>CM042187.1:21163323-21177877 GCA_023539305.1 Ilex asprella
ATTCGACTTGGATCATTTTGGTTTTTGCTTGCGATTTTGATTCGATTTTGGTTCATTTTGAGTGAAGCAAATTTTAGTTCTGTGGATTGAGTTATGGATTCAATCTCAGATTTGTTTTGTTTTTAATTTCAATTTTAGTTTGTTCTGATTTTGTTCTGGGACTTTGGTTCAATTGAGAAAATGACATGGTGTCTGCCAGAGAACAAGGTTAGAGAAGGATGGGCCTGCCGAAGAAAAGGGGCATTAAGGCCATTTTAACTTTTCGGTTGTCATACTTAACTGTTCGATTTAGTCCATAGATAACAAATGGAATATGTCCTATTTTAGAAAGACAGGGAGGTGATGTGCAAAAATGGGTAAACCACATAAAGGTAAAGTAAAGTTTGCCTTATAAAATAAGTGTACTCAACTAACATAAATTTTTATAAAAGGTAAAGTTCGGATGTATGAATCGGTCTCTCAATTTAAATACCATTTAAATCAAGACTTGAGTTTCGACGATGACTCAAAACTCACACTAGAGATTTGGATACGGTTCGTCTAAGCAACTGAAATCTTATCCTACCAAATAACCACGTTTTTTTTTTTGCGCCAGGTGACTTCGAACCCCTAACCCTATTTAATATTTTATTTTATCCATTTATGTAAAATAAATTTAAATTATCTAATTTAATTTTTACTTTTACAATACGAGCCCTTATAAGTGATTTAGCAAGTGCATCACTTAATAATTGGATCAAAAACATAACAAGCCCCAATAGGCCAAATAGGTTGATTATTAAGGCAGCATTGTTTTGATTATTAGGCTAGTCTCAAAACAACTCTATCTTTTTTTAAAAAAAAAAAACAACTCTATCACTCTTTACGACAGAGTATTCAATGTAACAGTGACGTAGTGTTATCAATGACATGTGTTATTACCATTCAATAAAAATATAATCAAACAGATAAAAATTAAACCTCACATTTCTATATGGGGCGGTTACCAAATGACTTGTACGATGGTTATTAAAATGTCTTCTTAACCTGAAGCTGAACATTTGGATTAACTTAATTTTTAAACATTCTAGAAGATTGTACTTCATTACTAATCTATATTATTTGTAAATGTCAGCATCTGTAAAAAAAATTTAATTTTATATTTTAACCTTAATTACTATAACAAAGTCAATTATACCACCCATACACTTTCATTTCATTTTTGTTTTTTTACTTCTATTTGACTTTCAACTTGTTTTGGATTATTTTATAAAGACTTCTAAATTTTTTTGAACGTATTTATTAGTAGTACAAATATATGCAATCTTTTATATCTACATGAAAAAATAACATGAGTAGGATTTGATTGAATTTTACAGTCAAATATATTATATTTTATTTTTTAGTATAAAATAATATAATAATATTATAAGCGATCTAATTAATCTATTTATCAAAATAAAAATTAATAATTCTATAATATAATTAGATGTGTAAATGCCTAAAAAGGTCCTAGAAATATCTAAACAAATGATAGATTAGGTATTTAAAAATGTATTGAATAAAATAATAATTAAATTTAAAAATAATTAAAATATGAATTAAATATTCAACACCTAATTTATTATTTAATTTAATTATACATATAATTCACTTTTTTATAAAAAATATTATTTAAATTTATTTATGTGCAACGCATGTCATGTATTGCTAGAAACATATGTATTATATTTTTCACTTGCCAAAGAGAAATTAGGCTTTGTCCATGCAATTGAAATTGATTTTGTTTTTTATATATATTTTTGTATCATCATGGCAAAGTGAGAGATTGAACTTTTCGATATCTTATTTGGAAGTTTATTTGTAATGAAAAAAAAAATCATTTATATATTAGGTTATAATGATAAATTAAGTTTGCATATTTTTTATTTTTCTCCATTTTTTCACCGATATCTAACAATGTAAAATTTATCATTCCAACTTTTTGTCTATCGTACTAAATAAAAAATAGATAGAGAGTATTTTCTTTCTTCGAGGATGAAAAATCTATCACTTTAATTTTTTAATCCTTCTCCTCATGCAGACCATTACAGACTTCTTTTCCACTTAGGAGAACGACTGTAGCATACGTACTACTACTTCAATATGATGGAGAAAATTCAATAGCTAAAGAAGCCTGGTCCACAGTTGGTTAAACAGGTCAATCATAGCAATTTTCTTGTTACATGGGTTGAAGTCGTAGACCCATTTATATCTTATGTTAACGGGTTGTGTCATTTTAGTATTCATATTAAAAAATTGTCAATTTTAATTTTTAAATTTCGTATTAATTTTGAATCGTACTATTGTTTCCTCTAAAAAATATCTTGTTATCCTTATATAGTTTTCTTTTCTCACAATGACACAGAACTCTTATCGGATTTTTGAAAGACAAAAAAGAAAATAGAGAAAAAAGAAAAGAAAAGAGAAAGAAGCAACATATGCCATTGACTCTAGGTTCAAGTTGCAACCGCCCCATGACAAGAACACCACCAAAATCTATTCAAGTACATTAGAAATTCAAAACTAGAGTAACTTAGTTAAATTAAGCTTGTAAAAAGTACATTTGAATTTTTTTAGATCATGCTTTGTAATTAACAAATTTCATGGAGTCCATGTAAATCTCAACTTATTACGTAGTCATGATGGTACAACGATGAAAATCTGAAATTGTCAATTGAAGGGAAGAAATCATGCATCAAAGCTACATCAAGAGCACTTCGTATGCACCTTCATGCTTATGACACCTAGACATTTAAGATGATCTCTTGGTTTAATAAACTTAGGAGGATTAGTATTAAAATGGAATCGGTGATGATCCGTGTATGACTCTTAATTGATTTTCAAAGAAAAGATTTTTTAAACCGTTTTATGTTTTGAAAACATAGTTTAAACCATTAGCAGACCCCTCTTGAGCAATAACCTTTACTGTTAAAAAAGACAAGTTTTTACTTGATTTTAGGCTTAAAAAATTAGCAGGGATCGTCCTATGTTCGCTAGCCTTTCCTAGAGTAGTCTGTTGATAACTTAGGGAAAAATTGGCCAAAGGCAATACGGTGGAGCAGCAGGGATGGCCATCTGAGGTTGCTTGAGCAGTGCCCTTGCCATTCGTCGGTTTCAAAATTTGTTTTCATTTTAATGACCAAAGCGTTATAACCACCCTCCTACTGCTCAAATAGTCGTTTACGAATTCGTGATTTCTTGTTCATCAAGATTGCTCTTATTCCTAGCCTATAAATCAGGAGTGCACTTTCCTACACCTAGGGTAAGTCTCTTGTGAGTATTTTGAGAGAGAAAATAAATCTTACACATTGGGAGCTTGTAGCACAACCCTAGATCCATAAATTCAAAGACTACCATCTTGTGATACCCATCCAATCTCATAACTTGGCGAAAAAAAACTTGGTTGGTTGAAGGTCAAACCCATTGGAATGTTTATACCAACATTCTTGAGTACATCCTAGGAATGTTTGAGGTTTAGAGGATCCATTGCGGTGGAGAACCCAAATGAAACTATCCAAGACGTCAAAGAAACACTTTAGTGGAGAGACTTATCGAAGGAATGAAACATATAATCATGATATTAGTTGAAGTATAGACTCGAGTACTTGTAAGCTGACTTTGAAGTAGTAGATTAGGTTTTGAAGAATTCGAGAGAGGTTTTCCCAGTTTTTTCTGAGAAGGGTTTTCGCGTCAACAAATTGTTTGTGTTTTTTATTATTTCCATATATACACTTGCAATTGGAGCATACACATGCACTATGTATTTGGTTGAATGATTGATTGAATATTTTATTTTCATCATCCATAAATTGCGAGCTTGGGTTTTGTTCTTTGGGATTTCCATTTGAGTGTTAATCAACAAATTTATAAAGTCAATAGATCAATATACATGGGTGTTTTTGGTTATGCTGTTTGAAAATGATATTTCACACTTAATTTTTATATTATTGTGTGAAGATGTATATTTAAGTTAAAATTAGTGGTCATCCAAGCTTACATTTTAGAGAGAATTATATCGAGACCCCTTGAAGTTTGTCAGTTAATCACTTAGACTTTCAGACATTTAAAATATTATACATATACCCCCTAAAGTTTATACGCGCGTAACACTTAGAACTTTGCAGTCAAATGTCTATTAACATATCCGTTAGTAAATTACACTCAGTCCCCCTAAAGTTTATAAGAGTATAATACTTAGACCCCTCAAATTTAAAATGTTATACTTAGACAAAAAATACTCCAAACAAAGATAGAATATTAAATATTTAAATTTTTAAAATTAAAATTCATGTTCTATTGTATTATTTATTGAAATCAAAAATAAAAAACTAATTTTTTCTTAACAAATCCTAATTAGTATACAATTATACTATTTATTGGAATAAAACTAAAAAAATCAAACAAGGGATCAAATTGTAATGAACATAATATATTGTAACTTTGATTGAGGCAATTTGGTAGTTTAATTTGGTTATTTAAAAGAAGAAATTAAATTTCAATAAATAGTATAATTATATACTAATTATGATTTTTTAAGAAAAATTGAATATTTATTTTTTAATTTTATTTCAATAAATGTCATAATAGAACTTGAATTTTAGTTATAAAATTTAAAATATTTGATGTTCTATTTTTTTTTTTGAGACACAACGATATTCATATATTTACTAAGCAACACATGATACATCCTTGTGGAGATGAGATAACAGAAAGATGGAATCTCTTCCCTCCACAACATAGAAGTATTACAGTTAAGAGCAAGTTTGACTAAACTATGAGTAATTATGTTTCCTTTCCTGCTTATTCAAACCACTGAGAAACTTTGAAAATTAATTTTCAACTTAATAATTTGATCTATAAAATTACCCACTTCAGATAAAATCTCTTGCTCCTGTGATAAAGCTTCAATAAAAGACTTAGAATCACCCTCCAAAATAGTGTTAGTAAAGCCAAGATCAACAGCCAATTGCACAGCAACAGAAGCAGCTAGAGCTTCTGCAGACGCTACACTTAAAACTCCTTCAACTTTCTGACTTAAACTTGCAACAAAATGCCCGTGACAGTCCCAATTTTAATCTAAGTATAATATTTTAAATTTGAGGAGTCTAAGTATTACACACCTAAAAAATTCAAGAGGTCTGAATACAATTTATTAAAGGATATACTAACAGACATTGATGATGGGGGTCTAAGTATAATATTTTAAATATCAAGGGGTTTGATTAATTATGTGACAAGCCTCAAAGGATTTGAATATAATTCTCTCTAAATTTTAATTAACTTATTCACCCCTCTAAGTAGTATCGTGTAATTCACTTGTATAATCGTGTGGGAAGTTACACATTTCATCTGCCCCTTCCAAAACATCAAATTTTAACTTAATTTCATCGTATAATTATATAATACAAGAAAAAATTGCACTGAAAAATAGAAAATTTAAATTCATCATATATGAGTTATGGAATTAAAATCAATTCTATGTACGGCTAAAAATAAGGCAAGGAGCTCCGAAGCATTGCAAGTTTCAGACAAGAACAAATTTCCAACAGAGAAAGCCGTTTTAGCCACGAAAATAAAGTATTAAACTCAAGTCTTTCACGGCAAATCACTGATAAGTATTGGCCAAAAAAACAAAAAACATTGATAAGTTGTTGAAAATGAGAGGAGTTATTTTCAATTAAAAATATGTTATCAACGAAAATGAGAAAGAACATAATAGCATCATCACGATGATACGTAAAAACAAATTAGCCTTGATTCTAACAAATTATATAGAATTCATATTCGCAATTGGTGGAATAAGAGACCATGTTCCATTTTGTTGAAGTGCGAAAAATTTCGAACACATTGCTTTACACCATTCTGAGGACTTGTTAGCTACTGAGAAGGAAGATGACTCCACTTGATCAGGCGATACATGAAACTTTGCAATTTTCGTCTTCGGTTCGAGTGAGCATTGGATGTGTGCGACGAGGGGGCTTGAATAACTTAATGAACTTAAACTTGTAAAATTACATTTGAATTTTTACTTAATTTCATCGTATTTTATAAAAATACAAGTAAAGGTTGCATCGGAAAATAGTTTATCTGAATTTAAATTCATCAAATATCAATTAATTCTATGTAGTGGTGAATGGTGATCCATATCTAATTAAGGGGATGGGTAAAGAGGCTGATTATGAAGGCGGCATGGAATGATTTAAATTAATCCGAAAAGAACTCAACCACTACATGACTTCTTTTCTGGATAGAAGTAGGACTCTCTACCTATAAATAGACTCCACTCTTGAGAGTGTTGAGAGAAAACAAAAACAGACAAACACCACCCAGAGAGAAACACACGAGAGAAAGAGAGAGAACAACCTTCAAATCCTAACCCTAACCCTAACAATCATGCCGACGATTCTCTGTCGAACACCCTCAAACCCTAACCCTGCCCCCACTACGAATCTTGCTTCAAACCCCATCGATGGCGTTGCTCGTCGCTCTTCGCCAATTCGATCCCCTCCTTCGCTCCCAATCGTCAGAATGACAGCAGGTTCTCTGTCGAAGTTGGATTCGGGATCATGTTGTTCGATTTGTATGGAGGAATTCGCAGTGAATCAAGAGATGAACCACTTGCCCTGTAGCCACTTCTTCCATCGTCACTGCATTGCTTCGTGGCTTAAGAAAAGCAAGACTTGTCCTCTTTGTCGCTGCAAGGTGTCGTTGGGCAAATCAAATCCGGCAAATCTCGGCCACGGCAGTCAGTTGCGTCGTGAGCTACTTGGAAGGGGCTTTCGGGTGATTCGATTGCCTTTTTCTTTCCCGTCCACGGCTCCGTCTCTAGTTAATGGGAATGATCATCTTCATGTGCGTAATAGGAGGAGGGGAGTTGATAATAGGGCTCTGAACTTCAGTGCGAACGTGAACGTGAATGTCAATGTGGATGCGAACGTGAATGTGAACGGGAATGTGAATGTTGATGTGGATGTGGATGCGAACGTCAATTCCAATGTGATGGTTGATGCGGATGGTGACACCGTCATGCTTGATGCTTGAATCTTGATGCTGATGCTTGATGCTTGAATCTTGATGATGATGATGATGATGATGCTTGATGCTTGAATATGGATGATGATGCCTGATGCTTGATGATGATCGATGAGGATTTTTCGACTTCGTCCTATCGACAAAAAAGAGGATCTTTGGACTTGTTTCTTGGTATGTGGATCTCGTCATGTTTCTTGGAATGTTGATGTCAATACGTGCAGGGTGATTCTTTTTTATTCAGCAGAGAATTCTTCATCCATGAAATTTTATTTAACTTTCTCTACGCAGGTATACTGGTTCCTATCTCCTGAAATATCTGCTTCTCAAGAAGAGAGAAAAGAAAAAAGCAAAAGCAAAAAAGAAAAAAAAAACAAAAAAAAAAAAAGCAAGAAAAAAAAAGAGCAAAAAAAAAAAAAGAGAGAAAGGAATGAATTTTTCTGAGAAGCAGGAGAAAGGTGCCAGACATGGGAAAAAAGAAAGAGAAAAGAAGAAAGAGAAGAGAAGAAAGAGTTGCATTCGACGATTGGACTCCCCTTGAAGATGAAAGTCTTGCTGACGATTGGGCTCCTTCCTTGGATTTATTTGGAAGCATGCTCTGGGCTGCCTAGTCCAGGATTTTGCTGCTTTGAAGATTCAATTTATTGTAATGCATCAAGCTTTGTGCAAAAGCCTGTCACTCACTGTACTTCCAAGTTCAATTAGTGGAGATTTGCCGGTCGTGGTTTTTTCCCTCTACACTGGAGGGTTTTCCACGTAAAATCTTTGGTGTTCCTTTGCCTTCTTTGCTTGCTTTACTGCTCTTTTTTCTGTGTTTTGGTTCCCTAATTTAGTGCTTATTTGCTAGATGAATTGGCAGTTTTTATGTGGTTGTCAACTATTGCTGGCATTTAGTAGATAAACATTTGTTTATGCTAAAGATGATTCTTGTGCAGCGTAATGGTTTGGCATTGAAAAACAAGCATAATTTTTTGTTCGGCATTAGTGTCTATTCTAAGAATTTTTAGAAAGAGGGGGAGGGGTGTGATGTAACCCCTCATTCTTCTGATGCTTCTTGGAAGGGAGGAGCATAGTTATGACCGGGTGACCCCACTACGTTTTTTCAAACTCCAACTTCAATTTTGCATGGAATTGTGTGTCATTGTCTATCTCCCAAGTCCTATATTTTGGTATATCCTGACTCGGTCATTTAATACCGTTTGTTCTTTTGATCAGAGGTTTTTTTTTTTTTTTGATCAGAGTTTACTAAAGTTAATGACACGCTGTTTTGCTTGTGTTTTGCTCCTCTAACAATACGTTTCGCTATTTTAATTATTTACTGTGCATTCGTATCATCTTATGTCATTATTTCATTACACATTACAAAATATTCATGGCAACGTTGTTCGTCCTATACTCTAACTGAATGAGTAGGTCCAATTTTTGCAAAGGACACCCCTCTATTGGACTGTAAATTTGCTTGCACTGTGAACCCTTCTGCATATTTACTCTATTTGAATTGTACAGTAAAATTTATTCAAGTTGGCAGCAACCATTTCTTTCTCTGCTTCGAGTTGCAACAATTGTTATATTTCCTCTGTTTATTTTCTACTTTATAAATGTTAGAACTGCATGTTTTGTGGAAATCATATATTGGTATTTCATTTGTTTTGGGTCTTGATTTTACCCCATATCTTATTTTGGCTTCATATTATTCAAAATCAACTTAAAAAGGTGCAAAACTCTGAAGAGTTCACTGTAACTGCACCTTGTCTGGAAAATTAGCCAAAATCCAGTGTGCTTAAACTGTAATTTTAGATTAGTTGGTAAGATTGTTTTGGTAGCGCATGAGTTTTGAATCACTATGTTTCTGGTTCTACTACAACAGAAGTTTGCTGTGTGTTTATGGTTCTACTACAGAAGTTTGCTGTGTACTTTTCTGGTTTGCTAATATAGTGATGTTAGTTTGGTAAGGCTTTTGGCAGTTCCTATTTTCTTGTAGTGTCTGTTTTGATGGAATTTTACTGCGTTGTTGTTGTTATCTTGCAATTCATACTTCTTGATGGTTTTTACTGGTTTGGAAAACAGACATGCCTATGAGTGATCATTTAGGGTTGCACTGCATATTAATGTAGTTCCTGCTTTTCTCGTCAAAGTGTATGATACATCTCGATTGGTATGCTCCAATGCGATTGCAAAACCCTAGTTGTAAGTGCCATAGAATAAATTTATTGATGATTGTTGACTTAACCACTCACCTTTTCACGGACAAACCACCATGACGGCCAAGTCACACCCAAACCCTTAGTCATGGATAAAGGAGTTTTTTACCAAACCCATGTGGTTTGAAAAAATAATTCTTCAAAAGGGACGGTTTGGAAACTATTTTTTAAATTCAAGGATTTTTTAAAAACGTCAGTTGAATTGACGTTTTTAAATTAAATGTGTCAGTTCCACTGAAAATTTTGAGATGCCATTTTCTTATTTTTTGAGTTTCTTAGACTTTAAAAATGTTAATTCAACTAATGTTTTTTAAAAAATTGTTAGTCTAACGACCACAAAAAATAAAGAAGCGATGTATCTTGAAAATGTCGGTGGAACACAAAAAATAAAGAAGTGTTGTATCTTGAAAATGTTGGTGGAACTGACGTTTGTTCTCCATGAATGGAAGCAGATGCCTTTTAAAAAAGAAAAGGGAGAATTATAATTAAATTTTGTGTGATTTGTCATTTAATCACTCATATCTTATAATATTTAAAATATTATATACAGACTTTCTGAAGTTTGTACACATATAACACTTAAACTTCTATTGTCAATGTCACTTAGACCCTTAAAATTTGTAGGCGTATAATACTTTGAACACTCAAGTTTAAAATGTTATTCTTAAACCAAAAATATTTCAATCAAATATAGAATATCAAATATTTTAAATTTTACAGCCAAAATTTATGTTCTATTATATCATTTATTGAAATAAAATAAAAAATAAAAATCTATTTTTTAAAAAAAAATCGTAATTATTATACAATTATACTATTTATTGGAATAAAACTAAAAAATCAAACAAATGATCTAAGTCATGCATAATAGAACATAAATTTTACAACCAAATTTCATGTTCTATTATGTCATTTATTGAAATAAACTCAAAAATAAAAATCTAATTTTTTCTTAAAAATTTATAATTAATATACAATTATACTATATATTAGAATAAAACTAAAAAATCAAACAAGGGATGAAATAACATTTCAAACTTAAGAAGTCTAGGTATTATACACTTACAAACTGTAGGAGATTTGAATGTAATTTATTAACGGATATACTAACGGACATTTACGATTGGTGTCTAGGTGTTACGCATATATAAACTTTAAGTGATTTGTATATAATATTTCAAATGTTAGGGGTCTGAATGATTAAGTGAGAAACTTTAAAGGATCAGAGTGTAATTCTCCCAAAAGAAAAAAAAAATGTGCGGGTGGAAGTTAAAAGTGTGAAATCAGCTGACGATTTTAAGCTAAAATTTTATTTTAAAAACGTCAATTTGACCAACGTTTTTAAGTTTGTATATTTCAAGACTAATATTTTTTTTCCAACATTTTTACAAACTCCATGATTTTGAAAAATAGTTTCAAAACCCCTTTATATTGAGAATTACTTTTTCAAACCACTTGGGTTTGATAAAAAGCTCCGGATAAAGCCACATCCTTCACATACGTATGAACCCATATGTATCCAAGAAAATCACCATTAATAAATAGAGTGATGATATTCAGACCTAAAAAAATGATCTTATTTGCTTACCATGTGATTTCATTGAAATTATTTGATGAAAAATAAGTTTCGATATTTAATAGGACTCATAGTTAATCATAAGGTTATAATGAATCAGATCATAAGTTAAATTAGTGACTAACCTTCTGAAACGATTAATTAAATAAATTGGATAATGATTGACTAGTAGCCGTCGTGAACCTTAAATGAAATACTGCACTACACAACTCCATCGATAATCTTAATTAGGTTTGACAACGATGATAATTTTTTATGTTATTTTATTGGACATAGGAAAGGGTAATTTAGGTAATTAATTTGACCCTACAACTTTCATCCATTCCAAACCATAACGTGAATGTTTGCTACAATTTTCTTGAAAAACTTACATCTTAAACAAATGTATGCAGGGAAAAAAATATTTTCTTTTAATTTTTCTTTGTTTCAGTTCCCTTTTAGTATTTTTACTTTCTATGAATTGTTTCTTTCTAATCAATCGCAGCCAAGACTTTTTTTCCCACCACATCTCACACATCCAAACAAAACAAAACCATCGACTACTCAACATATGCACCTATTGACGAGAAAATTAATGCGGGAATTATGATTCTTTTGCTCCTTTTTTTTTTCTCCAAAGAGAGATCAGTAGATCACATGCTAGACTTGCCTTCTTTTAAAAAAAAACCCTTTTCCCACTTGGTATAAATTTGAAGTACGGTGAATGCTTAAATTTTCACCTGTCTTGTTGTGGTGCAAACAACTAGCAAGCAGCTTCAATAAGAAGCCACATGATAAGGATCCTTAATATCATCCTACTCCAAATGCAGAACCCCCACTTCAAACAATTAGATAGCTACTTCTGTGTTCTCACGATTTTCTATTTTTTCGAAGTACATGAGAAAGAGTGTAAAATAGCAATGGTATGGATAATATTTAAGGACTGAGAATAGTCGTATCCTTATTTGTATACGTTTTAGGATAAAAAGTAACAAGAATATCAAAATTGGAAAAGCAATACATCTTTACATTATTTAGGCGACAGGATTTGATCGGTATTTCAGTTGAGTTTATATACTAGTGAGGGCATCTCTTGTAAATATTAAAAATTAAAAGAAGTCTTAGTGAATGTGTTGCTCTACAATCTGTTGGGATCGACACAAAGTTTCAAGAAATTATTTGTTGTTGACATTTAATCACACATAACACATAATGGGTTTTCGTTATACCTCTTGAAGAACCCAAAAATAAACCGAATCATTACTTGTTACGGGCCCAATAATGCCAAACCATAACTTTTCCAAGCTTCCTTTCACACCCGAATTTCATACTAGGTTGAAGAAGTTGCTATTAGAGTTCCTTCTTGTATTCCTACACTCACAAATCCAAGGGTGTATGGTGTTAACCCAAAGAGAATGCAAAGAGAGAGAGAGAGAGTATGTGAAGAGGGAGAGTATTTGCTTTGTAAGACTTGTATTCTTTCAAAAATTTTGCAGAAAATTTTTCTATATGTATATGGGTGGAGGTACCCACTGAGGTAACCTCCTTATAACCACCCAGTCATGGGGTACCATGATCACCTCCACTAAGGAGGGTGGTTTCTGATGTAACTTCCACCAACCACCTAGGTCGGGATCCATTTGCGGAATACACTATTCCTTCACTCCCTCTTGTCCTATCAACCTTGCCTATAAATACTCCCATTGTGGGAGGAACTAAGGAGGTGGAAGAGATTGGTTTGACACTAGACCAACATCTCTTAATATGTACTAGTCTTAAACTTTTATTTACTTGTATAGAGCTTGATGGAGGCTTGGACTCCCATTCATATAGTTGTAGAATTATCTTATATTGACTTGTATCAAGGGAGATAGTTCATCTTTTTGTTGAGGAAGCCACCCTCCAAATGTGACTAGTTTTTTCCTACTTTTATTGTTTATGTCTTTCACTTCCATTGCTTGGGCTTCATTCTTTCTTAGAAGAGTGAAACTCTTCCACTTTTCTAGAGCTTTACCAAAGTTGTGAAGGGTAGAATGTGATTCACTCATTCTTCGGTAAAGATCGGCTCCTTGTTTAGTGTGTTTCATTTTGTAAGTCCTCTACTTGGAGGGATTAACATCGCTCACTTTTTTAACTTTACCAAAGCCATGATGAATGAGTATTTTATCATTCACTATTTAGTATGAGATGAAGGACATGTATAAATTATCCAGAAATTATATTTGTGCATTTTTCTTATGCTTAAAGTTTTATATTCTCCTTGCTTATTAAATGATTGATTGCATCTAGCAAATCTAAGATACTTTGTATAACCGTGAGTTTTTTCTATGACACGGATGACTCTAGCATAGAAAAACTCAATGGTTCAAGGCAAGTACCCCGACTAGATCTTCATGACTAGCCTTCAATCCTCCCCATTACTGTGCTTTAATTAAAGAATGGAATATTAATGTCATAGTTGGATGTCTTGTAGAAACACTTGCTTATTTGTAGACAGGTTAAGTCTCGTCGCATACAGTTCTTGTAAACTTCGAGAAAGATATCGAAATCATGTTCTTAATTCTCACAACCATTTTTATCTTTTGATTAACTTGCTTTTGACACGAGAGTTAATTGAGTTATCAAACATAAATATAATAACTTAGATGATTAACTACATGTCTAGATCCTTGAACTAAAGAGTAATCTTTTTATATTTGACCTTATCTTATATTTTGTCTAGAAAACTGTCTTGGAAAGAATCTTATATTCTGTCCAACAAAAATCTCTAAAACTCACAACTTTAAATATCAAATGTCAATCATTTGGTCTCCACTACTACTTACAGTAAAACACCAACAAGAGTTCCCTATGGATTCGACTCCGGACTCAAACCGGATTATTATTACAGCTTGACCACCTGCACTTGGGTGTACACATTTTGGATCAAGCAAGAAGTGGTGATGGGAGTGGTGGTGGTAGTGATGGTAGTGGGGTAGTTCCAAACATTACATTTTAAAAAAAAAGTATTTATGAAAATTTATAAATTCTAAAAATATTTTTAAAAAGTCAACTTTTAGGGCCCAATTTCCCCTATTAATTTTGGGATATTAATATTAGCCTTCAAATAAAATTTAAAATAAAATTTTAAAGAGATTTCAATTGCAAAAAATAAAAATTATTTTGTTTATCTTTTGAGAGTAAAATTGTATTGTACGTTGCCATATACATTAGTTATTGTCTATGTTTGAAGACACAGAGTAATAAAAAAAATGGTCAACATTAAGCATATTTGTATTCACACCCAAAATCAAATCACAAACATAGAAAAAAAAGAAAGAAATTTAAGCATTGGTTGTAGTGGGGTGAGCAGTGGTAGTGGTGGTGGTGGAAAACAACGATGATTGTGGTGAGTAACAACGGTCGTGGTGATGGTGACAGTCATGAGTGACAACGATGATGGTTGTGATGGCTTTTGTGTGACGACGGTGGTAGTGGTAGCCATAGGTGGTGGTAGTGGTAACCAGAGGTGATGGTTGTGGTGGTGGTGGATATGAGTGGTGGTGGCGACGGTGATAGTGGTTAGTAGTGGTGGCAGTGACGGTGACGGTGATAGGTTATGGTGGTGGGTGGTGACATCAGTGGTGGTGGTGGTTGACGCAGGTGTTTTTGGGTGATAGTTTGATGGTTGGTGGTGAATGGCAGTGGTGGTGGACAATGATGGTGGTGGGATTATTATGGTCGTGATAATAAATATAAGAATGAGATG
>CM042187.1:21187156-21228012 GCA_023539305.1 Ilex asprella
TCTATAGGTCCACCTCGGGATCTAGATTCCCCTCAGGTGAGGCCTTCTAATGCCCCGGCTCTTCAACTCCGAGATCCTCCTCTAGCACTAAATCTGAAAAATGTTTAACTATAGGGTATGAGCACGAAGCTCTGTAGCAAAATCTTCCCAAACTCAAGCAAGGTTTAGAAAAATTATAAAATAGGTTGGTCTCATTTCACAAATAACATATATAACTTTTGAAATAAAACCTGGACATTTAAACAGATCTCAAGTTTAAACAACAGTGATAATCAGGTGGAAATAGTAAAATGCATTTCTCAACAATAAACCATTGTCAAATGATTAGGAAGGGCATCTGCCGTTGCATTGTCCCATACCAATGCACCGGCCATGACGGAATCCAACACATATGCTTATGTATATTGGTTCATCCCCATGCCATGTACGTTGATTGCTTCTCAGGAATCTACCCAACGACTATATCTAGTTCACCCATTACAATCAAATCATAATCACTTCGGGAAAGAGCGTTTACCATCCCAATAGCAGTGACGAATCCCTCCCCAGGAAAGGTATACCAACCCTTCGAACTCCAGTGAACGATAGTGATTACATTACCAAATGACAACCCACTACAAGTGTTAGGCAACCATCTCACTCCCACTGGAATAGACTAACCTCTAACACTCTACGACATTTCTCGAAGGCAATTCAAGTCCGTCACAACAACCATACAATAAGGAAACCAACATACTCTCAATTAATTAACAAATTCTAAAGTATTAACAAAATTCTCAAATTCATCATGTGACAATTTCAATAACCAAGTATGAAAAATACAAGAGATCACAACAATATCATTTTATTACTCAACACAAAACTCTATAGTTTTGACTTCAATAATAAAGGAAGAATTTAAAAAGGAAATTCATCCTTCTCCAAAAATAGAGTTTTGAAGCAAAAGAAGAAATTTCATGGGTATTCAACCCAAATTTTGTTGGAAACATGTAATCTTTGTCAAAAAGACTAAGAGAGGATGATTTCATATCATATATATCACATTTAGAGCAAATCATACATATATACATAAATCCTAGCCTCAATGTAAGAGAAAGAGAAGAAATTTCCTACCTTAAATCCAAAGTTTCAAGCCAAATCCAAGCCTAATGACCTCTTTTCTTCCTTTCTTCTTCTCATTTATCTTTTTCTCGGGTTTTAAGGGGGTTGGGGTGAGAGTGGAGTGGTAGAATGGGAGAAAATAGGCTGAATTCTATGTTTTAAACAAAGCAGTTCGCAAATGTTACTGTTCATGACTGAATTTTGGGTTTTTTTTCCAAAATTACAGTTTTACTACTAGAAATCTCCAATTTGATCCATATGACTATCCTAAGGTTTTTCGACGTTCCAGATTTATTTTTAATGTTATTTTAACCTAAAAACATTTATTTTTATGATTTATCTCAAAATGAAAGTAAATTTACACTCGAAACACTAAAATTACTATCTTATCCATCCGAACTGGCTATTAATGAAGTTTTGCGTTGTTTGAAAATAAAATGTGATAAAGGGTGCTTCTTAAAGCCTTTTATACTTATTTGAAGCCTAAATGTACTCATTATTCTTATATTTTTATTTAGGATGCAAATGGAGACATTAAATGCAAAACAAAGCTAATTGGACTATTTTAACATCGCTTCGTTATCTGGGCATAAATCTCTCATCCGCGCTCCGATTGAGATGATTCAATATGCTATGTAATGCTAAGAAATAGCTTTACAACTTTCATGTTTTGAGTTTTGAGAGATATTAATTGAATCAAGGTCGAAATCACGGTTGAAGTTGCAGCCAATGCACTGTTTACAGCATGTTTCATCCCTTTTCCATTTCCAACCCATTTCTAATCCTTCCAACTTCAACCCTAACTTATCCAACATACTTCCCTACCTCAAACCTAATGGGTGCAACTCCTACTACAATTATTTTCTTACTTTTACCCGTATAAAACTAAGTTTTTAACTACTATTTACTCATGTTATACAATATTATCATTTCAATTGAAATAAATTCTAAACACTTATATCCTTTATTTTAATATACACATGTGGGGTATTACAAATACCTAACAAACAACTGACTCAGGTACTGGTACCCGTTACCTAGGTATTAGTACTTGACAACTGGAAGGAACCTAGGGAAACTAGATGTCCAGGTACCGGTACCATGTCACTCAGGTACCGATACCTAACAAACAGAAGGCTTAGGTACCGGTACCACATGAGATAGGTACCGGTAATTCTTCCAAAATTTTTAAAAATTAAAATATATCTCTGTCAAGCCTTTAGATCTTGAGCCCTCTTGTTTGGTTGATATAATTGGTCAAACATAATGTCCTAATTGACAGGGAAGAGCCTTGGAATGGTCAGGTGATTGGTATGTGCACAAGTTAAGTGTTGGGAGTGCTTTAGTACAGGGAAAACTCTGCCTAGACTCGGTATTGGTACGATCCCAGAGGAGGGGTTGTAATGTCATGGTGTCGGATTATGTGGCATTCATGAATGCTTCTGCAGATTGATGGATGATCAATGGGTTGAGAAAGAACTCTTTAATTTTGGGGTCTCACATAGGGTGGTGATGGTGATTTATGGCGATGGTGGTGGCGATGGGTGGTGGTGGTGGTTGGAAGTGGGTGGTGATAGGTTGTGGTGGTGGTGGGTGTTGGCATTGGGTGATGCTTGGCGACATTGGCAGTTGGTGGTTAGTAGTGGGTGGTGGTAGCGACGGTGGTTGGCAGCAGATCGTGGTGGCAAATGGTGAGTGTTAGTGGTGATGAGTGGTGGTGATGGTGGTGGTGGCGATCGTGGGTGATTAGTGGTGGTGGGTGGTGGTGGTGGTGGGTGGCGGGTGATGGTGATGGTAATGATGATATTAGTGGTAATAAGTTAGATAATTTTAAACGTTTTTAAAATAACCTCATTAGTTAAGCGTGTTTTTGTTAATAATTAATTTTATAATTTTTTAGCTTTAAAAGTGTTGAGACTAGACCTAAAATAAAAAAAGTCACTCCTCGTGGAGCTCTCACCAAATCACCCAAAAAAAAAAAAACCTTTGCATATCCTACTTTCCTTGGTTTTATGATTTTTTCTAGCCATTAATTTACTATCATGGACTTGCGACCGACAAGGGTTTACTTTCATTGACCACTGGAATACAAAGAAGAATCTTTTTCTTTATTTTCTCATTGCAAAAATATTATTGTGTCTTTTTTCGATGTGATAATCTAATTCAATTGATACACTTGGATCACATATTCTCCTAAACAACATTGGTAAAGCCAATAAACATACCACAATTTTGACCAAAACCAAAAAAAAAAAAAAATTCTAAGAACATCTCTAACACGAAAATAATTTGATATACGAGACTTAACCATTGTAGAATCTGAGGTAGTTCATACCGGATTCACTGAACAATATCACTTAATTAACCCTCTTGCAGTCAGACCTGATTTCTCCATTGTTTCCTGTTAATGGGCTTATATTCCCCATATTGATCATGGACTGACCAAAACTATCAAAGAAGTCACTCTGGCTATTACCAAACCTGTTAACAATGGCAACAGTGGCAGCCCCACGGGTTGAGAAAAGCTCTTGATCGCTCTGAAGAAGCCCCCGGTTGTTCTGCAGGTTTGTGAAGTAGTTGTTGTCAAAGGTATCAGGAGTGGAGGGATCGAGGTTGTTCAATGCGTTTGCATTTCCTCCCTGGGGACATGCTTGGCGCAGCGTTTCCAAGTAGGTCGCATCGAGGGACTGGTCGGGGTTTCCGTCGCCACTGAAATTGTACAGACGATTGCTGAAAGCCAAGCATCTTGACCGCCCAAATGTATGAGCACCTAAGAAGCAAACCAAGCTGAATGAGACTAAAGGATTATTCTACCGTATCATACTATCATATTGAAAGTTACAATCTCTCAAGTGAAATTACGTTAGAAAGAAAGTTACGATCTCTCAGGACCCCGAAGGTGAGTTGGCAAAATCCTAGCCATTAGATTCTCATCGGGCAATGTTTTTGGCCCAAAGTTCATCATTTGATTTTTGGACCAAATTCATGCTTATTAGTTCGTGCAACTACCTAGGAATTAACAAAACTATGTGACCCAAAAAAAGTAATTTTTTTACCATTTATTTTTATTCATTATTATTTTGCCACTAAAGAATTATTATTTCCTATTTGACCTTCCTGTCAAATTTTTTGACAAAATAGTCGCGTAACTTCAGAGAGGAGGTGCCTCCTCGCAAAGGAGGAGCATAGGCACCAGCGACTACTGCTACAAAAACATAGGTCTTTGCAAAGTGGTGAGGCCATGTACGAGTACTGACACTTGTTAATTCTAGACGTTGATCAAAGAAGTTGATGACCCGATAATAGAGGAATCTACAATTGAAACACTGGTGAAATGCGGTTATGACTATAATGGTCCTAAATTTGGCCTGTAGCCATATACATGTGTATTAGTTTTTGTAATCTTTTTAATTTTTTTGAGCTTAATGTAGTTTATTGTAATATCAGGGATGGTTTTTACCAGATAAAGCGACTAGATCGGTGGTGTCGAGTCCCACAGCAGAGAACTTGGCAGTAATATTACTAAGGCCATCAAAAGGACCGGGAATGTCACGGTTAGCCCCTGCTCTGTTTGCTGTACGACTGTCTCTTCTCCCCAATTGAACTTCCCATGATTGGCCTCCAGCCTGCAAAATTACATGTCCTTTTTTATTAGACAAAACTCACTCTTATCCCTTTCTTACTGTAACATTAAACCGCGCAATGCTTTTGAGATTTAATGCATTGTAATTAGTTTTGAATTTTAGCATTTAATGGAGTCAATAGTGGTCGTTGACTAGAGTGGTGTTTAATAAAACTCAAAATTGAATACTAAATTTGTAAACTGTTTGGTATCTATTAAAATTTAAGTACTGAATTAAATTAAACTGTTGAATAATTACACATAACTAACATTTGAAAATAAATTAATTTTCAGTTTTACCCTTTCACTTTTTAATTTTAAAAAATTTAGAAAATATGGCATAACATAAATCATAATCACTATTTTCATATTATAGTCTACATTTAATAAAAAATTGATCACATAAACAAATAAATAACATCTGAATAACACAATAAGTGAAAAATAACATATAATAATAAAAAAAGAACAATAACTAATAAATAATCAATCAAATAGCAATAAGTGAATAATAACATTTTTTTTGAACATAAGATAACTACAACCACTCACAATTAAAAGTGTGAGGGTCATAGCACAATAAGAGAGTTTGATTAAAAAAAAGAATAATAATTAATAAATAATCAAATAATATTAAAAAAATACAATAAATTATATTTCATTAACAATGTGAGTGTGTCGTGAAGATATGTGTGTGTGTGTGTGCAATTGTGTGTGTGTAATTAATAGAAGACAAGGGAAGGAAAAAAAAAAGACAAAGAAAAAGATTTACCTGTTATCTGTTGAAGAAGAGATTCATAAGGAGAATAGATAGGTTAGGAAATTTGAAGAGAAAACTAATTAGAGTTTTAATTGAATTATAAATATTTTGGGGTATAATTGTTATATTGTAAATATTATTAAAGATGGTTTTACTGAGAGCTTTCACCTTTCAGAATTAAGTAAACAATATCTTACTAAATATTGTACCCTATTTTTAAGGAACATTTAACATACTAAGAGAGTTTAAATTTTGGTTATTAAATGAGCATAGTTAATAAGTGTTAAATACATTCATTTAAAGTGCCGAATTTAGGTTAACAAAAACACCCCTAGGTCCCTAGATTAAGTCTCCAAAGTAAGTATAAATAATATTTTCTAAGGTTTTTTTTTCATAAGAAATAATAGCATTTTCCAAGTTACAACTACAAAAATTATGATCGATCATAAAATGTCAAGATCAATTATGGAAGTTATAATTTTTAAGATCAAGTTATAACTGACTAGGAGATATTTATAATTGATCATAATATTTCATGATCGATCATAAATTTACTTCAAACAATTGTATCTTTATTTTTAAAAAGTGTAACTTAGATTTTAAAAAATAACAACTTTTGTAATGATGGCGTTAAATTACCCTATATTTATTTAAGCCAAAACAATGAACAGTTCACAGCTAATTAGCACTACGCCACATGAGATGGTCAAAGCAAAGGCAAATTTTTTAAGAAAATTAGTATGTCATGTTTGAAGGCCAAATAGTCAACCTGACAGAAAAAAAAAATTAAAAAAACTTTACCAAGTAAAAGATACGAAGCGAATAAGCTGAAGAGAGGAACATACCATAGAAACAGAAATTTGAGATGCAATGGCCAAAATATCAGCGCAGGAGACGACGCCCGGGCAAACGTTCTCCAGTGCCGTTTTGATGTCATCCACGACGTCAAATCCGCCGGCTACAGCATTAGGAACTGCACCTTTCTCGCTCTGTATGCCATCCGCATCGTCTAGCAAAATGGAACCATCACACCCCTGCACCAAATACATTTCCTAGAATCTTATCCGTCGGCTCTCTACTTGTAAGAATAATCCTCTCTGAATATGGTGGAATATGACTCCATTCGAGTCACAAACTAGATACGTGTATCTAATGGTGACATGTGATTTTGGTTCGTGTCAAATACTAGTCAATCATATTAATTTGATCTATACAGTTAATTGTGTTAGATGTCATAATATTAACTAAATCAGATTATTATTTGTGTCGTGTTTAAGTTGTCGTGCGTGGTTTGGTGCAGACTGTCATGGTGCTGATTTGTTGGTGCTAATGGCTTATTGGTGCTGTTTTGTTGGGCTGATCTGCTTCTTTCTATGTTGGCTGTCATGGTTGATGGTTTGTTGTCATGGTGAATCCGGAGCATGATCACTCTATGGTCCTCTATCTGGGTTGCCTGCAATCTTTTTCTGGGACGTCTATGGCTTGCCGTATGTCTCTGGGGTGGCTGCCTTTGTCTTTTCTTCACTGCCCTCATGGTCTCCTGCTGCCATCTCTTTCTTTTGTCTTCTGCCATCTCCAATGGTGCTGCAACTTGCTCACGGGCTGATGGGTCTATTCAACCTCTGCTGGTTGCTCTATGTGTGGACCTTTGGTGCCGCCTATTAATTTGCTAATGCTTGCTTATGGGGTAGTTGCTTGCTGATTTGTTTGCTGGTTGTTCAAAGTGGCGTTTGGGGCAGAATTGGCCCTGTTTTTGTTACCAATGTATACTTTTGTCAACAATTTTGTAGGAGATACTCTCACTTTGAGCATCTCCTACAGACTTGTGCTTTGGAGATTTGGCTCTTTAGGTTTTTTGTTTGTCTTTGAGACCTACGTGACGTCTTTGTACAATTATAGGGTCTCTCCTATATTTCTGGGTTTTAATACAATTTACTTTCCGAAAAAAAAAAAAAATTGTCATGCGTGTAATGTTAATAACAAAAACCGATGATTAGAGCTCCAATTTCTCTCAACTCTCACGTATGCCAGCCACAGGCTCCCATAAATCAAAAATTCACTTCATCCACATGCTAGCAAAACTAATTGAAACCCCACCCCTCTAACTTGATCACAAAATAGAAAAACAGTATGAGACATTTTTACAGCAGTACTAAGTAAATGAGTTTGTTGTGTCAAAATTGAGTTACTCATGTTTTGATACTAACTTTATTTGTTTATTATTTGTGTTAGTGGGAATGTTATTTTTGGATTTGTGTCAGGAATTATTTAAATCTAAGCCATTAATTCTGTTTCGAATTCTTGTTGTTTCTAGAATTATCGACCCCCCCCACTCACACGCACACGCACACGCACACGCACACAAAACAGAAAAGAAAGAAAATTACATCGACGAAGCAGTCATGGAAATGAAGGCGAATGAGTTTGGCACCAATTCGAACATCATTCCGTGCAGCCTGCTCCAAGACACCACGCACCACAGTTGACACATTCGGGCAAGAGTTGCTATAGAAGGTGGCGCTCAGCTGAGCATTAGACCACCCAAAAACTGTAGCCATAAAGACAACAATAGCTGTAAATTTCAATGCAGCCATTATGTTATGGGCTTGAAATTAAGAGCTACACTGTTTGCTTACAAGCTATAGGGTTTCTGATGATGGGTTGTGTTTTTTGAGAGCTTCTTGTTTATAGGCACACTTTAGAAGTCGGTGACTGCTTTTCAAACATGCTTAAATGCTGTACCAAACTCTAAGGAAATTTCTTTGTTTTAATTTTCAATTGAGTTTGAAAACTCAAAAGCGGTGTAGCCCTGTGCACCTTGAGACTGCAATAAATGTCTTGGAATGGAGAATACTAAATGTTTTGTTACTCTTCTAGAATTGGTAGGTTCAAGCCTTGTCGCGGTTGCCAAATTTGACTACTCTTATTAAGAAGGATGCATGAGGTTCTGATTATTATGGGATTTAAGGGGGAGTTAGTTCTATGCAACTTTATTTCTATGTATGGAGAGATTACTGTTGCTAATATTATATTTTTAATGTGACAAATAAAAGTATCGGGGCATTCGTGCCAACCCTTAGGTCGAGGTAACGTTCCGTAGGTGCCATTGGTGGTGAGCGGACTTGAATATATATTTAGGGATTTATCTTATTTTTCACCTTCTTATGTATTGTTCAATCTCTTAGTAACTTTATTAATCTAATCACCTGCGTTGATTTGGGATTCAAAATTTGGACAATAATTTGATCAAAATAACATTGCTCATCTTAGGAGACTTTTAGAATAGTTTTAGTGACTTGGTCGAATCGAAAGAATCATTAATTTGGCCATGTTTAGATTTGGTTAATATCACCCACCATTGTGCCAAGTCTAAGTTCCCTACTACGTACTTGGGCTGCAGCAATTGTGGGCAATTTTCTGAACCCCCTATCCACTTGTAGTTCTGTGGTGACAGGGACTGTTTGGTGATCTGTAAAAGAAGAAAAATTGGAAACCTTTTGTTTTGGATTGAATTATTAAACAATAATTGTAAGACAAGTAAGAGGATTGTATTGTGTTGGTACCATACAACTTGGTTGAACTATTATTTTCTCTTGAAGTTATGCAACTTTCATTGAAAATACTTATAAGTTAATAAGTCCCTTAGTCAATGAGCCGATGAAGCAGCGGTTGAGGCTCATTCCACATTGCGGGTTCAAATCTCATCTCTTTAATTGGGATTGATTCGCCCTCCCCTTTGCATGACAATATGGTGTATGTTCTTGTCGAATTAAATGGGGGAAAACAAGGATAAGTTCTAGATTTGTCCCTAAGCTTAACTTCCCAACATGGATAAATTGTTGATTTATCTCCAAAAATTAAAGTGTAGTCAAATTAATGGGCTTTCCTAATTCCTAGACAAACTGAGCAAAAATTTCTTTAGGGTAGTTAAACGTTTAAAGTGAAAGCTGCATGGCACTATGTTGACTCTTTGAGAACCTACTTGGAGGTTTCATAGTAACGGCAATACATATACCATGATTGATTGGACTATCGACTTTTCAAGATTTGGACTTAGTCAGCTTCATCAAATTAAATATGTTAAAAGGATGTCTAACGAGCAAGATGACTATTTTTTTTAATTATATCTCTATTTATCATATTTATAGCTATTTTTATTGAAGAGGGTGTCTCCCAACGTGACACGTGCACTTTCATTTAATGAATCCACGTGAGCAAAACAAGCCCAGTCACGTGATTGAGATATAATTATATATTAAGTCAGCAATTTGACACCGAGCTGATCAAAGACCTCGGTAATAAACAAAAGAGTTTGGCCCTCATCATGACTGAACTGTTTGAAACGATAAATAAAGAGCTAAGGAGACGCCAATAAGGCAGACATTCTATCTAAACAAATTAACGAAATTATAGGAACGACAAGAAGAATTGTTGGAGAAATATCAGCAACTTCCCAACTAGAGCCACCTCATTGGAGGAAGGTGTACTACCTTGAATTGGATATCATAGAAACCCTAACTGAACAGGGATCTATAAAAAGCACAAGGAGCCAAGGTGAAAGGTCCGCTGAACTCTCCTTGTTAACTTACAATTCAATCAATTACATTACATACTTAGGCATAAGAGTGCCTTCGATCGAAGCACTTCGATTTGGGGCAGTTTGCTCGTTTTGCAGAAAGAAAAGCCTAGGAGATCGAAGTTAAGAAACACTCTTTATCTAAAGTTCAAAATCGTACTCTAGTGGGAGGTAATCTCAGTTTTTTGCCTCCTACTTTTTTTGGCGCCATCTGTGGGAAGATTCTCATCAATCAAAACAAAAAACCACAATGTCAAGACTTAGAAGTGCCGTCTGATCACCTATAGGCAGTTTTGCCTTGGGAAATTCTGATTCAATGTCACTTCCATCTGACAACAACGTTAGGTTGCACGTGGATAAAAACCCATTTGGACCCCACGAGGATGAAGAAGTATCCTCAAGTTTCAAACCCAACATGAACTTGAACAAGAAAGGCAAAGATCGTGGCGAATCCCTTCGTGCTAAGGGAGAAAATCACTCCTTGGCAAAGTTGGTCTAATCCCTGTAGAACCGACTTGATGCGCATGATAAATTATTCAAGAAATCCTATGCCCAGTAAAAGGACCTGATAAAAGAAAACGAAGAATTGAAAGCCAAGCTAAAACAGATGACCAAAAAAGAGAAGCGTGAAAGGGAAAGCCGACGAGAAATCCCGAAAGGAAACGTGATAGAACCAAAGATGCAGATGATGATAAGTACAAACAAAAAAGACCTTGGACCCTGGAAGAAGACTCCTGGAAGCAGTTCATCACCGAAGAACTCAACAACCGTTTAAAGAGGCCAAAACAGAAATTGACTAGTGGCCTAGCCAAAAAAGCAACCGGAGAATACGGAGACGATTCAGAGTTATCTCCTTTCACTCTGTGGATTGAAATAGGGAAAATCCTGAGCAAATTCACCGTTTCGAACTTCAAGTTGTAAGATGGAAATATTGATCCCGCATCCCACATCAGACATTACAAGCAGTTGATGACCATTCATCGGAGAAACGAATCACTGCTCTGCACCATCTTCCCCAACAGCCTTGGGGAGTCGGCCATGAAGTGGTTCAATAGCTTGCCGAAGGGATCGATAGATGTTTGGTCATAATTAGCTAAGTAGTTCACAGCTCCGTTCATTACAAGCAACAAACAGCTCAAGGATGTGGGGGCTTTGCTGACACTGAAGAAGCGAAGTAACGAGACTTTGCGAGAGTACGCTCATTGCTACTAGGAGACGATGAATGAGGTAGAAGCTTGTAACCCCGAAATTACAGTAGCATCCTTCAAATTGGGTTGCTAAAGGAGAACCCTTTGCACCAATCTCTTACTAGGAGGTCTGTCACAGACCTAGAAGAACTGATGGCGAGAATCGAGAAATATGCTAAGGTCGCTGACAACTTATCCTGGGATGTTGGGAAGGATCATCAAAGCAAGAGGCAGTTAGGTCGTGATAATCAGACTGAACCAAGCAAAAACGGAGGAAAAAAAAGAAAGAGAAGGAAGGATTTCTCCTTAAATCTCCCTTTATTTGGGTAAATACAATGTTTAAGGAGTCAATATATAAGATATTAAATCAAATAAAAGGAAATCCATTTTTCAAGTGGCCCAATAAGCTAACAGAGGATCATTCAAAGAGGAATCCTAATTTTAGGTGCTCATATCATCGGGATGTAGGTCACATGACAAAAAATTATTGATCTTTGAAGCAGCATTTCGAACAACTAGTCTAGGCTGGACATCTCACCGAGTTCATTGAGGATGGTGCAAGAATCGACAGAAGAAAGACCAAGCCAAGAGGAGACCAGACCACAGCAGCAGAGGTAGATGTGATCCACGCTGCAACAAATCCATAGATGTCAACAAATAATGCTACTAGGGAATATATCCAGAAGGCTGCGAAAGAAAGAGAAGTCTATCAGCTGCGATTAACCCCAGAGGTTAGGAGTAAAAGGATTAAGGTTGAAGAGTTAACCGAATCCATTTACTTCACCTAGCATGACTTGGCTGGGGTTCATTAGCCACACAATGACGCATTAGTTGTAACATTTTGGATTGTAAATTATGACGTGAGGAGGGTTCTAATTGATCCAAGGAACTCCTCCGAAATTATGTACAAGGACCCCTTCGAGAAGCTCAGACTCAAACAAGAGGATCTCCTCTAATACTCCATTAATCGACTTTAGTAAAAAAATAGTTCTTCCTAGAAGGAGGATCACATTGCTTGTGAAGACTGGACCAATTGGCATCATGACCAAATTTCTATTAGTTGATACGGTCTAAACATTTAATGTAACAATGGGGCGATCTTGGTTGCATGAGATGAAGGCGGTACCATCAACGTACCACTAGATGCTAAGATTCTCTTCGTCTGAAGGAATAGTCAACATTAGAGGAGACCAAGTAAGTTCCAGAACTTGCTTATTGGCCTTGGTCAAAGCCAGAGACGGAGTGGAAGTTTAAGAGAAGAGCTCAATAGCTGAGGAGGCAAAATAACAATCAATACTCGACAGCTCAGTTGATTCCACTGACCAAATTGTCATGAAAAGCACTGAAGTACCTTTAGGCACACAAAATATTGTAGACCGAACAATCTAAAGACTTGTCTAAAGTACCTTTAGACAAAGATGGGGATCAAGACAAATAACTTTTGTTGGGAGCGGCCCTCAACCCCGAACAGCAAAATGAACTCGTCACCCTACTCAAAGAATTTGTCGAGGTCTTTGCTTGGAACACGAGTGAAATGTCTGGCGTACCATCCGAAGTGGCATGTCACCAATTAAACTTTGACCTGAGTTTCAAGCAAGTCAAACAAAAGCTTAGGAGGTCGGCACCCCAACATCAGGAAGTAGTAAAAGAGGAAGTGACACGATTGCTCTAGTCCCAAACCATTAGGGAAGTATAATACCCGACTTGGCTATCAAACACCGTGGTGGTGAAGAAGAAAAATGGGAAGTGGAGAGTCTATGTTGACTTCATTGACCTCAATAAAGTCTGTCCAAATGACAACTTCTCCTAACTAAGATAGATCAATTGGTAGATGCAACTATTGGGCATGCGCAAATGAGCTTCTTAGATGCCTATAGAGGATATCACCAAATCCCTTTTGCTGAACAGGATCAAGAAGAGACTGTCTTTATAACGCCTGAAGGGACATACTGCTACAAGGTAATGTCCTTCGGATTAAAGAATGCAGGAGCGACATATCAAAGGTTGGTAATGGAAATGTTCTCACACATGATAGGCAGCACCATAGAAGTCTACATTGATGACATGGTGGTTAAAAGTCGAAGGGCTACAGATCACTGCTCCGACCTGAGAAACACATTCGACGTCCATCAAAGGTACAAAATGAAGTTAAATGCCTCGAAGTATGCATTCGGGGTTGGATCGGGGAAGTTCCTTGGTTTCCTAGTTACCCACCGAGGGATAGAGGTGAACCCCGATCAGGTAAAGACCATTACGAAATTAAAATCATCATAGACTATAAAAGAGGTACAAAGACTAACTGGAATGGTAGTTGCGCTCGGGAGGTTCATTTCCCGAGCATCTGATAAATGCAGACCTGTTTTTTTCAATCAATCAAAGGAAAAAAGGGAGCACTTTGAAGTTAGTAGTACGAGGAAGCATTTTTAAATCTGAAGGCATATTTAGCCTCCCCCCAAATTATCACAACACCATCACCCGAGGAAAGTTTATTCCTTTATCTAGTTGTAACGGAACACGCTGTAAGTGAGGCGCTGATGAGGAACGATCATGAAAAATTAAAACCTGTTTATTATGTGGACAAGATGCTCTTAGATGCAGAATCAAGGTATATTCCATTGGAGAAAATCATGCTCTCACTAGTTAGTTCGGCTAGGAAGCTCAGACATTACTTCTAGTCTCACCAGATCACAATGCTTACTGACCAGCCGTTGAAGTCCCTCTTTCAAAGGGCCGACCTATTTGGACACATTGTCAAGTGGGCAATCGAGCTTGGGGAGTTCGACATTATGTTGGAGCCGAGAAAAGTAATCAAGGGCTAGGTATTAACGAACTTCATTGCTGAATTTCGACCTAAGATTAGTTTGGGGCAAAACGGCCAGACTAAAAATGACGAAAAAGAAAAGCTTGGAGGCAGATGGACCCTATCTATGGACGGATCTTCTAATCAAAAGAATGCTGGCATTGGCCTCACACTTGTAAGTCCGGAGGGATGTATTCTGGAAAGAGCCATCATGCTCGATTTTCAAGCCTCAAATAACGAAGCTAAGTATGAGGCTCTGATAGCAGGAGTAAAGCTGGTGACCGAATTGGGGATAGCAAAGCTCCATTTATTCTCTAATTCACAACTAGTGGTAAATTAGATAATAGGAGAGAATGCGACAAAGGATGAAAGAATGATGGTGCATCATGCTGTTACAAAAAAAGAATTAGGCAATATTCTAGAGTACTCGATCCAGTAGGTTGAAAGAGCAAAAAATTCGCATGCCGATGCTTTAGCTTCACTGGCTTTGACCATTGACTAGAAAAATGAAAGAGCTCTTACTGTTGAGTTCCAGCCCAAGCCGAGCATTTTGCCGACCAGTCTT
Organism: Ilex asprella; assembly: GCA_023539305.1. Classification (NCBI taxonomy): domain Eukaryota; kingdom Viridiplantae; phylum Streptophyta; class Magnoliopsida; order Aquifoliales; family Aquifoliaceae; genus Ilex; species Ilex asprella. Next base: position 21,201,768 of record CM042187.1, read on the forward strand.
GGCGAAGTTTTATGTAACGAAACCGAGCCAAGTTGGATGAATTCAATCATCAGCTTCTTGAAGAATAGTGACTTACCTGAGGACATGAAGGAAGCTCATAAGCTACGTCTAAAGTTGCCAGATTCTGGTTATCTCCGAAGGATGAGCTTTACCGACGCTCATTTGATGGCCCGTATTTGAAGTGTGTACACCCGAAAGTTATCCCTGACTTTGTATCTGAAATTCACGAAGGAAGTTGTGGTGCTCATACTGGTGGAAGATTTTTGGCTCACCAAGCCATCTCCCAAGATTTTTGGTGGCCGTACATGCAGAAGGATGCTCAATAGTTTGTCATGCAGTGTGAGAAGTGTTAGAAATTCTCACCGACACCAAAAAAACCATCCCAGAAATTGCTTCCATTGACGAGCGCATGACCATTTGTGCAATGGGGCCTAGAGATTGTGGGACCTCTACCTCGGGCCCCAGGCAATAAAAAGTTTCTTCTCGTTGCAACTGATTATTTCACAAAATGGGTGAAAGTCGAGCCCCTAGCTAACATCAAAGACACTGATACAAGAAAGTTCATCTGGAGGAACATTATCACCAGATTTTGAATTTCACATGCACTTGTTTCTGATAACGAGACACAGTTCGATAGTAGTCCCTTCAAAGCTTTCTATCAACATTATGGAATTCGGAACCACTATTCCACCCCAACTTACCCTCATAGTAATGGACAAGCAGAGATTTTCAACAAAACAATCTTGGATGGAATCAAAAAAAAGTTAGAAGATGCCAAAGGGAGATGGATGGAAGAGTTGCCAAGTGTTATGTGGACGTACCGAACCACATCTTGACGCTCAACTAGAGAAATCCCATCCACCCTAGCTTATGGGATGGAGGCAGTAATCCCATTAAAGATCGGCTTACTAACCCTAAGGACCGAGCTAGTTAAAAGTAACAGTAATGATGATGTTATCATCCGAGATCTTGATCTAGCAGAAGAGAAAAGTGAACAAGCAGCAATAAGGATGACATCTTATCGACAACAAATTTCACGAGCTTAAAACAAGAAAGTTAGTCTGTGGTCTTTTGCACTGGAAGACTTGGTCCTTAGACGTATGCTGGGATCGGCTAAGAACTCAACACATAGAAATCTTGAAGCAAATTGGGAGAGTCCATATAGAGTAGTCCGAGTAGGAGGCAGTGGATATTATGAGCTCGAAACCTTGGATCATAAAGTAGTACCATGCTCTAGGAACTTAGCGAACCTCAGAAAGTTCTATTTGTAAAAAGTACATTTTTAAATAGAATTTTGAAGTGCCTTCAGAAGCTTAAGGGTGCCTGACTTGATCCGAAATGTGTACACCCAAGTGCAGGCGGTCAAGTTGTAGTAATAATCCGGTTTGAGTCCAGAGTCGAATCCACAGGGAACTAGTAGTGGTGTTTCAAAGTAATCGGTTAAGGAGACCAATTGATCGTGACCTTTGAGATTTTAGGATTGTGAGATGTGGGTGAATTCCTTGAACAGAATATTAAATTCTTTCCAAGAAATTTTCTAAACAAAATATAAGATTGATTCAAATAACGAAGAAGTCACTCTTTAGTCCGAGGATCGAGATATGTGGTTAATTATCCGGAATGTTATATTTTTGCTTGATAACTCAATTAACTCCCGTGTCAATGACAAGTCAATCGGAAGATAAAAATGGCCTATTAAGGTCATGGTTCCAAGGTCTTACTAGAAGTTTACAAGAATTATTTGTACAGAGAGTTATCGCGCGCACAAACAAGCAAGTATTTCTTCATGACATTCAACCATGTCTTTAATAGTTCATCCTTTTGAATGAAGCTTGATAATGGGGGATGATTAAAAGGTAGTCATGAAGATCTAGCCGGGATACTTGCCTTGAAACGAAGAGTCTTTCTATGCAAGAGTCATTCGTGTCATAGAAAGACTATCAATTATACAAAGTACATTAGCTTTGCTAGATGCAATCAATCATCCAATAAGCAAGGGGATATGAACATTAAGCATTAGAACAAAGTATCATATAATATCCGGATAATCAATACATGCCCTTCACCTCTTACTAAAGAGTGAATGAAAAACTACTCACTCTTCATAGCTTTGGTAAAGCTAGAAAAGTGAGTGATGCTCATCCCTCTAAGTAAAGGACTACACAAAGTAAAAGTATAATTAACAAGGAGCTAACCTTCAACGAAGAATGAGTGAATCACGTTCCACCCTTCACGGCTTTGGTAAAGCTCTAGAAAAGTGGAAGAGTTTCACTCCTCTAAGCAAGAAGGGAGCTCAAATAATGAAAGTGCAAGACATAAATGAAAGCATGTATGTAAGAGCATAAATGTATAGTCTAAAAGTAAACACGGATATAAATGTAAAGACTGAATGTAAATCAAGAACATAAATGTAAAGACTTAAAGTAGATAAAGGAATTGCAACTCTTAAGTAAATGTAAATGTGAACATTAATGTAAAGAAAATGAGTGAGAATCTAAACTCCCAACTTCTTCTTGCAAAGAGAAAGACTAAGACAAGAATTGAAATGTGAGGAAATGCTAAGTGATGAATCCCTCAAATGGTTCCACCCATGAGTCTCTCCTTCTCCATAAGACTAAGTGTATTTATAGGTAAGGAGAAGGCAGGGAGGGGGTAAAAGAATAGAGTTGGGCATCAAAGTCAAAGTAAAACGCCAACTACTCTGCAGGCAGTTTGTCCACACTGTTCGAACGGTTTCTCTGTCTTTGCTCTCTGCCGTTCAAACGTCAGATGGAATCAGTGCATGCCAGTTATGTTAGACCACACATGGTTTTTGTAGAAAATCTTCCTCCAAGTGTCCGTGCAGATCTCTCTCCAGGTTCTTGCAGAATCTTGACTGATCTGTCCAATAATTCCTGGGGCGTTCGAACGGTGGTTACCGTTCGAACGTGGCACTCAAGTGCCTAGACCTTCTGACTGCAACTCTGCAAGTCTGCAACACGCCATGTCTTTAGTCAGTCTGATCTTGTCCTTGCTCCAGTGGACGTTCGAACGTTAATGACCGTTCTAACGTAGTACTTAAATCTCCAGGGCCTTGGGTCTTGCCTGCAACACAGATTACAATAGCTGGCCTATTTCATCATGACCGTTCGAACGGGGTTTAACCTTCGAACGTTACTTCCTTATTCCAAGCTTCTACAATTTGTTCCTTAAAATGCTGTGATTGCCTGCAAAAGATACTTTTTGGTGCCTTTGAGTCCTTGTTCACTTTAAGACCTGAAACATCATCATTTAAACTCTATCAAAGCATAATTAGTCCAAAACATGGCATAAAAGTATGATATTTTTGAGTGTTAATCAGTGCCCCTTAAGAATCAATAAGAGACTAGCAAATGTACTGATATGAGCTGGAGTTATTGATAAAGATTTTTGAAAATTCATCTTTCTATTCCCACTCTGTTTTTCTTGTTGTATACGTCTTACTGATAAGGCAGAGGCAAAAAATCCTGATAAATGTACAAAATTAAATCAAGCGTAGCCATTTGATCTAATCCAGGCCCACATTAGGCACGACGATGTAAGCTGATTAGAGATGAATCAGAGTCCAATCAAATTAACAGGTTGGTGTGGGGTAGAAACTATCACTGAGACGCCCAAGGAGTCTGAGAGTAACTTTACTGACAAACGGAACTCTTTGAAGAAAGGCCAAACAAGGGCCATAACTTCAAAAGTCTAAAAATTTCGCTAAGTATATCAGGTCTCTGTTGAGAGGCCGAGCTCATTAAAGAAAGGCCAAGCAAGGGTCATAACTTCAAGAATCTAAAAATTCCGCTAAGTATAACAGGTCTCTATCGAGAGGCCGAGCTCTTTGAAGAAAGGTTGAGAAAGAGTCATAACTTCAAGAGTCTAAAAATTTCTCTAAGTATATCAGCTCTCTGTTGAGAGGCCGCACTCTTGAAGAAAGGCTGAGTAAGAGCCATAACTTCAAGAGTCTAACAATTTCTCTAAGTATATCAGCTCTCTGTTGAGAAGCCGAGCTCTTTAAAGAAAAGCTGAGTAGGGCCATAAACTTCAAAAGTCAAAATTTTCTAAATATGACAGGTCTCTGTTGAAAAACTGAGTTTTTTGAATATTTAGAAAATTTTAAGAATTTTTAAGAAAAGCTGAGTATGGGTCATAACTTTAAGAAATTTGTTTTAAATATTTTTAAGAACGAACCCTTGAAGAGAAGTTTTAGACTTCGAAAGTCAATTTTTTCAAACATAGAAAGTAAATTACAAAAACAGAAATGCTAGAAAGTAATTTTCATTCAAACTTCAAAAGAGTACACAAATCTTTGAACATGTACATCAGAAGTTGCAAAAAATATTCTAAAGTGTTTCAGGAAGCCAGAGGCCGGGAAGAGCTGGGAATGGAATGCCTAGAGAAGAGTTTAGAAGAAGATGGAACTCCAGCAGCAGCTCGAGCGGCATGCCAACCCTTGCTGAAGTACGCATCCCGCAGTTGAGGGATCTATAGGGCTAGATCATTTTTTGCCTTCTCGATCCCCTCATCATATGGAGAATCTTCTCTCTCTTTTGCTTCAACCTTATATTGATCAAACTCTTCCAAAAGACTTGTGTAATCTAGTTGAGATCGAGAAAGCTCCACATTGGCCTTATGTTCAGAATCTTTTAATTTCCCAATCTCCACTAGAAGCTTTTCGTTCTCCTCAGTCAGACTTCGGTTTTGAGCTTAGAGAACCTTAACTTCTTCCCAGATCTTGGAGTATTCTTCATCCACCGACTTCGGCTTTACCAAAGCTGAAGCTCGGGCATGGATAACATCCTTCATTGTTTTGTCTTTTTGGGCTATCCTAGGCCCCACTTCATGAACTTTTTGCTGACCCTTTGGAAAAAGGAAAAAGACTTAGAAAATTTTTGAAGGCCTAAAGGAACAAAAGGTGAAAACGAAACGAGTCTCACCAAAACTATGTGCTGAATAGCTTGACAAGACACTTCATCATCTGTCAAAGCCTCATTCATAGCTAAATTACTTCCCTAGCAATCGCCACTGCAACATTAAAGTCTTAGATTACAAAATCTTTCACTGTGATCTCGTTCCTTTTTCCCCTGAGAACAGGTCAGAAAGGAGGATTGATTGGCCTTGGAGAAAGGCTTGCCTCAGACTCAACAATTTTTTGCCTTTTCGGGCGGGGTCTTCGACAAGTTCAAAGAGTGAATCATCTTCATGAACAAGAGAATGAACATAATCTAAAGGATCTAACTCAACAGGAATTGAAGTTTCAATGGCTCGAACCGAGTCCGCTGGGTTGCTGACTAGCAGAACTACATCATCTGGCTCGAGAAGAACAGTCTCGACAGGTACCTCTGTTGCAGGCTCCTCATGAACAGGGTTTAAAAACGCAAAATTTGTTGGAAGATTCGATTCGGTGGTCGGGGTTGGATCAACAGTTGATAAAAAATCTAGAAAATTATTTACTGTCCTCCGTCCATAACTGGTAAGAGAAGACTTCTTATGTGATCAGAGTGTATGTTCACGAACAGTCTGAATGGTCTTCCGATCCTCGACGAGTGTAGCATTGGGACGGCTCGGCATGGCTATGAAAGATGTATAGGTCGACGTATACCTAAGCAGTGTATGAGTAGCTCGACAAAACAAGAACTCATTGTAGCCCCATATTCTTCTAAGTTAATCCATTTTCACAAAGGACTCAGGAATTCTACCCTTCACAGTCTCGCCTTCATACAAAAAAGAGCTTATGTCAAAAAAGCAGTAAACAAACAAGTTAATCTGGAAGAAGGAAAAATAAAGATATCTGGAGTGCCTTCTTCGTAAGGTCAGCGGTAGGATGAAACAACACTAGTAGCATACTCCCAATTTTCAGAAACAAATACAATGTCATTCTCGTGCCCTTTGTTAGAATTTGGGAGATGAGTCACAAGATAGCGGTCCTTCTTCCTCACCGCAAGGTAATAGTTGTCTCCAGCCGGTTTAAGGATGTAGCTATATAGGATCTTCCACAAGCCCAAGCTCAAGTTCAGAAGCCTATTCAAAGTTGCCACACCCATCATTATTCTGAAGAAGTTGGGCAACTTGGATAGGGGCACAGCTTCACAGCTGACAACACCTAAATGAGCAAGGGGTCAAGTGGGAAGCATACACCACCCTCTGTGATCGCACGAGTACAGATTGGGATGCTCTCTCTAGTGCCTATCCGAGACTCCTTTTTTTTAGCGACTCTTATGTCAACATTGTCAGGAATATGGTATTTGGCTTTGAAAACAGGAACTTCATCAGGAGTAAGAAGGGTCATAGCAGAAGGAGATGAAGTTTGAAGAAGAAAAGAAATCCAGAAGTTCGAAAGGACAAAGTACAGAAAAGGAATGGAAGAGATTACTTATAAAAGGAGGGAATTCTAAATGGCGATATATAAATGAATGGACTCACCGCCAAAACAAAGGGGGATGTCCCAAAATGTGTGAGCAATGATTGGATTAAGGACATAAAACGGATGACAGACAAAAAGCGTTTGTCAGACGTTTTCTGAGGGCAAATGAAGAGGGTGTCTCCCAACGTGACACGTGCACTTGCATTTAATGAATCTACGGGAGCAAAACCAAACCAGTCACGTGATTGAGACATAATTATATATTAAGTTAGCAATCTGAGATCGAGCTGATCAAAGAGCTTGGTAATAAACAGAAGAGCTCAGCCCTCATCATGACCGAGCTGTTTAGAACGATAAATGAAGAGCTAAGGAGACGCCTATAACTCAGGTATTCTATCTAAACAAATTCAAAAAATTATAGGAACGACAGGAGGAACTGTTGGAGAAATATCAACAACTTCCCAGCTAGACCCGCCTAATTGGAGGAAGGTATACGACCTTGAATCGGAAATCATAGAAACCCTAATTGAACAGGGATCTATAAAAAACACAAGGAGTCAAGGTAAAAGGTACATTGAACTCTCTTTGTCTACTTGCAATTCAATCAATTCCATTACTGACTTAAGCATCGGAGTGTTTTCAATCGAAGCACTTTGATGTGGGACAGTTTGATCATTTAACAGGAAAAGCCTAGGAGATCCAAGTTCAGCAACATTCTTTATCTAAGCACCAAATCATACTCCATTGGGAGGTAATCTCACTTTTTTGCCTCCTACATTTATTATTATTGTGCTACCTAAAAACATGATAAAAATAGTTACCACGACAGTAATAAAAATATTTATAAATGATAAAAACACTCACAAATATGATAAATCATCCATAAAAGTAGTAAATTTTTTTTTTGTACCGAAGAAAAACAGTAAAAATAATAATAAAACACCCACAATAATGATAATAATAATAATTTTTTTATTATAAAATAAATCACAAAAATTATAAAAATATCTATTAAAATAATAAAAATAAAAGTTATGGCACCGAAAATTTTTCTTTAGTCAAGTCGGTCTCATTAGCCCTACTTGAATAATCAATACCACCATGTCTTCCGTCCATAATTATTAGATCCAACAAAGACATAAACCTAACAAATGAGACGGGATAAATAGTTCGGTGACCCAGGACTTAGCGAGAGTGTTACAGAAACTTCTAAACATTAATCCAACCCGGTCCAAGCATAGGGTCACCGCCGGTATAGGATGGGATGGGTTTAATAATATTAAGGATTACAAACAGTAAAAGGATCATCCGTCCAAGACCGGAGTAGACGATTTTGAAAATAAAATAAAAGAAAATAAAAAATAGTGTTACGTACTCAGGTGAAAAAAGAAAAATAAAATTGTCGTACATTATTCGCGTCGAAGCATCCATAATGTGAAACAATTTGATTCCTCTACCCCTTGGGACTTTCCTACCAATATGGAAATAATGAATAATAAAGAATAATAAAAAATCTATGAATTCCAAATTTGAATAGGACGAGCTAGGAAAGATATTTAACTAAAGGATTAATTATATCAGAGGTTTTGGAAATGCAGAGTTTGTCTTATTTTGGTGTTTAATATTTTAATTGCATTATATTAATTCTTGAAATATTGATATCTGATTTCTTAAGTAGACAACATCTAAATTGTTAACGGTTTTTTATCATAAACTTGTCATGCAATACCTAAATATGAACAAAAATTATTTTTGATAGCTCTTGACCAAAATTTAGGTAACTTTTAACCAAAAATATATAATATGAATAGTTCTTGATCAAAATTTGGATAACTCGTGTTCAAAACTATAATTTGGGCAGTCATTTGACCAAAATTTGAATATAAATTTGATTAAGAGTTATCAAAATTATTATTTTGTCAATATTTAGGTATGACGTGACAAATTTATAATAAAAAATTATTAGCAATTTAGATATTGTCTACTTAAAAGACCACATAGAAATATATTAAATATTTCATGGACTACAATGATGCAATTGAAATATTGGCGACCTCCTGACCCAAAAAAAAATATTAGAGATCAAAATGAGACAAATTATATACTTTGAGGACCTTCAGTATAATTAACAATTTTAAGTAAATTGAATTGACTACGGCCATAACAATCTAGGGATCTTTTTCAAGTATTTCCAAAGAGTAATGCTAGATGGACTTAAAAACTAGACTTAAAAATCTGACTTGATAATCTCAATCATTGAATAGGTAGTAGGTCCCAATAAATGCTGGGACCTACAGTGAAATCAATGGTTGAGATTATCAAGTCAGATTTTTAAGTCTATTTTTTAAGTCCATGTAGCATTGCTCATTTCCAAAGGATAAAGCTGACGAAGCCTTTGTGGGAGGTTTTTCTGTATATTTCTAGACTTGTTGAACAAGTTCCCACGGGTGAGAATATTCAAAATGGATTGGTAAATTCAAGTGATGTTTTTCAAAGTTTTTGAAATTTTGGGCACTTTCAAAATATATATTTTTTATGACAAGCTTTGTTACCAACTCAGCTTGGCTTATGCGGACTTAATGCTTCCAACTTTCTATATCCAGGTAAATAAATTGTAGTCAGCAACCAGAATGACCAATCAACAAAAAATAAAGAGAAAATTAAAAGCCAGTATACTGTTTTTTCAATTAGTACGCGTGTGAAATTTTTTGGTCATTAAGAACACATAAGCCAAGCTTTTTTCAACCTCACTGGATATGTTTTTGAGTTTTAAATTGGAGATCAACTTATATATATGAAATGCATGCAGTGGTGTTGTCCCTACCTCCAAGATATCTCTATTAATGAATTGGTTCAGCTTTTTCTTGCTATGCAACGAACTGACTTTGGTGCGCATGATCTGTGATGAGCACAAATTTAATTAGGTCAGACCTAATAAATTAAGTAAATTCGAATCAACTAAAGAATAGGTTAAACCCAATTTGAAAATTAGACCCAACTTAAGTTCAAAGAAGTCTACAAAAAATTAGAACATGTGGGGTGTAATTATAAAGATACTCATTTTTTAAAATCAAGATAACCTTTTTATGACACTTACCTTTTGCAGTGACCTGGTGAATTAGTGTCTTTACCCACACGTCACCGCCTTAATCAAGACTTTGTGCTTATAAATTGTAAACTCTCTCTACATGAGAGGGCACCACTTTACACTTCTGGAGATACCTCTAAATATCTCTTGAGATATCTGTACACCTGTCTACACACACATAACTTCTCTCCTAACTATTGTACCCCCGAGCTAACCATTGTTTTCTCTCGATCACTATACTTTATTAATAAAGGTCCCCCGGCCATCGTTGTTGTTTCCCAGAATGAAGTAGGTCACCTGAACCGAACCACTACATATTTGTATGTTGACCCGATATTTATATTATTATCATTGATTGCTCTATTAATTGTCCATTAATTACACTTTATCATACACTCGACTTTTGATCTTGCACGAAATTATTTTATGCATTATCAATCTTCAACTGTTGAAGGTGACTTTGTTTTTCGTTTTGAATTGTAACAAGTCTATTCATTCAACAATTTTTTGAATGTACATTTGAGTTTTTTCATTTTTCGGTTTGCTGCTTAAATGGAGTATGGATGGGTTCTATATCGAATGAAGACGATAATAAAATTGTGTCATTTTTAATAATTCAATTTGAAATATTATTTATTTAGATAATTTATTTAGGTAATTTATATGGTTTTGCTATAAAAAAAAAAGAAAATCAGAAATCTACCTCCTCAAATGTATAACAACCATACTGAAATTCTGGTTACATGACTTTGTTAACACAAGAACCTGGAACACAGCAAATATCTAATTTCACTGGATCTGTGAATTCTTCCTATCAAACCCTATCTCTAATATATGAAGTCTACGAGTTGATGACCCTGCAGTTCTTCCGAATCTGTCCACTTGATCCGGTTAACGGACTTATGTTACCCATCTTGATCATGGAATTAACAAAGTCATCGAAGAAAAGCTTCGAATCATCGCTATAGCGTTGAACAAAACTCTTAGTCGTCGATAAAGCCTCATCACTGGAAAATAGAATTTGGTCAGATGAGAGAAGACCCTTTCCATTGAGCAAGTTCTTGAAGTAATGGTTGTCAAATAGGTCTATGGAGTTCCGGTCGAGAGCCGCCGTCTTGTTTCCATCATCGGTCGCAGGGCAGAGCTTCTGCATATCAGACAACATGTTGGTCTCCATTGTACTGTCTGGAACACCTTTTCCTGAAAAGTTGAACAACCTGTTGCTGAAGAGAGCACACCTTGCTTGTCCAATTGTATGAGCACCTACACATGACATGATCCAATACAATCATAATGAGAATCACTATAATGTATCACATAGCTGTACAAACATGATACACCCACCTATGTACTTGCTGGTCTCATAGCCATAACTTTGGGTACAATATAGTGTAATAATCCCTAAGATATTTTTACCTTTAATCATAAACTATTTGCACTTTGATCATTATTTTTTAAAAATTTGTTATCAATTTAGATCCTAAAATTTTCTTTCTTCAGCCAAATTGATTTAATTGAAAACGACAATTTAAACTGATTAACGGAAATAGTCACATGCATCTTAAGTGAAAATGCTTATAGGATTTTCCCAAAACTTTTGACATTATCGAAAATAAAAGTGAAATATGATCACGCTAATTTAACCCAACCTAATGACTTCATGGTATAAAGTCATAAAATTATTATAAAAAAAGGATAAAAAAAAAAAGGAGCCAAAGACACAAAATGACTATTTTTGGGACCATTATTGTAATTTAATTACCCAATAAAATAACTTATATCCTCCAATAATAGTTGATAATATAGAATTGATTTTTTTCATTCTGTCCATTCCATTAGATTTGGAAGAGACTATCACAGAGCAGGGCACAATACGAAGTTCCCAAACACAACTAAGTACCTGATAAGGCGACGACATCTGTGAGGTTAAGGCCAACGGCGACGAACTTGGCAGTGATATTACTGACAGACTCAAAAGGAGAAGGAAGCCCATTATTAGCTCCTGTTTGGTTTGCCACAAGCCCATCCCTTCTTCCTAGTACCACTTTCCAAGAAGGTCCTCCACTCTGCAAAACACTGCCTCTTAGTTTCTTTTGGCCACTCGTAATATTAGCATGTTCAATAGATAGAATTTGGATTCCAATCTTAAACTAATTAGTCCGATATAAATTAATATTTTTTCCCATTTACAGTTAAATCCGTTATACGTTCAACAACATCCACACATTGATTGATAAATGAGAGCATGCATATACACACCACACACACTGCAATGCAAACTTACTAAAACCACTGAATCGCGGGCAGCAATCGCTAGTATGTCGGCACATGATACTATGCCGCTACATGCGCTCTCCACGGCAGTTTTTATATTGTCAATAACTTCGAATCCTCTTGCCGAGTTCACGTTAGGGAAGGCAAACTTTTCGCCATCGTTTCCATCCAACAAAATGGATGCGTCACAACCCTGAGAAGAAGATAACATAAATGTGATGAAAAAACAGTCATTATACTGTTTGAAGACCCACTCATGACATATATTCAAGAGAATGTGGTGTTTGAATAATCAAGCACTCGAAGGTGTCTTTGTAGTCAAAGAGAAGGTAGCCCCCTTTCAAAAAGGGCATCAACTTCTTTAATGAAGACTTTGAAGGTATTTTCCCTAGAATCCGGCAGTTTCTCTATGGTAATCAGCTTCATTCTGAAAAAAAAAAACTACCTTTTCAAAAAATATCAAACCTCAATAATTATGGAATTTACTACAAATCATGTACATCGACTAAACTCAGGTTTTATACCATCGGGAGTTTTGTGCTCTGGACATGTGTAGGTTTACACATAACTCTTTGTTCAATCATTGAACGAAAACTAACAGTTTAATCGAACACTACAATTGCTAATGAAGTGCTATTACTGCTGTCCTGCTTAACTCACGTTGACAAAGCAGTCATGGAAGTGAAGCCGAATCAAAGAAGCGGCAATTCTAATCTCAAACTTAATTGCATTTTGGACCTCTCTTCGTACGATTCTGAGAAGATTTGGGCATGAGGACAAGTAGAAATCAGTGGTTAGCTGGGAACTGGCAATCAAACAGCACATGGATAAAGTCACAAGCCAAGAATAGCCAGTGAAGTAGTTTGTCATCTTCATGTGATTACTGAAAAACCCTAAAACTTCTAATAATTTTTAGGGCTATAGTTTTGGTGCATGACAAAAGCTTCGAAGCTTAATTTATAACCATAATTATGGGTTAATTTCAGTTTATAAAATGTATTATTTTGTGTAATGTGCTCTAAAGCTAAGTGCTGTGACGTATGGCGGCTGCATACTGAAGTTTGCTGGCAATCAAAAATATGCACTAAGCTAGACGTTTGCCGAAAGTGGACAGATTAGTGGTTTTTATATTAGTGACGTATTATAAAAATCTAGTACAATCGATGCACATAGTTTTTGAGTGATTACATATCTCTAAGATTTGTATTGCAGCCATGGATTCAAAGCACGTGTGGTTGAGACGATTTATCCGCCATGCGGTAGATGGTTAAAGAGATTAGTGGCTCGATGGTTATCAGATTACATAAAATAGTGCTTATAGTGCTGAAGCATTTTCAAATGTTTTGGGTTCCACTTTAGCCCACGATTAGGTTGTGCATAAGTTGTTTTTAATGTTTCTAATATAAACGTCATCAGCATTAACAGTTTAAAAACTAGAAAAATATTAATATATTCCTTGGTGTTAAGCCAGTGTTCTTGTATTTCAAGTCTATTTTTTAAGTCTAATTTTTAAATCCATCTAATAATACTTTCTTAGATTATGTTCAGAATAGTTTGACATTGATGAATCTTGTTCATCGCTCTTTTTTACTTTCTTTCTTTTCTTTCAGGGAAAATTATAGAAAAAATTAATGAGCATCGTGTGCAAGAGACTCAGGTTCCAATGCAAAATACAAGTGGAATATGTTGTCTTAATGCTCGTCAAGTGTTGGGTAACTTTTTGGTTCTGATGTGGACATGCATGTTTGTGCAACATGGAGAGAAGATAACTATCATGAGATGGAATTGTTGGAATTACTCCAATATTACTATAAAAATCGCTCTGATACTATTTTTTTGGAGTCAAGATGACTAAAAATAAAATGAAAGAAAGTGGAGGAGAATATGAACACTCAAAGAAAAAATAATTTTCATACAAGTTGATTATAATCACACACTCAACTTGGACTCTTTAATTTCTACTAAACTGTACTTACTTGAAACTCTAGGTCATGTACACTATACATATAAGTCATACACATAATTCATAATATTATATTAAGGTACTATTACACCTACTAACTCTAGTATCATCTATATCATCTGCAATATTAAGACACCATTATTTAAAAATTAACACCCCACTAATACTCGTGTCTTCCACTACTTGAATATTCATTACCCATTAACACACGCCTAATTAATACACCTTAATATAATATAATAAACTCTAAAACAAGTTTATTTTTCAGCACCCCCTCTTAAACTTGATTTTGTACCTCCAAGTCCTTATCTTGCAAATCTCTTCATGGTTGAGGGGCTTTACTTTAATGGAATTATTGGAAACTTCTTGAACTTGAGTACCACCTCCTTCAATAGTAAGAATCATCAATGTCATCTCCTTTGCAGTGTAGGGTTTATGATCAATTTGCATGTGGTCATATATTATCTTCAATTTGTTCATTGTCTTCTTCACATTTTTACATTTGCATTCATTCTTTTTTAACTTCTCATATTTCTTGAATTTTCCTTGGGGTAGCTCTCTTGAACCAAAAAATTCCTCCATATTTATCCAACCTGTGTCACTTAGAACATTCTTTACACTAAGTTGTAAGTAACAATTATTAAAATATTCAAGAAATAGATTACCTTGAACATGATTATGAACAAGATGATCTTCACTTTAATGCTTGATTGAAAATTTATTTTCCATAGTCACTACTACATAAGAGCATCTCCAACTACACTTGGCAAAATAGTTAATCAAAATATATTTAAATATTGAATTATCTACTTTACCTAGCAACTTTTTAAAATTCACTTCAACCATGCTCTCTATTTTAGCTAACTATTTCAACTAATTTTAACTAACTTTAAATAATATAATTCAAAAATATCACGTGGTGTAACACGTTAGTGTTATAATGATAACTGAGCATGATGACATGTTGTGTCATGTCATCAAATTTTCAAATTTTAAATTTTACAACAGTCATATTTATAACGATCATATTTTTAATGGTCATATTTACAACGATCATATTTTCAACAGTCATATTTTTTAAAATGTATAAATAAGACATCCCCCTTCTCATTGTCATATATATCAAATTTATTTTACTAGTATTGAACTCATATTTCTTTGTTATGACTCGTGATGATAAATTGAAGATGATTCTTAATGATTCAGACTCCGATGATGAGTTGGAAATGTTAGCAATTGCTGCTATAACAATGGAGAAACTCAATACTAAGAACAGCTCTGTAATATGTCGTGGTTCTATTCAAGGTTATTATGTTATTTTTCGCAATTGAGTTGAAGGACATGAGAGACTTTATCGCGATTATTTTGCTGAATTGCTTACCTATCTCCCAAATTTATTTCGAATGAGGTTTCGATTTCTTTTCATTCATATTCTATCAATGGTGGAAGCTTATGATCCATAGTTTGTCCAAAAAAGGGATACTGTTGGGAATATTGGCTTGTCTCCCCTTCAAAAGATGACTACCGCTGTAAGAATGTTTGCCTATGAAGTTGTAGCAGATGATGCTGATGATTATGTGAGGATCGGCGAAAGCACCACAATAGAAAGTCTGCAAAGATTTGGATCGATCATAGTAGTAATTTATGCTGATGAGTATCTCAGGTCATCAAACAACGCAAACATTGTTATATTGTTAGCAATCGATGAGAGACGTGGGTTTCCTGGGATCCTAGGTAGCATTGATTGCATGCATTGGAGATGAAAGAATTGTCTAATAGCATGAAAAGGTATGTACTCTGATCATGCTCATGAACCAACAATTATTTTAGAGGCAGTGACTTCATATGATCTATGGATTTAACATGTCTTTTTTTGGTTACTTAGATCCCACAATAATATAAATGTATTGGAACGCTCTTCTATTTTTACTCTTATTTCAAAAGGTATGGCTCCTTCAGTCAATTACTCCATCAATGGAAACGATTATACTATGGGATATTATCTTGCTGATGCTATATATCCAAAGTGGGTCACGTTTGTTAAAACAATTTCATCTCCAAGAGGCAATAAGCAAATAAATTTTGCACAAGCTCCAAAGTCAGCCAAAAAGGATGTTGAAAGAGCTTTCAGAGTGCTCCAATCATGATTTGCTATAGTTCGTGGACTTGCACGTTTGTGAAAACTTGAAGTGCTTAAGAATATTATGAAGGCATACATAATATTATATAACATGATTGTCGAGGATGAGAATGACAGTAATGAAATGGACTTGACATGGACGCATTGGATGAAATTTGTACTCCTACATTGATATCCGAATGGAGTTCAGAACTGCTTCAATTTATTCATATTCAACATCGCATTCGAGACAGAAACACTCATTTGAGACTCCAAACTGATCTAGTCTAGCACTTGTAGATTATGCATGAAATGTTTTAGGCAGTAATATGCTACAAATATTTAAACATTCATTGTCTATGAATATTTAAGCACGCATAATATTACAGTACTTGTTTGTTAGTTTATGAATAAGAAAGAACTACATTTTGGTTCCCATGATTTTCATCTGGCGGCACTTAAAATATTCAACTTGAATCGGAGACATGGCACTCGCGTTCATCAACATTATTTTATGTTCCTCCTTCATTTGCTTGAGTTGTATCTTTTCTTTATCATGAGCTAGTCTTTCTCGTTCTACAGCCAAATTTTTTTCCATGAGTTCGACTTTTTTTTCGTCAACATCTTTTTCTCCTTCTTCATTTCTTCAAACAATTTCATGAAATAGGTTGAACTCGAATTATCGCCCTCAGAGAGTTTGCTCTTTGACTTTTTTGCTCGTTCTTTCACATCCTTCCTTCTAATTGGCCTCTCCAAGCCTCCATTGTCGTCTCCAATGTTTATCGATTCTGGTGTTGAAGATTAGAGCTGCTAGGAGTTGCACCACTTTTTATTTTTTTCTTTTTAGACTGAGAATCCTCCATCCATTTTGGTTGATACAGTAACTCATTCCAACAATGTTCAAATGGAAAAGAGCATTTATGAAGTTCCTTGTACACCTTCTTTACATCACGGACTTGAAAATTGTACAATATTACTATGTATCATATAAGAAAAATGCTCTATTTTCAGACTTGAAATTAAAATGCATTCATACCTTATCTTTCTCAGTCAGACGATTTTGATTCAACCTTTCAATTTGGTCAAAACAGCCACAAAATTTATTGGTGGCTAGTTGAATTGTTGACCAACGATTCATCATTGGTGACTATTTGAGGTGATATTGGTGAAGAATGACCTATTTGGTCTACTGGTTAAGTGTTAAACTCACCTAAATTTGCTCCATCGCGCAAAACAGCACTGCGGTTCAAGGAGCAAAACTGGGAGCAAAATAGCAAATATACCTCATTAAAGTAAGACCGGATTCTGTAACAATTTTAGACTATTATAAACCAAAAGATGTGTAGGCAAAAATATGATCTCCATACAGGAATATTCTGTCTACTTGTCAATACTAGGGTCATTACTCATTTAAAGAACTAGTACAATATTACACAAAATTAATTGCAAGTTCATAGCAGAAGACATGATTCTTAAGAGTGTAACCTTTGGATGTTCAAGTAAATCCACTTCAAAACAAATATACATATTCATCATAAATATCAGACCACTTCATAATCCACTTCAAAAATATCTCAATTAGATGCAATGACAGAATGTTGATAGCACAAAATGAACATCAGACCAACCACCTCTCAACACTAGGAACTAATTCATCATATAGAATAGCAAAATTATTTTCATATTTTGATGGCATACCAAACAAAAATCATAGAATACTGAACATAAGACCACAAGGTTATATATATTGTAATAGACTATGCCACAGTGACTCCTTCTGACCTCAAAAAACTTAAGGCTAAGCACATGGAGTGTACTACCTAATGATCTAATTATTTTTATACCATAATTGCATGCATCTTGGTGTGAGTTTTGCTGCCACCTAAACCTCTTACTTCTGTTACTTGTTAAAATCAACTTTTGGAGAGAATTGGTCTCGCAACAAAGAAACTGAAGAACAAAGGGATTGATTTCTCGTTTTGGTGCAAGCCAGAAAATTATTATGCAGAATTTTGACACAACCCATAGTTCCTTTTTTTGAATTCTTGAAGTCCATTGGATGGATGATTGCATTATTTGAAACTTTCACAAATTTTGCTAATCAATTTTGAAGTGATTAATAGCTTTTGGCTAGTAAAGAAATCAAAGCAAATTAGCATTGCCATATATATTATTTTGTTTCTTGATTAATAGCCAATGCCTACACAATAACAAGAACAAGAACAACTATTTATCTACCAACATAGCAACATTGTTGAGCTGCATATCTGATTGAGACAATTAATCAAACATATTGTGAACAATTAAAAGAAACCCATCTAAAAAAATTTCAAGAAATCAGGTTATTCACAGAAAGCAAGGAAAAACATATATTTGAGGAAGGAAGACATACCTGAAGAAGGAAGGAAGACCGATTCACATTGCAGAAATGAAGAAATGAAAGAAGGAAGACAGGTTGAGCAACTCAAGGGAGAGAGACTGGCGAGCAACTGACCTCTCCAAATCTGGCAAGCAATTTGGCTTGCTAGATTTTGGTGAGGTTGATAGCTAGGGCGTTGGAGCACCAACTTTGAAATTCTGCTCGCCAAAATGGCTAAAAGACTGGCCTTGGCAAGGGTGTTGGAGATACTCTAAGATCCCACTTTAACATCTTTAATCATATAAGAATCCTTGATTTCTTCTCCATGCTTTACAAATTCTTTTTCTTCCATTTCTTGATTTGCTTCTTCAACATCATCATTTTTTTCATCCTTTCTAGTCTCTTGACTTCAACTTTAACCTTTTCAACTTCTTTCACTTCATCAAGATGATATTCTTATTGATTCTTCATTATTGTATCTTCAAAATCACTTTCTTCTTTTACATACTCATCTTCTATAAAGCATTGTACCCAATACTCCTTGGGTAAAAATCCACCTTAATGTTTGAACACTACACACTATATCATCTTCCAAACATGATTTGGAGAACTTGAATCTCCTACAAGTTTTCAAATCTCGGGATGAATCGCCTTCTTAAGAACTCCAAGTGTCTTTTTCTCTTTCTTTTCTTGGATTCTTCTAGGCAAGCCACTACTTGACTTTTCTTCAGTCACATCTCATAAATCATATGTTTTGAGATAAGAAGGTAGACTAATCTTCAATTTTTTATAATTAGAGAACATCAGCTTTTCACACCAAAAATACATATTTGGGGAATCTTCCATGATAATCAATCGCGACGATTTATCCAGACTTCAAAGATTGTACTAGCTCTTAAAGTGAGCTATCTAGATTTCTAATATCATAAACTTGGCTCGGATGGAGAGTTATCTAGACTTCAAGAATTGAAAGTTGGCTCTGAATGAGAGATATCTTCCAGGATCAGTGTTGGCTCTGATACTAATTTGTTAGAATTACTCCAATATTACTACACAAGAAAATTGCTCTGATACCACCTTGTTGGATTCAAGAGGGCTAGAAATAAAATATAAGAAAGTAGAGGAGGACATGAATACTCAAAGAAAAAATAGTTTTCATACAAGTTGATTACAATCACACACTCAACTTAGACTCTTCAATTTCTATTCAACTCTACTTACTTGAACTCTAGGTCATGTACTCTATTTATATAGGTCATACATATAATTCATAATATTACATCAAGGTACCATTACACCCATTAAATCTAGTAATCTCTATAATAATAAGACACCATTATTTGGAAATTAACCTCCCACTAGTAATCTCTACAATAATCTAGTAATCTCTTATCTTCCACTACTTGCATATTCCTTGCCCATTAACACACACCTAATTAACACATCTTAATATATTATAATAAACTCTAAAACAAGTTTATTTTTCAACTGGAATTATCCCTTTTTTTATTTTTTATGTTTTTTTTTCAGTTTTGGTCCTGTTATATAATCTGTAAATGTTTTCAGATGTAACAACCTATAGATTCTAGCCAGGGGCTGAGCTACTTCTTGCAACTGGCCTCCACTCAATTTTAAACGAATACTGAAGAAAAAAAAAACTATGTTTACTTTATTCCATTGCCCACTCTAAATTTTTGAAAATTTGTATGGTGACATTAGTACATTTTGTTTTTAATAACTTAATAGTCAATTCGCCTCCTAATTTATTAAAATAAATATTTTATTTTCAGACTGAATAAAACAGATATAAAATGTCCTAACTCATATATTGATCAAGGATAATATCTCTACTATTTAATACTCTTCCTCCTATTTTTTTTAAAATAATTGCATAGTTGTCCATGACTTTTTTTTTTTTTTTGAGAAATTAGTGGCTTGTAGAATAGATGTAAGTATATACGAACCTAAATCATTTAAGCCATTCCAAAAAATTAATTTCTCAATAATATTAAAAGTTGTTAACCGTGTGGACTTTAATATATATATATATATGTATTGAGCCTCCATGTTAATGTACGATTGACTTGAAATCTACTATGAGAAAATTATTGTCTTTGTTTATTTATATTTTGTTAATTGTTGCATTGATATATTGGTTTAAATTTTTATATTGTAATTAAGTCTTGAATTTTATATTTCTCAAACTTGAACTTACGAATTTTCTTATAAAAATATAAAACTCAATTTAGTTTTTAATAATTGAAGTCCATAAAATTTTCATATCAATTGATTAATTTTCTTATTCATAATTTTACCCCTCTTGATTCTACCCTTGATTCAAACTATATTGATAGATCTGTACGTCAAATGAGATTTATATTTCTCACCTTGTCTCACCATCTCCACCCCACCTCTTTCCTTAACCTGTTTATTTTGTCTAATAGTGTCAGAGATAAAAGAGAAGATGGAGATGAGAAGTTAAAAGACAAGAGAGGATGCGAGACTAACTGAATTGAACAAAACTATATATTTTTTTAAAATGAGTCAAAATTTAGAAAAGTAAAATTGTCACGCCCCAAATTTCATAAAACAGCCAAAGAAGAACCATTTGATCAAAAAAAAAAATTCCCGAATTACAAATATATTTGAGGAAATATACATTTTCTATTACTAAATACATTTTTAAAAGAAATATCATGGGAAAATTTAAATTTAAAAATATTCAATTTATAACCAAATAGAATGAGCAATCTGTGAGAGCATTCTAACAAAAATATCAGCAACCCAAAACATAAATTCATCATGTAGGGAGTACATCCAAATCACCAAATTAAACATCTTGTCTAATGAAATTGGTTCGACTTTAAGATTTCGTAATCTCATTCTAACATCGAGAAATAATGACATCAAAACAAAATTCACAATCTTCAGGCCTCAATTTTTTACTCGACATTTTAATTTGTTTCAAATTCCATCTCTACTTCCTTACCTACGTCTATCTCAATTTCCACAATCAAATCTAAAAAAAGTTAAGGAATGAAAACAACTAGATTATTAGAGAAATCTTTCCTAAGCATAAACAAAGTTTGCAAAATTTATAAGAACAGAATAAGTCACAGTTCCAAAATAAATATACAACTTTTGAAGTAAAACATGAACATAACACGATCTCATTTATTTTATGCATGATTTGGAATACTCAAATAAACAATCAAGAAGATAATTAGTTTGATTAACAAGAATACCACACACCCAAACACATATTATGAGTGATAGGTATTGGACCAAAACAGTTTTTTAAATATAAAAACTGAATTTTTGATCGATTTTGAGCCTAAATTAAAGTAGGACCCATTTTTTTTGAGTAATCTTTCACGGGTTTGTAGTCTACTTCATGAGGAGAATAAAGTAGTATATTCACTTGCTCAAATCGAGTAAGAAATGAATGAGTAAATATGCTCTAAAATGACCATCTTGAAATGTAAAAATATAAGTTGTACAATGTAAGATTTGACACCAATTCCACATTGATTGAGGAAGAAGTTCTACATGAGCATATATATGTCAAGTTTGTTATATGAAATTGGGCCCCAATGGGTACCATAATTTTACGAGTGGAATTGTAAACCCCCACATGTTTATAGTAATATAATGATAAAGATGTATAGTAATTTAATATATGTAATGACGTAGGAAATACTAATACTGTAAATATATAATAGTTAAAGCTAGTTTGTGAATATATGAAATAGTTCTTAATAGAAATTATACCAACTATGTTTAATGTACAAATATATATTGTATTGGTTTAGGTTGGTTTTGGAAGGGTTTGGAATGGATTGGAAATGAAAAACAGATAATTTAGGCAAAACTATGCAAACCCTACCAGTACTGTCTACCGGTACGCCGAGGTCCAGAAAGTTTACCGTACTGGAACAACGTACCGGTACTGCCGAAAGAAACCTGACAATTTAAAAGTCGCGATTTGTGGTCCGTGTTCGCCCTATAAATACATTAGGACATCTCATTTAGCCCTATTTCAGCCCCTTTAACCCTAGAAAACAGTAGAGATGAAGAAAGGAAGAGAGAACACAAGAACTTAAGGGGATTGACACTTTGGATTGGATCAACAACCTAGTTTCAAGAACACAAGGTAGGGGTTTTCTTCCATTCTTGTTCATTGAGGTTAAGGTTACTTATATGTATGTTTTACCTCTAAATGTTATATGTATATGATATGAAACCATCCTTTCTTAGTCTTTTTGCAAATATTACATGTTTTGAATAAAGTTAGAGTTGAATACCCATGAAATCTCTTTTCTTGTTCTAAAACCCTAGTTTTGGAGAGTGATGAATTTTCTTCTTAAATTTTCCTTTTATTTTTGATTTCGAAATCATAGTGCTTTGTGTGGAGTAATCAAATGATGTTGTTGGGATCTCTTGTATTTTCCACAATGGGTTATTGGAAATTGTCAAATGAGAAATTTGGAAATTTTTAAGATATGCTTGTAAATTGAGATAATTTGTGGATATTTACATCTCTCGTATGGTTTGTTGTGATGGACTTGAATTGCCTTTGAGAGATACCCTAGAGTGTAGAGGTTAGTCTATCCCAGTGGGGGTGAGATGATTTCCTACACTTATAGTGGGTTGTGTTTGGTAATGCAATCACTATTATTCATTGGAGTTCGAACTAGGGGTGATATACCTTTCCTAGGGAAGGATTCGTCACTGTCATTGGGATGGTAGACGTCCTTTCCCGAAGTGATTGTGATTTATTGGTTGTGATAGGTAGACTAAGTATAATCGTTGGGTAGATTCCTGAGAAATGACCAACATACTTGAGATATAGATGCATTTTGGGAATATGAATTTATACGTAAGTTTATTGATGATGGTTTATTATGACTAATAGTAAATGGTTTCTACAAGAATTTGTTGGAAGTATGAGATTCTATCAGAACTTGTTGGAAATGGTTTATATTGGAAATGACTTATTATTTGTAACTTGGTTTTACTCTTCATTTAATTTATTGTTATTGCGATAACCTGAAATTTGTTTAAATGTCACTATTTTATTTCAAAGTTATATGTGATATTTTGTAAAATGAGACCGAACCGTTTTATATGTTTCAAAACCTTGCTCGAGTTTGAGAGGAATGTAGCTACAGAGCTTAGTACTCACCCCCTACATACAATAAATTTTTCAGATTTCGTGTTAGATAAGGAGGTCGGAGTTGAGGAGTAGGTGCATTGGAAAGCTCCGCTAGACGGGCACGTGGATCCCGAGATGGATACTTAAAGTTAAACTCTCCTATGTACTAGACTAGGATAATTCATTTTTGAGACCATATGAGGTCTACCCTTTGTTATTCCGCTGCAAGTTAACTTTGATTTTGAAATGTAATTATCATAGTTTGACATATTCTTTTGGATGATAACATAGACTCTATGTATGATGAATGAAACTTTCGGTATTTATGAATTTTTTTAGTTGTTCTCATGATATGAATGATTTAAATAGTAATGTCATCCAAGGTGGGTTTTGGGGCATTGTAGGAATGAGTGCCTACATGCCTTCGGTTTAACCACGCGCGCACCGTCTCGCCTCGCCACTACCTGACTCGGGTGTGGGTGTGATTTAGATTAAGTCTTATCTTTTTGGAGAAAATTCATTTAACGAATTGGACATGAATTTCTGAATTGAAATTTAATTTCGGTAAACGTAGAATTTAAAATTTGCACTGGTCCAAATTATTGTTCGTTCCAATTATGAATTTAAATTATATTTGTTCAAGAGTGAACAATATTGAATGGTTTCTTCTAGATGCATGTGTCTTCTAAGTTATGTCTTTTCGCATGGCAGCTATATGGAACAGTCACCAGTTTGTTTATATAAAACCAGACTCATTACCATTCTGTCTTAATCATTTTCGGAGTTAAGTTAGACATTAATACATTACATTTCGGCATTAAGACAGTCTTCATTTGGAGAGTACACAATACAGTTCTGGTTCGCTAGATAAGTAGATTGGAGTGCTACTTCTATTCGTGTGAAGATCATTGTATCTTGAAAAGTAGACGCTTTGATTTCCATAAGCACCATGTGCGGGAGCGAAATATGTCTTAAGGATATAGTGTTAAATACTAGTCTTGATCTACTTAAAATTCAATAATAGTTCCTATTCTACAAACAGACCAGTTTAT
The DNA here is from genome assembly GCA_023539305.1 of Ilex asprella. Lineage (NCBI taxonomy): Eukaryota > Viridiplantae > Streptophyta > Magnoliopsida > Aquifoliales > Aquifoliaceae > Ilex > Ilex asprella. The sequence continues at coordinate 21,226,148 of CM042187.1, forward strand.
CCATTATTTAAATTACAGATTTAATGTGTTAATTTTTATTTTGATTTTGTATCTGTAATTTTTTCGTATCTGTAATTATTTTGTTTTAAACTGTTCTAAAATATAGCAAATTGTTAAAACATGTTTTTTACAATTTGTGGTATTTTGGGGATACTTGAAAAAATTTGTGAAAAAAAAATTATGTTTTGTTTGTGTGTTTAATTCAAACTGCTACACTAAACAATTACAACATATAGTGACAATAACGTAATACAGTGACACCATTCAGTAATGTTAAAACAGTAACATAAAATAGTAACATAAAATAGTGACACTAAATAGTAACATAGATTGACTATGTTTTAGTTACTTTCTTTGTAAAGTGTAATTGTTTCTTTATTTTTTGAATATTTGATAATTTTGTTTATCAGAGATGGCTACAAATGATAATGTTCCTACTATTACAAATTCTATGGTGCCTATTTTTGTACCTACTCATGTGTCTCATGGGAATAAGCCTCAAAAAGATCATGAGAATTATTTCAAGAGATGGCAACATAAAATGTTGTTCTATCTCACTGCTTTGAATCTTGCCTAGTTTTTTCCTGAGAATGCTCCTATTTGTAGTGAGAATAAAACTGACCGCCAAATTATTGTTGTGGTGGATGTATGGAAGTATTCTAATTTTCTATGCAAGAATTATAACCTTAATGGGTTAGATAACACGTTATATAATATGTATAGTCCAATCAAGACTGCTAGAGAGCAGTGGAAATCTTTGGATAAAAAATACAAGATAGAGGATATCGGAATGAAGAAATTCGTTGTGGACAGATTCTTTGGCTACAAATGGTTGATTTCAAGACTATCATAAGTCAAGTTCAAGATCTTCAAGTAATCCTATATGAGATTCATGCCGAAAGGATGGTACTTAGAAAATCTTTTCAAGTAGCTACAATTATTGAGAAATTACCACCAAATTGAAAGGATTTCAAAAATTATTTGAAGCACAAATACAAAGAAATGAAACTTGAAGACTTGACCGTGAGATTGAGGATCGAGGAGGATAATAGAGTATTCGAAAAAAAAGTTGGTAATCATTCAATGAAGTCAAAGACACATATGATTGAAGAGAGACACAAAACCAACCAAAAAAAAAGATGTTGGCCAACAAGGGGCCAAGGGTGGTCATTCCAAAACATTAGATTCACTACAACAAATTTGTTTTAGCGATGAATTGACTCATTGTAAAATATTTAAATTTCGTTGCCAAAAATTTTCGGCGACAAACTCATTTCGTCGCTATTTTGTCGCTTTAGGCTCGTCTGAGAAAGTTTCCAGCGACAACAAAAATTTCGTTGCAAAAAATACACAATAGGCGACCATAATTTTGTCTCCAAACATGTTCTTATTTCGTCGCCAATGTTTTGTTCGTCGCCAAAAATGATGAACAGTGTTTAGCGACGACTTGTTTTTGTCGCCTAAAAAATGAACATGATTAAATCACATTTGGCCCTATAACAATTTAAAAACACTTATAACAACTCAAAAACATTCCGACCAATTTCAATCATGCACCCATGATAATAGATAATTCATAAAAACACATCACAATTACTAAAACATTCGTGCATTACTCTAAATATAAAATAACATCCAACAATTTTCAATAGTATCAAACAATATCCAAAACTCCTAACAATATCTAAAATTTTCAACATCCAATATCACAACATCTAAAATTCCAACAACAAAATATCTCAAATATTTGAAAGAAAAGATGTCTGGATATCCAAAAAGAGCTCTTTACAATCCATCATGAATCTGTGACAAACACAAAAAACTCATTAACGCATTATAGATAAGAAGTAATATATATATATATA
>CM042187.1:21228112-21240685 GCA_023539305.1 Ilex asprella
ATAGATAAGAAGTAATATATATATATATATATATATATACATATATATATATATAAATTTTGAGTTTATAGGTTAACAAATTAATATTTAACTAAGTATATGATAATAGCAAAAAAAACAAAAAAAAAACATAAATCCATAGTTAAAATCGCTTACCAAGAAACATTAGTTGAATTGCTCGGCTCCCCAATGCCCCACCATGCTGCACTGCAAACCTCACCTCTATCATTTGTTGCATCATCATTTCTTGCCACTTTTCCATTTGCTGGAGTTTTTCCTTGGTTTCATCCAGCTCTCTCTTCATACTCATCACATCCTCTTCATTTGCAATAGTCATAGACGTCTTTTTTGAAGAAGATTTTGGTCCAACCCCGTAATCTCTCTTACAGCCAGACTTGCAGCCAAGGACGGTGTATGCAATCTCCTCCTCAAACATATATGATTCATCATCTTGTATGGACTTGTCTCTTAATTCCTTCATCTAGTTCTAAAATTTTAAAAAATAACTGATAACTTGTTCACAAAACAAAACTTATCAACCTTATAAATCTCAAATACAGTAACATCAAGAAAATTTTTATACTTATGTAACGAGACTCAGCTTCTTGTGATATCCACTTGTTCGACTTCTTTCTAAAGTGAGATTCACGAAAGAAATCTACAAAATGAAGTGACTCTTGGGTCTCGAGATCTTTCTGTTTTAAAAAACTGTATAGTTACAACACTTTAAATAAGATAACATACAAAAAAGGTATAAATCAAAACACTCAACCATAACATGCATTACAGATGGAAAAGACTTGGAACTCATAGTATGATTATAGGGTAACTTGGGATGATTTGCAGAATTTATGTTAGATCGTTTCTACATAAAAAATTAACATAAGTTAGTGTAGGGACAATTTCCAATTGTAAATAAAAACCAGCAACATTAGTGACAAAATAGCAAGTTTTTACCTGAAATTCTGGATCCTTGAATACGTGCTCGATTATGTAATTCCTATCATCCTTACTAACTTGTTTGTAGGGTTCAGTTTTTGGGTTCAGGCCAGCCTTCACCAATTTTTTATAGTGACTGTGCATCTAAGAACGATGGTCACTATACGAATGAGCAAACTTAGCTTCAATGTTTTCCCGAACATGTTCTGACTCATCATATCCGAAAATTTCAAACCTTGTCTATACAAAAAAAATAGTACATCATTTTTAACAAAAACTATGATATTAATAACGAATATAATAAAATAAAGTATAATTACTCGGAGGCGTGCAATGATAGGGGCACGCATGTCAGCACGCATGTCATCAGACAAATCATTCCGTAGGGTCACAGTAATTGGAACGAAAGCCCTAGCCAAGGTTCCCATCTCATTAATGCAACGTTGTGCATTTTCCCCAACCGGGGCATTCACACCATTAGGGATCTCAACACGCAGCTTCCCATTTGCCTGCACCATCTTCTCTACAGCCTTTCCTCGTGTAGGACCTCGCCACTTCCTTTAGGTCGAACCTGACATTACCAAAATATAATAGATGAATAGAGAAAATTATTTTAAAAGTGTCTAATGCAAATGAAATCATACCTATATTGTTAGCTACAGTATGTGGACTACGGGTGATCGATGTCGGTGATGGGGATTGGACCTCCTCACGTGCAGTTGTAGGCATAGATAAGACTTTGGATCGATGACTTGGAGCCATTTACGTTTTATAAAACATTATGATATATGAGTCATTATGCAAATAATCAATTATAATTACAACAACTTTAACAAAACAAAATAGCATACCATTACAAAAAAATTTGGTTAAAATATATTTATATTTTGGGATCAACATCTGACTCAGAATGACTTTTCATATCTCCTTCAGAATCACTATACTCTAGTAGTGTCTCATCATCATCACAGATGAAATCATCATCGACATCTTTATCTTGTATGTTTTTCAGATGACATTACCCGTCTACTCGGGACAAGCATGGGATCAAGTTCGGTCCTACAGAATGGGTGTGTATCATGATTTTCAACAACAATAGGGACATTCTCAGTGGGTTCTTCTTGTTGGAGTGCATCGTTTGGAATAGAATGTTCATCATCATCGACATCTATTGCATGTCACTCTGGAATATCCCATATGCCTCAATATTGGACCCTTGTACGACATGCCAATGTGGTCCATACTTGGTATCATTAACATAGAAGACTTGTTTCACTTGATTTGGTAGGACAAAGGGATCATCTTTATACCATCGACTTCTAACATCAATACTTGTGAAATGTGAATTAACATTCACCGTTTTTCCACTACTAAGATTGAACCATTCACATTCAAATAAAACAACACGATGCCCAAAGATATAACTCATTTCTCATACTTTACTTAAATAACCGTAGAAGTCCATTGTTACATTCTTGTGATCCCCTTCAACAACTATTCCACTATTTTGAGTTTTGTGACATGTGTCACTGTCTTTAGTGTGGAATCGGATGCCGTTGGATATGCAACTCGAATACATTTTAACTGAAACATCAGGATCATTTGCTAATGACCATAATCCATCATTAACTTCAAGTGACCCTTGATATCGCAATTGATTGATCTACAAATGCATCAAATGAAAAAATGCATGCATGATTTACACAATAAAATAGAGATTAAAGTACGCTTAATGTTACATTAAAAATTAATGTTATTCGTTTTTTGAACCACTTGGAAAATTCTTGTTAATGCTTTATTGTGACTTCGTGTTCATTTTGCATTTTTAATAAGTTCTTGTGCTCCCTACGTACAAATATGTGATTAATACAATGTAAGACAAGATCGAGGTATGTAAAACAAGCTCAAATATATAATGGACAACATACTCTAGGTATGAATCTATCTCAGGACTATTATGCAAGACAAACCACTGAGCCATATATCGTTCCTTTTGTGAAACATTAGATGCATTTCTTATTGGTCCAAAAGGATGAACTTTTTGTGAGAAGACGTTCAACCCTAAAGCATGTGCAACACCATCATCATTATGCTCCTCTTGATTGAATACAGTTTCAAACCTGATACTTTTTCATCCTTAGTACTTACAGATCTTGAGATGTTAGCTACATAGCCATCAAGATACTTCACTGATTTCAAAAAATCACAAATTTCTTGTCTCTCTTTTGGTGATAATGTGTACCACGCGGAGGGCTTCACATAAGAATCACCCCGCTGCTAAAGGTCCAACTTTTTTCTTATGTGCAGATCTTCTAAATCTAGATGAGCTTTTTCAGTGTCCTTGTTCTTTCCGTCAACGCTAAGTAACGTTCCAAGAATGTTGTCACATATATTTTTCTCTATATGCATGACATCGAGATTGTGTCGAAGGTTGAGTTTCACCCAGTATGGCAGCTGGAAGAATATGGCTTTCTTCATCCAATTAAGTTCATCAGATGTACGTTTTCTTTTCTTATTGCTTGGATGTTTACCAAACTTGACATCTGACAGTGACTGTAGTTGTTCCAAAATTTCATTCCCTGATAGCTCTACAGGTTTCAATCGTTTCTCACCGTTATCGTCAAATAACTTACTTCGACGCCAAACATGATCTTGAGGTAAGAACCGACGATGTCCTGTGTAGCATATTTTACTTCTTAATGGTTGTGATGAAGTATCGTAGTTACAAACTTGGCATGCCAAATAACTCTTTGTACTCCACCCAGACATGTACCCATAGGCAAGAAAGTCATTAATAGTCCACATAACAGCCACACGCATTCGAAATGTTTGTTTGTTATATGCATCAAAAGTTATAACACCATCTTGCCACAATAATTTTAACTCATCGATTAAAGGTCGCATGTAGACGTCAATATCTCTTCTAGGTGCTTGCGGACTGGGAATAAGCAATGACGTCATGAAGAATGGCTCCTTCATACATTTCCATGGAGGTAAATTATAAGACACAAATATGACAGGCCACATACTATATGAGTTACTCATGTTTCCAAAAGGGTTAAAACCATCAGTCGCAACTCTAATCAAACATTACGTGGATCTTGGGCGAAGGAAGGGTATTGTTTATCAAATTCTTGCCATTCTTTTGGATTGGCCGGATGCCTTGACCCATTCTCATCATCGACACATTTTTCTTTATGTCATCTCATATCTGTTGTAATCTTCCTTGACAAGTATAGTCTCTGCAACCATGGTTTCAATGGAAAATATCGCAATTTCTTATGAGGGATCTTCTTGCCCTTGCCATCATGGATCTGATTTCTAGACCCCCCACATACTAGACAATTTTCTAGATTTTCTTTCTCTTTCCAAAAAAGTATACAATCATGCTTACATGCATGTATGAGAATGTATCCTAATCCTAGTGCTCATAATAACTTCTTGGCATCATAAATAGATTCTTGAACATGGTTGCCTTTTGGTAGAAAATCCTTGAATATCTCCAGTATCATATTAAAGGCCTTATTGCTCAACTTGTTCAACACCTTCACATGAAGCAATTTTACAATAAAAGAGAGCAAAGAAGCTTTCATACATCCTGGATATAACTCACGCTGAGCATCCTTCAGTAATTGTTCAAAATTTCATACATCTTCCCTCCCATTGATCTCATCATCTTCTCCAAAAATCGATTCTCACAAATTATTACCCATAAAATTCCTCAAGCCCACATCCTCTAACATCTCAAGTAATTCATCCTGGGCATCATCCTCAGCATCAGTCAGTTCATCTTGAACATGTCCTCCTATAATATTGGCATCATGGTGCAATACATTGGGAATGGGTTCTCCACGGTGTACCCACACTGTATAAGACGTCATAATTCCTTTCCAACACAAATGATTTTTTACAGTCTCTGCGGTGTGCCAATATACATTGAAACAGTATTTACATGGACACTGAATTTTTCCATCTCACCCCGTTTGTGGCAATACAAAATTAATAAATGCCTCCACCCCATCAACATACTGCTTACTTTTTCTTTTCCTAATTGTCATCCAACTCTTGTCTATTTTCAACCACTTCTCCATTTAACAAAAATAGAGAAAATATCAAATTAAATTAAATCTCAACGTATATCAAAATTTTAAAACAATACCAACAATAATTATGAAAAGCACAATTTAAACTATAATTGTAACGGCCCAAAAAACCACCTTAGACGACATTACATTCTAAAAACTATTCACCGCATGAGAGCACTAATATAATCCATAAATAAATGAAACTTCATTCATCCTCCATAAAATACTTACAACATTATCCAAAAGAATATGACAAACTATGACATTTACATCCCAAAAATTTAACTATTATAATGTAGCGAAAATCAAAAGAAAGCTAGACTTCACAATGTCTCCAAAATGAATTTCCTAGTCTAGCATCAAAAGTGAATAAAGCTCTAGGCATTTACATCGGAATCCACCTGCTCGTCTAGTGGAGCCTCCCAATGCTCCGGCTCTTCAACTCTGAACTCCTCTTCTAGCACATAATCTGAAACAATATTGTTTGTAGGGGGTGAGCACTAAGCTCTGTAGCAACATTCCCCCCAAACTCGAACAATATATTATAAAAACATAGAAAAATGAGCCGGTCTCATTTCACAAATATCATATATCAATTTTCGAAGTAAAACATGGACATTTTAATAGATCTCTAGTTTACAAACAACAATAAAGTTAAACTGAAAGGTGAAACCAATTACCAATAATTTGCCATACAATTCCCAAAAGTAAACCCATACCCCATACATGATTTAATATTGTCCTCTTTGGCATGAACAGATTTACAAGGAACCTCTCATCCTCAAGGCTTTGTTTCTCAAGCATCCTTATAAGGAACCTCCCGAGAATACCACATATTGTCCTCTTTTGGCATGAGCATCCTTACAAAGAACCTCTCACCTTCAAGGCTTTGTTTCTCAAGCATCCTTACAAGGAACCTCCCGAGAATACCACATATTGTCCTCTTTTGGCATGAGCATCCTTACAAGGGACCTCACCCTCAAGGCTTTGTTTCCCAAGCCTCCTTACAAGGAACCTCTCACTCATGTTCATCCAAACAACCATACAAGAAATAAAATACCACCAACTATCTCAAATATCCAACATATATTCTCAAACCACAAGTAACTCCAAAAATTCCCAATTCTTCACATGTGATATTTTCAAATTGGACAATTTAAGGAAAAACATGCAAGAGATCATTATCAATATCATTTTATTAATCAACACAAAGCACTAGAGTTTTCAAAATCAAGCTTGAGTGAATATAGAGAGACAAGTCCATATTTCTCAAAAAACTAGGGTTTTGATGGCTCCCCCAACCCTCACTTTGTTCCAAACATGATAAAGTTTGCAAAAACATCAAGAAACAAGGAATCCATAGTAAATGTATATGATTAAGAGTCAAAACTTACATATATAATAACCCTAACCTCAATGAACAAGAATGGAAGAAAAACCCCTACCTTGATGTCTCGAAGAACTAGGGCTTTGATCTTGAATCAACCCTTAAATCTCTTGTTTTCCCCCTTTGATCTTGTGTTTCTCTCTTCCTCTCTTCCTCTCTAAGTGTTTCTAGGGTTAGAAATGGTGTAATCAAGGCTAAGGAGGCATCATTACGTATTTATAGTGGAAGGGGGACCGGCTGTTCGCGACTTAAAAATTTCAAATTTTTACAGCGATTACTGGTAGTTTGGGTACGCCGAAAAATCGACTACCTATTGACTACCGGTAGTTCGGGTACACTGGATAATCGACTACCTGTTGACTACCGGTAGTTCGGGTATACTGAAAAATCGACTACCTGTTGACTACCGGTAATTCGGGTACACTAGGCAGTTTTTCTACCGGTAGTCACTGCCCAGATTTACCTACTTCACCCGTTTTCATTTCCAATCCATTCCTAACCCTTCCAAAACCATCCCATACATGTTTAACAAGGTTTTCCACATAAATATTGATACCTACAAGTTCTATTGAAAATGTTTTCAAATATTTACAAGTCAAAACTAAATTTTACCTAAATATTTACTATTATCAACCTTAACACCTACAAAATATTAAATCACACCAATGATTTACCTCACTCGTATTTAATTTTACTTTTCAAATCTATAGGATTTATGCATACCTCAACACCTATACTATCATTTGACAATTAATTAATAAAAAATAATGTCACTATATGAATATAAACATGTGGGGGTTTACAATCCACCCCCGTTAAAGAAAGTTTCGTCCTCAAAACTTACCTCAAGTAGCGAACAAATACGGATACTTCTCCCGCATTTCCAGCTCGGGTTCCCAAGTAGCTTCATCCACCCCATGATGTTAGCACAAGACTTTCACTAGTCGGATGAATTTGTTGCGAAGCACTTTCTCCTTGGTATCTAGAATTTTTATCGGTTGTTCTTCATATGTTGCTCCATCTTGAAATTCTATATCTTTCGAATCTATAACATGCGTGGTCTCCGACTGACACTTCCTCAACATCGACACATGAAACACGTAATGCACCCCTAACAACTGATACGCCGCTTTTTCCACTGCTTTGATCACTTCAAATGGTCCAATGTACCTTGGAGCCAATTTTCCTTTCTTGCTGAATTTCAAAACTCCCTTCTTAGGCGACACTTTGAGAAACACATAGTTGCCCTCTTGGAATTCCAATGGTTTTCCTCTTCTATCCCCATAGATTTTCTGTCTACTCTGCACCATGCGTAGTCTCTCCTGGATAAGTTAAATTTTTTCCGTATTCTCCCGAACAATTTCTAGTCCAAACAAGCTATTCTCTCCCGCTTCTAGCCAACACGTTGGAGACCTACATGGTCTTCCATATAATGCTTCATACGGAGCCATTTCAATACTTGCTTGATAGCTGTTGTTGTATACAAATTCAACCAACGGTAGATGATCACTCCAACTTCCCTGAAAATCTAGCATGCAAGCTCATAACATGTCTTCCAAAATTTGGATCACCCTCTTGGATTGGCCATCCGTCTAGGGATGAAATGCGGTGCTATAGTGTAGTTCAGTCCTCATAGCTCTTTGAAGGCTTTGCCAAAATCGCTCCACAAAATGGGAATCCGATACGATGAAAAGTGAAACTCCATGCAATCTCACGATCTCGCAGATATACAACTTGCTCAAGGTCTCTAGAGTGTTCATGGTCTTCATACTCAAGAAATGTGCGGACTTGGTAAGTCTATCCACTATGACCCATACTGCATTATGTCCTTGTGAAATCCGTGGAAAATCATACACTAAGTTCATGGTGATGTGATCCCACTTCCATTCTGGAAGAGGCAATGATTGTAGTAATCCTCCGAATTTTTTATGTTCAATCTTCACTTGCTGACAGACCGCGCACTTTGAAATGTACTTAACCACCTCTCACTTCATTCCCCTCCACCAATATTGACGCTTCATGTCACTATACATTTTTGTACTTCCGAGGTGGATAGCAAAATTAGAGCGATGACACTCTCCAAGTATCTCCTCATTTAAAGACGAATCATCGAGTACACATAGCTTTTCCTTATATCTCAATTCTCCATTCTTTAGAGACCATCCTTCAATTGTTTCCCCGTTTTCCAATCGAGATCGACTCGACACTAGTTCCGGATCCAGGCATTGCAAGTCAACCACTCTACGTTGGAGAGTAGGTTGAGCCACAAGGTTGAACAAGCATGGTCGGGATTCATCTTCTCCAACCCATAGATCATAATCTCCAAGGGCATCCTTCAACTTCCATTCACCTATGGAAACATTGAGTTCACCCCGAGACTTCCTGTTAAGTGCATCGACAACTGCATTCGCCTTCCCTGGATGTAGTTGAGTGTGAAATTGTACTCTTCTAGGTACTCAATTCATCTTCTTTGTTGGAGATTCAAATCTTTCTGTGTGAAGATATACTTGAGGCTCTTGTGATCAGAGAACACTCGAAACTTTTCCTCATACAAGTAACACCTCCACAACTTGAGAGCAAAAATCACAGCAGCAAGCTCCAAGTCATGAGTGGGATAATTCTGCTCGTGAACCTTTAATTGTCTCGAACCATAAGCAACTACCTTGCCTCCCTGCATTAGCACACATCTCAAGTCTCGTAACGAAGTATCGGTGTACACATCATATCCCTCCCCACTATTTGGAATAATGAGGACAGGTGTCGTCGTCAACCTCTTCTTCAAGGTGCGAAAAGGCTAGTTCACACGCTTGAATCTATAAGAATTTTTCTCCCTTCTTCGTAAGGCGCGTCATCCGCATTGCTAGCTCTGAGAACTCTTCTACAAATCTCTGGTAGTAACCTGCTAAGCCCAGGAAACTACGTACTTCGATCACATTCTTCGGTGGTTCCCACTTCATCACTGCCTCAATCTTTGCTGGGTCAACAGCTACACCCTGTTCCGACACCACGTGGCCAAGAAATTTCACCTCCTTCATCCAGAACTCGCATTTGCTCATCTTAGCATATAACTTATGCTCCCTCAAAATCTGGAGCACCATCATGAGATGACTTTCATGTTTCTCGTGTATCCGTGAATAGATCAGTATGTCATTAATGAACACAATGATAAAATGATCTAGATACAATCAAAATACCATGTGCATCAAATCCATAAAGGTTGCGGGTGCATTAGTCAATCCTAACGGCATTACCGTGTACTCGAAATGACCATACCGGGTATGAAAAGCAGTCTTAAGAATATCCTCCTCCCTGATCCGTAGTTGATGGTACCCTGTGCGAAGGTCAATCTTGGTGTAATACTTAAAATCCCTCAGCTGATCAAATAAGTCATCTATTCGTGGCAACGGATATTTATTCTTCATTGTCACCCAATTCAACCTTCGATAGTTTGTGCATAATCGAAGCGTTTCATCATGCTTCTTCACAAAGAGGACCAGAGCTCCCCAAGGTAAAGTACTCAAAACGTATAAACCCAATGGTTAATAGATGATCCAACTGTTTCCTTAGCTCCTTTAACTCCAAAGGTGTCATCCGATAAGGAGCAATGGATATGGGTTTGGTTCTCAGATAGAGATCAATCTTGAACTCAATCTCTCTTTGTGGGGGTAACCCTGGTAATTCGTCGGGGAAGATATCCAAAAAATTTGATACTATCAACACCACGTTAGTAAGAAATTTGTTCCGATCATCTCCCATCAAGCTAGCTAAGAAATTCAATTGGCTCCCCGCCTTAGCTTTCAAGAATCTACTACCCGTTGTAGGAAATAGATGGGCAGAATTTCGATCATTGACAAAGCTGAAAACTATCCCTCCCGGTAATTGAAATGAAATCCTTTTGCGGAAACAATCCATTACCACCCGAAAAGCGGACAACAAGTTCATTCCAAATATAAAGTCATACCCCTTCATTTCTAATACAACAAAATTTATAATTAATTCTTGCTCTCCAATTCAAAGCACGCAACCTCTACACACCGGACTAGTATTCACCCGTTCTCCCGTAGGCATATCAATACGCAAAGTATGTTCTATCTTTTCAAAGTCCAGTCCCAAACTAAGAGCATAGGTAGTACGAATGAATGAATGTGTAGCACAGGGATCAAATAAAGTTTGGGCCCAAGAATTATAAAGCAGAACGATACCTTCCACAACTGCATTGGAGGCATATTCCTCTGGTTGGGTCAAAGCAAATACTCTCCCTGGAGTGGCACCTCCGAGGGCTCGAGCTCCTAACTGTCTCTGCTGTGGTAGTGGCCTCGGTGGTGGTGGCTTGTTTGCTCGTACATGTCCTGCTGTTTGGACAGTCCTCAGAAATGGAGAAATCGGACAATGCACCTGAATATGTCCCATACCTCCACATGCAAAGCAGGATCGTGGGTTAATGTCTACTCCCTCTGGTACACCTTCGGTCCCTCAAGCAATCTGAAGTCTAGGTCCCACTGTCTGGTCTGGGCGACAATAAGGTGCCGCTCTCTAAACTCCACTACTGCCAGCCCAGTCCGTATCGGACCTCCCCTCACAAAGCTCTGATGTTGCTGGCTGTCCTCTACATCCCTCTTCACAAGCCTAGGCTTTAGGTCTTACATGGGAGCTGTAGGTTATGGATTACCACTAGAAAGGTAGGACTAGGTTGAAGAAACCATAGGCTTGAATTTGTTTGTGGTTATGTGTTTATCACATAGGTGAGATTTGTTGTTTATTTAGGATAGGGGTTAATTATTTGTTCGAATTCGAGGAGTTGTCTTGCTACGCAATCGAGTTTGTGGCCACTGATGCGAAGAGAGCTAAACGCTTTGAACGAGATTTGAGGCCTTCCCTTCGCAAGAAGATGGTCACACCCTGAATTCGAGAATACAAGTATCTCGAGGACGTGGACGTGGATATGAACGAGGACGTGAAATTGAACGCGGACGTGTACGTGGACGTGGACGTGATTGGACAGAGACTTCAGATAGTTCGAGAAGACGAAGTGACTCAGACTAGAACAAGCAGTGACCTGCGCCAATGCTTTGCCTGCAGAAAGTATGGGCACTTCAAGCATAGATGCCCCTGGTTTTCTCCAAGGACCAAGCAAACAACCGAGCAAGTACCAGCAACTGGGCGAGTGAATGCAAACATGCTACCGCTACGACAACCATGGCCACCACAGAGACCGTTACAAGCTCAAGCCCCCAGTGGCACACATCAAGGAAGGGTTTTTGTTTTGACTCAACCGGAGGGAAATGCCTCCAACGCTATTGTGAAAGGTATTGTTCTTCTCTACAATTCTTGGGCCCGAATTTTATTGGAGTCCTATGTGACCCATTCTTTTATACGTACTGCGGACGCTTTGAAATTAGGATTGGGTTTCAAGGAGCTAGAACATGCTTTATATGTTGACTTGCCTACAGGAGAACAGGGGGATACCAGGCGGGTCTGTAAGGGTTACGTGCAAGCGGATTACGTTATAGATATGTATTTCTTGACTCAAGATCATATCTATTTGCTATAAAATCCTCATGTCTTGCCATTCTTATTAATATTACCTTGTTCTAAGATATATTATGGTTGAGTGAACCCTAAATCTTTTCTTATGCCTTCGAAACCCTAGTTTTCAAGGGAATTGTGTGTTCTCTTGATTTCTTCATTTGTTCTTGATACCTAAATTTGATATGCACTGGGTAGTGACTCTAACTCCGGTGATTCAATTATTCTTGATATTCAATATTTGATATTCTTTATCCTTGGTTCCAAGACTTGAGTGTTCTTTTGGTATTGATTTCTAAGCTTCATAATTCTTTGTTCTTGATTTCACACCTTGATAGTTGTTTGTTATTGATTTCAATACATGATTGTCCCTTTATTTTGAATTCTAAGCTTGATATTCGTTGTTATGAATTTCAAAAAGTGATTGTTCATTTGTTCTTGATTTCCAAGCTTAATACTCATTTGCCCTTGATAGCCAAATTTGATATTCGTTTGATTGATTCTAACTATTGTAATTCATGTATTCTTGTATTCAATACTTGACATTCCTTGGTTCTTGATTTCAAGACTTGGTTGTTCCTTTATTTTAAATTTTCCAAGCTTGATGATCCATTGGTTCTTGATATCTAAATTTTA
>CM042187.1:21244876-21265048 GCA_023539305.1 Ilex asprella
CGGGTGGGTGGGTGGATTGCTCAAGCAAAGAGGTGTGTATGTGTGTGTGTGTGTGTGTTTACGGTGGTGGAATGGGCAGAATATGAAAGATTCGATAAATTCAAAGGTAGAGAGAGACTTGGAAAAGTACTGCCACTATTTGCAATGGAGGATAGAGCTGAGATACAGAGAGCAGATTGAAAATCCTAGGAAATTTTAGTTGATAGAGTTTCAATGGTTTGGGAGTTACAAAACTCTAGGAAGTCTTCCTTAATTGAGAATTTTTTAAAGAATTTGTTGAATTGAATGAAAAAATCTAGGTACTATTTTGATAAAGTTTATCTATAGCTAATATTTTGAAAGTCAAATAGGTATGAAAGACTGGAAAATATGTGGGTATAATTGAATTAATAGAGTTTCAATGGTTTGGGAGTTACAAAACTCTAGGAAGTCTTCTTTAATTGACAGTTATTCAAGGATTTGCTGAATTGAATGAAAAAATCTAGGTAATATTTTGATAAAGTTTATCTATAGCTAATATTTTGGAATTCAAATAGGTATGAAAGACTGAAAAATATGTGGGTATAATTGACTTTGTGGTAATAATTAAAGGTGAAATAGGAAATCAAAAGTTTTTCACACATACTAACATTTATAAGTAGTGTAGATATATATATCTGCACTCAAATGAAGAAGCCCCACCCAAATCAGAAATAGCAACATTACAAAGCATTTATAGCATTCATAAAAATGTAAAATACTTAAATCAGGAAAAATGAGTGGAATCAGATCAATACGATATAGATCTAAATTTACGCTAATTTTAGCACCCTTGATGTTAATCTGGAAAGAGATGGAAGCATAGTCGATAAATAGAGATTTTTGGTGAGTTTTGAGTTGACGACATCGACAGATAGTTTAAGATTCATGTGAAAAATACTAAGAAGAGAGGAATGAGAAAGAGGGGAAGAGCGCAAAAATAGCAATCTTGTTTTTTTTTTGACTGAAACGGTAAGAAGTCAAACACCAAATCACCTATTAAAAGAGACAACCTGGTGAAGACTTACACACACACACACAACCTCAAGGCTCTTAAAATAGCAATCTTGTTGAAGCAACAAGCTTGTGAACATTGGAGAGAGAGAGAGAGAGAAGGTATCGACAAAAATATAAAAAATGAGGCGGTGGAGGAAATTAAGATAAAGGGCATTCCTATAATAGATAAAAAGTAATTTGTTTAGTTTGAATTAAAAGATTAAAAAGATGATTTGGCATATATTTAATGCCTTAAAGTTATCTTGCTTGGATGTATTGGCAAAAAAGACATTGTAGCAGGATTTATGAATAATTTTTACTAGATTGAATCTCAATTTCAATGTCTTTGACAATAAAATGTGCCAAATTTCACAGTATGAGATTGTGATAAAGTCTCACAGTAATTCAATGGAAGAACTAATTCAATTGATGAGATTATGAATTGTCACGCTCCAATTTAATAAATAGACATGAACTATCTGATAATCATCAAGAAAATTAGATCATAATTAAATACCATCAATAAATCAAAATCAATTACCATCATCATTTAACTAAACAAAAATCTCAAATCAAACATAAATTAACCAACAACTTTAAATAAAAACTAAAATCTCCCATCTAACTAAATAATATGCATAACATTCATCCATCATCAACCAATGAAACTAAAATAGAAAACAAAATCCTAAGCCTTGAAAGTTGGATTCACATCTTGATCCACTTCAAACTTCAACCCCTCATGCTCACCTACAATAGTATCCTCTTCCAAACCAAAATCTGGAAGAAAAAAAATTTGTTAAGAAGGGGTAAGCAAAATTAGCTAGTAAGAAGACTTTCCCAAACTTAAATAAGATTTACAAAATATATGAAAATAGACTAATCTCACTTTATAAAATAAATATATAGCCTTTGAAGTAAAACATGTGACAATTAATAATGATTTCAAGTTTTGATGTATAAGTAGAAAAAAATCATAAAGGAGTGGAACCAATTCTTCAAACAATAGATAATCATAAGTATATCTTATATACGTAGGTTGACTGGCATGAATCTTCATTGAATATTCCTGACTCACACAAATGCATACAATCATCCAAGCAATCCTCACAATGATACACCACTTTACATAGCGCGAATACTGACGCATCAACATTGACAAAATCTTTTAAGGAATAATATATTAGCTCTCAATCTTGATCCACGTAAACAAATAGTGCAAATTCTTGAAATCTCATAAGGAACCAAATAACTCCACTTCGAATGATAGTCTGATGCCACTAAAACTGGGGATCTTTTTTCAATCTGTTGATCACCTATTAACTCGTGGAAGTATGTGTGCATGCTGCATAACCCAACACCACGTCAGCATACGACCATTCCAAAGTCCAATATCCATCAATATTACTTCATTTACAGCCTTTGAACAAAAGGATTCAAGGCCCGCAAGTTTGGCAAAATTATTTTAAATTTTTGAAAATTATGGAGGAGCTACCAGTAGCTCGTGTACTTGCTATCGATAACTAAGCCCACTTGTGAGGTCCTGGTATCCCACATCGGTTGGAAGAGGGGGAGTTGCTGGGCTTATATGTAAGCCCCTCGCCTCACTTGTCAACAAGCCTTTTCCCAGGGAACCCCTGGGAGGAACAAAACCGTGAGGGCCAGTGGACCCAAAGCGGACAATATGTTGACACGTGGTGGGTGGGATGTTACAGAATGGTATCAGAGCCGACCCTTGCCCGGTCCGAGGGTGGGGCTCTGCACGGGTCTCGTAGTGGGCGGGCACGAGGAGGAGAACGGTAGTCCGTGACTCGGGGCTGGCAAGCTACACGGGGACGTGCAGCCCTGAGGGGGGTGGATTATGAGGTCCTGGTATCCCACATCGGCTGGAAGAGGGGGAGTTGCTGGGCTTATATGTAAACCCCTCGCCTCACTTGTCAACAGGCCTTTTCCCAGGGAACCCCTGGGAGGAACATAACCGTGAGGGCCAGTGGGCCAAAAGCGGACAATATGTTGACACGTGGTGGGTGGGGTGTTACACCACTACCCGCAAGCTACTAACAGCTATGAACCGAGCTACCAGTAGTTACCCACTGCAATCGTGCTACTGATAGCTAATCTACATGCTACCAGTAGCAGACCCCATTTTTTTCCCAATTCAATCATTTTTTAATTTCAATTCACCCAATCTTATATAACACTTACCCAAACTCATATAACATTTAATTTTATACAAATTATAGTCCATATAAGTTCATTATACAATCATTTATATAACATTACAAGTCTAAAACCAATTACATGATTGTTTTACAAAAAAGTAATTTAAAGACACAATTCGACTTTCTTCATCAACAAGGGCCCAAGTGAGAGTCGTCCATCGACGCTTGTCCCACACCTAAAATGTTGCTCCCATAAAAGGCGAGTTACGCTCAATAGGGTATCTCCTAAAAAAGCTACCTCTCAGTTTAGATACATATGAAATGTTCACATACAATTCAACAATCAACAAACATTCATTCAAAAATATGTAATTCATAATGAAATTCTCTATGTCATGTCATGTTATGAGATGAGACTCACACATAAAATATAACCCGAGCCTTTACTGGCTCTCATAACACATACAATATCATGCGCATGTACTCGAACATTCTAAGCCCTTGTCATTATTGTTACATATTGTGAGATTTTAGTATCCCACATCTGTTAGGGAGGAAAAAGTTGCTAGGTTTATAAGTTAGTCCCTCGCCTTACATGACATAAGGCCTTTTTCCAGAGGTACTGGGAGAAACAAAACCGTGAGGGCCAGTAGGCCCAAAGCGAACAATATTATGTCATGTGGAAGGTGGGGTGTTACAAATTGGTATCAGAGCCGACTCTCGCCTGGATCGAGTATTGGGCCCTACCGTGCTCACGTCTAGTGGGCGAGCTGCTGCACGGGGACGTGCAGCCTTGAGGGGTGGATTGTGAGATCGATATCCCATATCAGATAGGGAGGGAAAAGTTGTTGGGTTTATAAGTAAGTCTCTCGTCTTACAAGACATAAGACTTTTTCCCAGAGGTACTTAGAGGAACAAAACCATGAGGGCCAATGGGTCCAAATCGGACAATATTATACCATGTGGATGGGGGGTGTTACACACATCCAATGACTATTTTGTAAAATTAACCATGTGTCTTTCTTGGGTAGATGACTTCCTGGACTTGCACCAACGGTCCACCATACCGACACAGATTTTGGTATCCCACCTCCAATTACGTGTACACCAATACACTTTTTGGACTTTCATTGTTGGAAGTGTATAAACCAATAAATGTGTCTTGCACCCGAGGGAGAGTTTAGCCCTTCTTGCAATATCCGACATAAGTTTTTTATGCAACACGTGCAACTCAATCAAACATAGGTCCAACATTCCCGAGTCCACGCCTCAATCACTAAGAATAGTATTTGATCCAAAAACATGCGCACACACCCACACTCACATTAACTGCTCATGAATGTGATGCTTAATGTGCATATTCAAATGTATTGAACCATTGCATTTCATATTATTATGCAACCAAGTTTTCAATTGCAATTACAATATTATGTTCAACATGCCATAAGCACAATATAAACATTTCCAAATCCTCAATGTAATTTATATCATAAAGCATATAATTTCATTCCAATTATCATCACAAAGCATGTTATATCGATTTCATTCAAATAACATACTTAATCAATCATAGACATTTTATGAAACACCAACAAATGCACAAAATCATGTAAACACATAATCATACTCAATTTATCATTTTCTCTTGAAATCACCAAATGGGCAATTCTCAACAAACTCAATTCATAAAAAATTGATTTTATTCATTCTCACACCATTTTTCATACTCTAGTTAAACTAGAAATACATTTCGATAAGATATTTTCATCTCAAATCATGCTACCCATTTCATACAAAATTCTAGGTTGAAAATAAACCTAACTAGGAGAAAAATCCGATCTTAGCGTAATACGAGTGATAGAAACTCTAAGCTTCAAACCTTGATTTTCAAAAAATTTGTCTTTGAGACTTTGGCAAAATCCCTATTTTTTGATACGTAAATGTAGCTTTCGTCATGTATATCAACTTTAGTTCTTGGCCTGAAGCGTTTCTATGAACAGTTGGCCCTAGATCGCAAGGAGAAGGAGGGAGGACCCTTGAATTTTCCTCTCCTCTCTCTCTCTCTATCGAAAATCATCCACTAAGATGGGGGAAAAACTGATTTTTCTCCTTTTTATACCCCTAGGATACTTGGCCCACAACGCTCCACATGTCCCGTCTTTTCTTAATCTGAATTTATCTCAAATCAATTAAATCTTGTTCTGTGTTATGTTCGAAATATTTTATTTGAATTAACTTTAAATTATATTTCATGTTTCGTAATTAATTTTTTATCGCGTTTATTTTGATCAAGCAACACTCGATCGCATCATAAACCGCAAAAAATTCGACTGTCTCGAAATTCAACGAAAATCGACTAGGCAACTAGATTCCGCGAGAAAAATCTAACGGTGAGGTCCTCTTTGTCATCCGAATTCTAAAAAAATTCAAATTTTCAACTTGTTCCACAATGGTTAATTACCGTTTTGTCATTTGTCAAAAAAGTTTAAATTTTTTTGGATTTTATAGATAGGAAACCTTCAAACCCCTCAAAGTAAAAAAATCATCTAAGCACTTGTGTTACATTCTAGTGAAATCCATGTTCATCATACCTACCCATACAAGAGATAATATCTATACTCTTCACTAAATTATATGTATATCACAATTCATAGTTTCACAATTTTTAAAAAAGAAGAATACTTCAATTAAAACATGCAAGATATCGGCAATAAACATTCTTACTTCGATAGTATTCAAGATCTTAGATTTATGGATAAAAATCATACAATTTGGATTTGAAATCATTGTAGGTCTATCATACAAATTAGAATTCATTTTAATCCTCAATGAATAAGAACGGGAAAAAAAAAACCTACATTAATCCACAAATAGTATATTCAAATGTGTTTTAGTATAATTATCACGTGTTAATTTTCCAAGATCTAACATGTCTATCCTTTTTTCCTTGTATCCAAAATATTTTTTAACCCATGAACACCTTCAAACTTCTAATACATCTCATATCACGTATCCAAAGTTTTTCAATCTTTCGTATTCAATGGTTACATTATTTTCATCTCATTGAGTTTAGAATTTCACTAATTCAATTTCTCCTAAATGTGATTACCTCGCAACATCAAATCTTTCAGATTTCTCAATAATTCCTGTAATAACTATTTTAAAATATCCTATTTATCCTTTCTTCATCTAAACTCAACATGATACATGAATAATTTAATATAAATTAAAATAAATGCATGGAGTCTTACAATGATAGGGCCCCAGAGTTAGCATACATTAAAAACACAATCCAAATTTTAATAGTACAATTAAATGAGAAAATTAGATAAATCCAAAGCTTCTCTCAAACAATGATAAAAGCATAAACCCATCACTCCACTACCTACTTTGTTTTAAATGACTCACGCGCGAGGGAATTAAAAAAATGATAAAATTAGTTAATACACGTCACATGAAAGAGTTTAATTGGAGAAGACTATTTAAATAATTTAAAATTATAAAAAATTAGTATGTTTATACCAATTTTTTTTTTAAAAAAATCCGAAAATATAATAAATTTTATCCTTAAAAAAATGGTAAGTGAATTTGAAGGTGATGCACCCCAACAATTTATAAATTGCACCCAAAATATAGTATAAATATGTAAAAAAATAAATAATACAATAACTTTTGTTTTTTGGCACAGTAGTCAAACCCATAAATAAATAAATAGGACAAGTGATGGGTAATTTAAACAGAGAGTTCATACTAGAAAAAGATAAGAGAAATCCCAACACTACACCACGTGTTTGTTAATGGAGAGATCCACTTGGCAAAAAAAAAAAATCAGTATACAAATCCTAGTTCGTTGAGGTCGTCGTTAACGGTTCATTCCCGAACACAAACAGCTCAAGCCCACACCAGAGCTCCCTAGCTCTTCTTTCACATTCCACAATGGCCACCATCGAGCTCGCAAATCTAGGGCTTCGATTTAGACCATTCTCTACCTCCAATCCAAGAACGACTCGTTCTCCTTTGCGATTCTCGACACCCTTTGGTCGCAAGAATCGCATTCATAGGCCCCTTTCGTGTTCGCTGGTCGGAGAACAGCAACAAGTTGATGCTTTGTTTACTGAAGAGGAAAGTTCGTTGATTCGAGCTCTCATTGGGATTCAAGGACGTGGTCGTTCTGCTTCTCCTCAGCAACTACAAGTATGCGATATATATACATATATATAATTTACTTTTCCATGGCTCGGTAGATGGAGTGAATTAGCGAGAGACTTCCTGAGAAAACAGAGGGAAAAATGATAGAAATGAATAATGTTGCGGCAGAGCCAAGTTCCATAATCTTTTGGCTTCCTTTGCAGCTCTAAATACACATCTTTATTTTAAAAAAAGGGCATATGCTTCTAAAGTATGCTTAATTTTACAGAGCAGGAGTCGAGGAAGAAATGAGATAAACAAAATAGGGTTAATCGCAAATTATACCTGAAAAATCTCTCAAATTTCAATTTACACCTTAAAGATATTAATTTTTATATCAATGCACTGGCTGTTACCGAAGCTAACCACCGTCGGTTTGTCGGCTAAAATTAATTGGATAAATTATATTTAAATTCTTTTAAGTTTGTCACTTAATCATTTAGACCCCTCATATTTAAAATATTACTCTTTTACCTCTTGACGCATGTGCATGTGTAACATATAATCCCTTATTGTTGATATCGGGTAATATAACCTTTGAAAAACATGATTTCATCATGATAAAAAGTTATAATTTTTATACTACTCTTTATTTTATGGTCCGTTATACTCTAAAGTTCGCTATCAAGTTTGTCATTTGAATGTATAATATGATTCAGATATTTATATAATGTTTTTTATATCCAATGCAGTACATTACTTGAACAAAATTATTTAGATATCCAATTAAGGCAATATTTTTAGTCATATTTAGATTCTTAGGGATGTAAGTGTAATATTTTAAATATGAGAGGTCTAAGTGATTGAGTGACAAGTATGAGAGGATCTATGTATAATTTATCCGTTTAATTTTAGAGTTAGTTTCAGGCGCGCATCGATACAAATTTATATCTTTAAGGATACAAATCGAGATTTTTTATTTTTTGAGGGTATAAATTAAGATTCGAATAATCTTTCATGATACAATTTGTAATTAACCCAACAAAATACTCTGAATTTAGCGGTACCCTTTATGTTCCTTTGTTTTCCAAAGAGAGAACATGATAGAAATTGGACCTTGAATTAGGATCGACTGAATCTCTTGAGGTTTCTTTGTCTCAAAATTGGTGATAACTTGTGCAGGATGTAGAGCGTGCTGTGAAAGCTCTAGAGGGTTTGGAAGGCATTCCTGACCCGGTGGGTGATTATCTTCAAAATCCATTTTTCCTTTACTATGTAGTTGTTTGATTTAATGCCTGGTTAAAATGTGGTTCTGATCGAATTGTTACCCTGCTTGGCACTTTTTTCATGCTAATTACTTCACACACACACACACACACACACACACACACATATATATATATGAATCCCTGAAATCATTCAAATTGTTAGTTTAGCATAGATATGCTACTCCTTTGCGCGTCAATGGAGGAGTTAGGCCCATTCAACCACTCATCACCTCTCGTCTTGATTTTCTGTTTTCTTCTTTTAATTGCTTTGAATTTTCTTAACATATAGGAAAATTTTAATTCTTAATTGTGACTCTATTCAATATTTGCAGACAAGCTCCAGTTTGATTGAAGGTCGCTGGCAGTTAATGTTCACAACTAGACCAGGAACTGCATCCCCAATTCAGGTTAAATTTAGTATTTTTGGCATGGATAGCATTCTTATTCTTACCAAGTTTGACATTCTTAATCTCGTAATTTATCTAGATTACCTATTTGGTGGCATATAGATATCTATATTTTCTGGCTATATTTTTTCTATAAAATTAATTATTACACCTTTTCTAGTGGCAAGGAGTATGTCAACCAATAAAATAATGGAACTTTGAAGAAACGACAGGTTTGCGTAATGGATTACTGAAATTGGTGTTTGCTTAATATATAGGTAAATTTTGTTCTGGTCATAATACTGATGAAGTTAAAAGAACAATGTGGATTCGATGGAGATGGAATTGTTTGATGAAAGCATACAATACTTCTTTAGGAAGCAATTTGTTGTTGTGTTTCTGCTTATCATTTTGACAAGGAGTAAAGTTGCTTAAATATACTAGTTTTTTTAAATCAATAAAACTTGGTCTATAAATGATGAGGTGTGTGCAATAGGATAATTTGATGAGCTCCTTAAGGAAGAGTGGTGTAATGATAAATGTTACCCTTGAGCAGAATGAATTGTCCCTCATGATTTGACACGTGGAATTAAGACACTAACTAGAGAGGGGGAAGGGATGAATAGGTTAATTTTAATTCGCTCAAACAAACACTAAATTATAACCTAATTCTACCACAATTATATCTTCTGAAAAGTCAATTAATTAATTAAAATTGAAAACTCTTTTTGCCAAAGAACAACTCTATGAACCATGTAGATTGATGTTATCGATTTATTGATTTTAAACTTAAAACTCGATCTCACACGGTGATCCAACCCAAGGCAAACAACAACCAACAGCCAACCAAACACAATGAATGATATGAATGTTCAAACAATCAAATTAGCACACATAGTGCCCATATGTGCCGCAAAATGGAAGTGTGTAAAAATATAACAATAAAGAACGCAAGCAATTTATTGATGCGAAAAACTCTCATCTGAAAAAAAAATTGCAGGGAACCACTCAGAGTTCACCAAAGCCTAATTCACTATCCCAAAATCATTTTACAAATATTCTAGTTTTATACCTCAACCAAATACCATAGTTAGAGGCTCATTCCTTCAATAAGCCTCTCCACTGGATCACCCACAGACATTATGAATAATTTGACTTGAACTTACTATTCTGCAATTCATTTAGACCTCGAGCGCTCTTAGGATGCACCCAAGAATCTTAGTATGCACACTCTCCAATGTGTTTAGTTGGAACTCTCAATATAGATCTTCTTCACCATGGTGTGTGAGGTTGGATTAAAGAATTAAGGTGGGTTTTGCCTTTGGATGTTAGGGATTTAGGGTTTTTCTTGGATCTCTTAAGGTTAGAGAGGCTAAAAATAAACTCACAAAAGAGATTCCTTAACTTAAGAAGACTTTTTTTATTTATAGGCTCGAAATAGGTTTAGTCTTGGAGACTAAGTAAATTAAAATTTGTGAATGACCGTTTGAGCAGTGAGACGGTGGTCAAAGGATGATGGCTATGGGAATAAGATAAGAAATCAAACCACAACAGTAGAGTAGAGACCTCTCAAGCGACCTTAGGACTGCTCAAGCGGCCAAAGAACGACCTGGAGGGCGGTGTCCACTGCCACTCATTCAACCCTTTTTGATTTTATCCCTAAATATTTAGAGACTGCTCAAGCCAAAGGCAAGTGAGTAGAGGGCGGTCTCTACTAGTTTTTAAACTACAAATTGAGCAAAAAATTATCGTCTTGAACACTAAAGGGTGTTGCTCAAGTGGAGTTGGATTAATGACTCAAATCTACGCTTTTGAAACACATTGAGGTTAGAAATATTTTTCTTTGAAGAACACTTAGGAGTCATTAAGAGATCAACTATTGATTTTATTTTACCGTAACCAATCTCGGTATAAACTTAAACCAAGGTTGTTAAGGTATCTAAGGCCATTATTACCTTTATTCTAAGCATGAAGGTGCATACAGAAAGTTTTTGATGTATTGTTATAGCTTGAACTTTTCCCTTCATTTTTTGCTTTCAGATATTTGACATTGTAGTACTGTGACCATGGAACATGTTAAGATTTACAAAAAGACTTGACGAAATTAGTCAATTACAAATGTGCTCCTAACAAGTGGATTTGAATTTTTGATTAATCATGATAGTTTTCTTAAGTAGGATAGGTAAGCTATGCTTTTCTTTTTCCAGACGGGAAGGTTGGCATTTCCCTCTTGTCTTAATTTATTATAATCTTACTAACTGTGTATAGGTCCATTGCTAATCCTTTCTTGCTTGGTGTGGGTATCGAATTTATGTTGGTTTTCATGTCAGAGCCAACTAGCATCATGGTTTCAAATGTGACCAACATATATGATAGTGTTATATACTAAAAACTTATTTTTTGTAGTGAAACTCAATTTTATTTTTTAATAAAATTTCTTCATTTTTTTATTTAGAATCTGTATGGATAAAATGTTTGTATTATATTAAATATATGTCATGCATGTGTGTCTTTTATTTTATATTGTAGATAATCTAGTGTTTAGAGGTCGGCTTATACACATAAGATCAGATGATCGAATCCTTGTATGATATAAGTAAAGGTTCAGTCTTTAGATGGAATTGGATACATAATCAGTAGGATAGAACAATCTTTTGATATAGTCTGTCTTGGCTATAGTAAATTGTCTGATGTCTCGAATTGTTGCACTAGTATACTTTATGTATTGGACATGACCATTTTTTAGGCTATTTTCTTTTTACTATCTGAATAAAAAATAAATAGTTCATGGTTATTATGATTGCTTAAGTTCTTAATCTTGATATATTTAATGGGCATGTGCATACAATGATTGTTACTTCAATTCATCAAAGAGTGAAATTCATTTGAGTCAACAAATTCGGTGAATTGAGAGATGATATTATTTGTATGATAAAAATTAATTATTAAAGAAAATCAGGCTTATATACAAAAGATCAGATTATCAAATTCTTGTATGATATGAGTAAATGTCCAGTCTTAAATGGAATTGGACACACAATCAGTAAGATTGTAGTGCGATCTTTTGATATAGTCTGTCTTAACTATAGTAGACTATCTGATGTCTCGAATTGTTGCACTTGTATACTTTATGTATTGGACTTGACCATTTTTTAAGCTATTTTCTTTTTACTATCTAAATAAAAAATAAATAGCTCATGGTTATTATAAATGCTTAAGTTCTTAATATTGAGATATTTAATGGACATGTGCATACAATGATTATTATTTCAATTCATCAAAGAGTGAGATTCATTTGAGTCAACAAATTCGGTAAATTAAGAGATAACATTATTTGTATGATAAAATTAATTATTAAAAGAAATCATATTCCAATAATTAAATAGATTGATGATGTCCTCTTAAGGAAGCTTATAAATTTTTGTTCATGTCAAACTCTGCAGGTAGAGTTAACTATCCGACATGACAAATAAATTGAGTGGTAAAACCTCATGGATTAAAAGAATTCAATTAAATATAATTATCTGTAATTTAATTAATTGACGAACATTTATAATCTTAAATGTGAGGAGATTATCAAGGATCAAAATATCGTTTCGAAGTACCGTTTCGGTCAGCTCAAAAACGGAAACGTTTCGGAAACACAATGGAAACGCAGAAAAAATACGGAAACACGTGAAAACATGTAAAAATACAAACACAATCCATTTATTTATAAAGATATGCTAAATAGTTGATTAATTTAACATCTTTATTTAGTTAACATCTATTTATATAAGAATAAATTTAAATTGGAGGGAAAAAAAGGTCTGACATGAGGCGAAAATCATTTAAATTAGAATATTATCAAATTAATAATACAATTTTATTATAATACTAATTACTAATTAATAATACTAAGTGCAACATATTATTATAATACTAATTTGTGCAGCATATATTATAATACTAATTTATTAATTTAAATTGTGTCTTCAAATTAATAAATAATATTATTTCATTAATATTAAAATCATTGTGTACACTATGATTAAAACACATAAATTTTTAATTCTAGATACTGTTTCGACATGTTTCAACCTGTTTCGACCGAAACGGTCCGACACAGTGATGTTTCAATCGAAACTTTGGAATTTTGGAATTCAACTCATGTTTCGTGTCGGTGTGTTGAAATTCCGAAATGTTTCGGACGTTTCGACACGACATTTTGATCCTTGGAGATTATTAAGCATAAAATAACGAGTAGCTCGAAATATAATTTTAAGATAAGGCCCGAGAGATCAATAATAAGTTTTTAGCGGACTAGTTTATTATTAATGAACCGTAAGATGTTTGTTCTGATTTGGATATATGATTGTTAGATCCATTGGAAGCCCAGTTTTTGTTTCTCTTTAGGGTCTCTACTGTAGTCTGTAAATAAATGCACTGTCTAGTTCTCTCAGCCACAGCCTTTACCTTCACGTTTAGAAGAGACAGAGAGAGAGAGTAAGGGGAAAATTAAGAGGATTGTAGCCCACACTGCATTCGGATTTTGGCGTGAAAGAACATATAGTAGAAGATCGTGAGATCTATTAAGCCGACTTTTTGATCTGCATCTGTCTTTGTTTGTACAGATCTGCTCATCAAAGGTAAATCCTAATTCTATCCTGTAGGGTTAATAGATGAATACATTATTTTGTAATCAACTATATGCCCCGTCAACAGATCTTGGGACTGTTGTTACAACAATATACAATAAAGGATAGAATCTGGATTTATGTGATATGGGACAATATCCTGATGCATTTGGAACTCTAAATATCTGAAAATAGTGTTACCCAGTTTGATGATGTATACTAAGCAAAAACAATTTAGTTGCAGTGATTATATGATTCTTATTTATAGTGATTTGTACTTTTTCTGATGATTAACACATGCTTTTGATACTGTCGCAGAGAACATTTGTCGGAGTTGACTTCTTCAGTGTATTTCAAGAGGTATATCTTCGTACCAATGATCCTCGTGTTTCCAACATCGTAAAATTCTCTGATGCAATAGGTGAGCTGAAAGTAGAGGTACGACTTTATGTATGTTATTGGCATTCCACTTATATTTATGCAGGGATTACAATCTTGAATATGAGATATTCTCAGATGCCGTCTTATCTCATTTTCCTTTCACTTTCTGTATTTTGTTTATCCATGTGGAGTATGCGAGCATTTGAATTCTGCACTTTGTTTATCCATGTAGTGTGTGCGGGTAATCTCTCTATTTGGTTGAAATCATACCGTAGTCGTGTTATCAAATTTTGGTCTGATCAATAATCCATAGGATTCTAGGGTTATTTTTGTCTGGTGCAAGTGGCATACATTTGCTTAACCTGGCATGGTATTAGGATCTGCACCTTGTCCAGACACTCAGCTTGCAAGACACATAATTGACCTAGAAATTATAGAGAGAATTACGTAATAAGGAGCACATTGTACATGAATATGTGATGAAAATACTCATAATTGCTTATCAAATAAGGGGTGTGACTGGCCTTGCCGATTTAGTTGTGAACTTGTGATGTGTTGGTAGTGGGCTTTTCCCAATTTGCCTTCTCGACCCAGTTACTGTTAGAGGTGTGGTATTCACCACAGTTTCCGGTGTACTAGATGCTTAAAGTTCATGCACACGTCATACCATATGTGTGTCCAGTATTATGATAGGTTCCATGCATCCGGAATGACACATGTCATGCAGATTCATTTGTTTGTTTTAGTCTGCATACAATTAAAAGGAGGCTTATATTCCCCAAACTACATGAGAGGTTCAAAAACTTCTTGTTCTTGTTCTTATATATCTTATTTGTTAATATTTTCTTTTGATGGAAGCTTGTGGGGTGGCCCTAGTTATTTGATGTGTTAATGCAAACTATCTTTAATTCAAATGAGCCTGAGGTTTGGCCTACTGACCGTCCGAATCTTAACTATATTCACCAATCTTGGGCGGCGCTAATTTTTCGATATGGTATACAAACGGTCTCTTCATATTTTCCACAAAGACTCATGTCAAAATTCACATTCAGACCACGAAATAATGCTAGTTGATACCATTTAAACTCCGTAAGTGCCCTGTGTTGAAGCTACAGTATTAAGAGGAAGTCAAAGATGGAGAGCCAAATGGAAACATTGAAGTTGCACGAGTGCGCAACAGTTTTATATCTTCCTGCATTGCTTTTAACTTGCCAGATTGTTTTGTTTTATTACGCTTGAAGTTCAAGAATAATGAAAGGGGTAAATACTAAACTTGTCTTGTAACTAGCAGCTTGCATGAGCCTGTGCTTTAGGTCTTGTGCAACATACTCTAGTGAAGATTAAGCTGGGACAAAACTGTTCACAATTATTTGAGGCTACCACCTGGGTGGTGAGGTTGCCAGTGACGAGTTTCTGGTGAAATTCCAAGAATGAATTCTTGACATGAGCTTAGTCTTTACAACTTCCAACTAAGAAAAAAATATCCAAAGCTGGTGCAGTCAGGTTGACACCTCTTGGCTCATATGGGGTTTTCATTTCAATGTAGGCTTTTGATTTGAATTAATCAGTGATTTCAATATGGTTTAGCAATGAAATAAGTTTCATGGTTAGGAATGATTTGGTTTCAATGATTTTGTCATCTGCTTTATTTTGTCTTTGATTGTATGAGATATATATTGTAACAGTTTAGGAAAAAGAAAAAGAACCAGTTAGATTCTTCTTAGTCTTCTGATTTTCTTTTTTTGGCAAATCCCCTCTTCCCTCCTTCCAGGTCAACCCTCATTCCCCCCACTCAAAATCACAAAATTCTTGCCACACATGCACATGGAGAGAATTTCTCCACTGGACAAGAACATCCCAACTTACACTCGTGATTCTCGGGATAGCCTCTCAAATTTTTCTAGAGCTAATTAGGGAGCTAAAATTACTTTCCATCTTTTGGGTTCTTATTGGAAAGACTCTGGAGTGGGGTGCATCATTTATACCTTACATTGTTGGGTTTTTGTTCCACGCAGGCAGAAGCATCAATTAAAGATGGAAAACGAATCCTTTTCCGCTTTGATAGAGCAGCCTTTTCTTTCAAATTTCTGCCCTTCAAGGTGCCATATCCAGTACCTTTTAGACTTCTTGGAGATGAAGCAAAAGGTTGGTTAGACACTTCATATTTGTCCCAATCTGGAAATCTGCGTATCTCAAGAGGAAATAAGGTAAATTGGCACATAATTGTCCTGATGTTTTTCAGCTTCCTCCTGCTTTCGTCTCTCTCATAATATAAACATTACAAAACTTGTAAACCATTGGTCAAACTTCCTTTTAGTCTGTAGTCTGCTTAGAATTAAGGGCCACCAGCTACGTTGCTGTAGTGCAGGGCACCACATTTGTGTTGCAAAAGAAACCTGAACCAAGGCAAAGGTTGCTTTCAGCCATTTCCATGGGTACAGGAGTCAGAGAGGTAAGGTTGCTTTGAAATCCAGCTAGCAATATGTGAAAGAAGATTGTTCTATTATTGTACACTCTCTATGTAGCTAATTTTTTGCATGCTCCAACATCTGCAGGCAATCGATGAGTTTCTCTCCTTAAATCAGAATGTAGCTAAAGGAGAACTGCAACTTTTCGAGGGAGAATGGCAAATGATATGGAGCTCACAGGTAGGTTTTGGTTTAGATTTAGTTTTCTTCTGTTTTTTCAATAAAAATCTGAAAAATGCATATAACCAATTGGGATGAGTGAAGAGGCCCACTAGGATCACATGCTAGTTTTGGAGGTGTTGGGACAAACTCTGACACTCCCCTCACGTTCGACCCCCCATCAAGCATGGAGTGACAAACAGATGGATTGGAAGACACATTTAATAACAAGTGCACTTATGGCACAAACGGAGGGGGAATCTATTATAAGATCAGAAAAAGAAAAAAAGTCGGGCTTTGTGCCGTACTAATATTGGGGAACAAGGAAAAGTGTACATATAGTGGAATTGCAGAATTGATAAGATCTTGTGGTGGATGCAGCAAGAACAAAACAGATATATACAGACAGAATGGGCAAGGGGTAGGTTGGTAGAGTTTTTGTCGCTTTAGTCTAGATTTACATTACTGAGTTAGTTATCAGTAAACATAGAATAGGACTCTACGAATCCAAAGTGTATTTGCAGCAAATCAGCTGGTTTGATGCTCCTTTGCTAAATCACTCTGTTTTGAGGTCTTCTCCTGAAATCCTTGGCGAAATTTCATGAATTTTATACTGATCTATCCACATTGTGTGGCCATCCTCTTTACTGTGTTTAGATCCTTTACTTGCATAAAATTCTCCTTCTCAGTGGTGTTGTCAAAGTTATAGCATTTACTTGTTCCATCATTTTCATTTATTAGTTGAGTAGCTTACTTTCAGTTCAGAGACTTCTGATTTAGTTTCTTGCATTATTGGTACATAATTTTTGATACAGACTTGGTCGGAAGCAGCAGATTGTAGTGGGTGAGGTTTGCTGATGTAACACTTGGATATGATCTTCACTTAGTTCCTATTGATTCCTGAACATGGAAGTTTACTTCTATGAACTTTTTCCTCATTAGAGATTTATGGACTTTTGAAACTTCCCAACCTAGCAATTGTTAAAAAGCACACAGACATCACAGAGATGAGGTTGTCCTAATGTCCTTGTGTGTTTATATGTCTACTTCTGTTGCTTCCAAAACTTGGTTTTGATGTAGCATTCATGTTCATGGTGAAATTTAATCTTTCACCATACTCACTATTAGCCTCATGTACGTTGCAGATGGAGACTGATAGCTGGATAGAGAATGCAGCCAATGGTCTAATGGGCATGCAGGTTTTTTTAATCTTTCTCAATTATTACAGTTGTATGTTCTAAATAGTTCTATGGTTGCATAATCCTTTTCTAATTTTCTCTGATTTGGTCTGGTGAACAAATTCTGCAATCCTCTAACGTCACTGCTGCAGATTGTCAAACCAAATGGACAATTGAAGTTTCTGGTAGACATATTGCTTGGTATTAAATTCTCCATGACTGGTACATTCAAGTAAGTTGTCTAATTAGATTTGGTATATTTTCAAGATAAGGGACATAATAGTTCTGTTTTCTGAAATCTAAAATAAATACCAATTGTTCGACAGTTCCACATTGAGTCTCCTTATTCTGGTTCCTAGCTTATGAATTTACATTTTTTTTCATTTTTCTGTAACTGAGTAGTTATATCATCAGCAAGAAGTTTGCATGTTTGGCTGAGGTGGTTTCCCATTAGAGTCAGATCAATCTAAATAATGTTCACGTCCATAGAGCACTACACAATACCTATTGAATCACGTTATTTGCCTACTAGAGGACAAGAGGTGAACTTAGTCGCTAGACACCTATGAAAAAGTTGTGCGTTTTTCTACTTTGATCTAATTACTCATGGAGTTGGACAATTTATATCTATACCAAACATACATAAACTTCAATAATGAACCTTGCTGGATTACATTTCATGTGAAGTTAGAGAACTACAGTAATAAACACGGACTTGTGTGTTCCCACACACACACACACACCTGGACAGAGAGATTGAGCAGATTATATTAACAGCCTTCAATAAGAGCGTAACTCTGGTAAATGTGCTGCTGCCCTATGTAGTAATGTAAATCTTTAATTGTTGAGAATTGTACAGAACCACGAAGAATAGCTGTTCCTAAGGAGCGAAAGACCCAAAAGTTTTAAAAAAATAAGAGAAAATACAAAGTAAGATGGATAAAGTGGAGCATAATACCAAAAACAACTTTCTTCCTCATAAGAGTTCACTATAAGACCTCAACTGTGAAGACGCTTATAAAACTAGGAGCAATAAGTGTTCCTCCTTTTGGGCTACTTGTATTTAACACGACACTCATATCTGTTGCATTTTTGTCTGCAGAAAATCTGGTACCAACGTTTATGATGTGACAATGGATGATGCAGCCATTGTAGCTGGCTTGTTTGGACTTCCAATGGAGATGGAAAGCAAGTTCAACTTGGAGTTGTTGTAAGAACGTTCCTTTGCCTCTGATTTTGGACGATAATTATTATCAAATAGAAGATATAAATCATCTGTTTGTTGGTGCTAATATGTTGCAGATATACGGATGACAAGATCAGGATTACCCGGGGTTA
This sequence comes from Ilex asprella, assembly GCA_023539305.1. NCBI lineage: Eukaryota > Viridiplantae > Streptophyta > Magnoliopsida > Aquifoliales > Aquifoliaceae > Ilex > Ilex asprella. The sequence goes on from CM042187.1 coordinate 21,263,975, forward strand.
CAACAAAATTATTTTTGTGCACTTGCGTGTGGATGGATCGCAGCACAAAAGAACTATTTGACCCAATCTGATGACACAAAAGATTTATCCTGTTGTAATTCACCCATATAAGATATCTTATGTATGTATATACAGTTAACTTTAAATGAGAAACAACTCATGAAGAAATTACAACTCATCAAAGTTGACTCTGTTTAATCAATCATCAACTTTCTAGTTTACCTTTCAGGTTCTGAGACCAAACAGTTGCTGACACCATATCAGCATTGAGGTCAATATAACACTGGAAAAGTAAACACAAAATGAAGAGAGTGAGGTACAGAAATGAAAGAAACAGAACGCAAAAGCTGCAGAATATTTGTATTAACCTTTTTCTTTGTAATTAATCTTACACAAAAGTTTGTATAGAAGCACTAACACCATATGTAGCAGTTCACGTCATAAAAGAGCCGCAGCCTATAATGAGCACAAGGGGTTTGCTCGAGTGGTGAAGAAGTTATGTGTCTCCTCTATACTACAGAAGATGCAAGCTTTGTCTGGAATTATGCCGTCAAATCGAAGGGCTCAATCCTTGACAGATGATGGTAACTACTAGGATGGAGTACAGTAGGGGCAGGAAGTATGATTTCGAGCCGAGTGTAAATAGCCGGTTCTCATCATCCCCCAATTAGAAGAAGACTAAATTTGTCAACACATGTTAAATAAAGGGAAATCTACCGCCTAACAACTCATTATTGAAACTAGTTTGACTAGTTGAAATGCAAATCCAAACTCAAAAAACCAGAATGAGGTCTAAAGATTATTGCTGAAATTCTGAAGCAGGCTAATAACTAGGAAGAGTCCGGAACAGCTGCTGTGTTAAAATATCTACTAACCTATGAACAAGGTTTTATTTATTTATTTATTGGAATTTGGATTCAGATATGCTAGGTCAGTTATGATGACATATATATGTACCACGAGTCTATACATATATATGTATATGCTGTTTTTGTTAAGACTTAAGGGTTCCATACATATAAAAAAAATATTGTGGAGAGAGAGGCATGGTCAAACAACTTTTACCTCCATAAA
>CM042187.1:21265148-21290739 GCA_023539305.1 Ilex asprella
CTTCAGGCACGGGTTATGTGTGTTAAACTGTATTATGTGTTCAAAATGTTGGATTAAATAAAGGGCAAAAACACACACAAGTCTTGGATTATTACGTTGTTTAATTGGTATGTGTTCGTGTTGAGGTTTGTGGTTAATGGGGTTTAACTTAGATGGGTGTTTCTTCATTTTCAGTCTAATTGAGTATTTACTTTTGATTGTGGGATTATATAATTGGTTTATTTAGTTATTCGTTTGACTTTGTAATAAGGGTTTGTGTGTGATTTTGTAGACTTTGAAGGAATTTTATATTTGACTTTAAAGCTGAAAAGTATTTGTTGTTTGAGGTGCGAGGGTGGGCTGTGGTCTGGTATCCGTTGGTTTTGATGGGTGGGAATGATCTGGTGTTTGGTGGGTCTGCTTGTTGATTGGTTTTGATGGGTTTCAAGAAGTTTTGATTCATGTGAGTAGAGATAAAACTTTGATAAGCATGGCCTGAAATTGAAGCTTCTGTCATAAACTCGAAGCTAGCATTTTGTGTTCTAAGTGCTTTTCTTTTGAACATGTCCATTTATGTATCTATTTAGTATGTTTACTTTGATGATTGTTAATTTTGATTTCAGTTTCTTACAAAGAATGAGATATATGACTTCTGAAATTGGTTTGATTGTCGGATTTGATAATTGGTATTACTCTACCTATTTGGTTTTTCCCTTACGAAATCGACGATAATTGCTATAAGAATGGGATATAGGACTTCTAGAATTGGTTTTTTTTTGGATAGTTTGATATATTTATAACATCATATTTTTAGAGGATACTCTGTCGAAAAATTATAAGTTTCTTTTAGAGTATCCACATTTTGACAGAATATCTATTTTCACTAAAGTCATGACATTAAAAAAGACCAAACGATTTTCAGCTTAATGCATGTTTACATTCATTGTTTGATTATTTTGTATTTAAGAACTATGTATAGTGCCTTCAGACATATGATATAGGACGAGTTTAGGCTTTCAGTTTAGTACATGTCCGAGTTCACTGCTTGATTATTTCGCGTTCAAATTCAATATTCGATTTTTTTTAGTTGTACCGTACCTTCAGGTACGAGTTATCCCTAGTATTTATGTATGTGTGTGTGTGTGTGTGTCTATATATATATATATATATATATATATATTTACTAGTTTTTTGTTTTTTGTTCAATTGCAAGAAATTGGGTCAATCTTGAAAGGATTTGTGTTAACTTACACGCAATTGAGTTGGATTTATCTTTACAGAATTTTAGGAGAATTATATCCACATCTCCTAAAGTTTGTCATTTAATCATTCAAGCCTCCTAAAGTTTGTCACTTAGTCACTCAGATCCCTTGACATTTAAAATATTACACACAAACTCCTAAAATTTGTACGTGTATAACACTTAGACCACTGCTATAAATATGTTTGTTAATAAATTACATTTGGACTCCCTTGAAGTTTGTAGATTTATAATGCTTAGACTCTTTAAGTTTAAAATATTATACTTAAACCAAAAATACTTTAATCAAAGATAGAATATCAAATATTTTAAGTTTTACAATCAAAATTCATGTTCTATTGTATCATTTATTAAAATAAAATTTTAATTTTTTTAAAAAAATCGTAATTAGTATACAATTATATTATCTATTAGAATAGAGCTAAAAAATAAATAAGGGGTCTAAGTCATTCACACTCCTTTTTAAATAAAAAAAATTTAAAAATTAAAAAAAATTAAATTTTTTTTTTAAAAATAGAGCGTAAATTTTACATTCAAAATTCATGTTTTATTTTGTCATTTATTGAAATAAAATCAAAAAAAAAAATCTATTTTTTTTTAAAAAAATCATATTTAGTACATAATTATTCTATCTATTAAAATAAAACTAAAAAATTAAACAAGTGATCAAACTGTAATGGACACAATATCTTTTAATTTTAATTGAGATAGTTTGCTATTTTAATTTGGTCTTTTAAATGACTAAATTAAATTTCAATAGACAATATAATTGTGTACTAATCATGATTTTTTAAGAAAAAATTAAATTTTTATTTTTGATTTTATTTAAATAAAAGATTCAATAGAACATGAATTTTAATTGTAAATTTTAAAATATTTAATATTTTATCTTTGATTAAAATATTTTTGGTCTAAGTGTAATGTTTTGAATTTAAGGGGTCTAAGCAATATATATTTACAAATTTTAGGAGGTTTAGGTGTAATTTATTAACAAATATATTTATAGCAATGGATTACGTAAAAACTTCAGGGGGTTTATGTATAATATTTTAAATATTAAGAAGTCTGAGCAATTAAGTGATAAACCTCAAAGTATTTGGGTGTAATACTCCCAAGCATTTTTTGTTCGTTCTTCTGATAAGAATAATTGATGAACTGTTTTAAATAAGTTTAAAGAACAATGCTGCATAGATTTAAAAATTAGACTTAAAAATTAGACTTGATAATCTCAACCATTGATTTCACTGTAGATTCCAGCATTTATTAGGACCTACTACCTATTCAATGATTGAGATTATCAAGTTAATTTTTTAAGTCTAATTTTTAAGTCTATCTAGCATTATTCAAGTTTAAAAGCATAAGGGAGTGAAGTGTCTTTTACAAAAATACAAGAGAGTAACTTTCCCAAATCACAAAAGAGTGAAAAGGAATTTGCCATAAGAACTATAACAAATTGTTCCGCCCAATTGTCGGCCTAATCATTATTGACTTGCACATAGAACATCCAGTTTCGCGGCCCATAGGATTTCGTAAATAAACTGTCACAGAATCTCCATCTAGCTACACCGGCGGTGATGAAGAAAACCCAGCGAATTGAGAGAAGATAGACAATCTCTTCCACAAGACCACCCAAGTTGTTTTTTCCACGCAATCGGGTACGCCTTTCTTCCATTCAATGTAATTAGATATGTTGGTTTTTATATATATGCATAATTTGAATGTACATATCTGAATAATGACCGTCGTTTTTATCTGGGTTCATTTCTAGAATTGTGCGACTCAACCCAATTACTTGTATGAAAAGGTTCCTTTTTTTTTGAAACAGAAAAGATTCATTCATAAAACAAGTTTGTGTTGGCCCCTAATTCCAGTGAATCCACTAGTATGTACCTGTGAATTTATGTGGAAATTTTAAATTTTATTTGTTTTTTTTTTTGTTGAGAAAAAAAGGGGCAGCGTCTGGTGACCACCCGTTAGACCCTCATGGTGGGATCATAACGGCTTGACGACGTCTAAAACACCTCTCGGAATCAGACATAGCCGCTAGTTTTATTACCTTGTTTTGTTCTAGTTTTTGGCATCCAGATAATTCCCTTACTACTGTACGTTATCAAATCATGTATCGAAAGATGTATTATTTTTTAAAAATAGTGTATCGTATCGTATCGTATCGTATCGTAAGATACTGGGCAATTTTAAATAATTAATAATAAAATATATATGCTTTTGAAAAAAAATAATAGACTCATAAAACATAACATTTCATTGATATTCTACCTATTATTTAAGTCATTAATATAATTTATTAATATTAAAAAAATAATAAAGGTTATCAAATTAAATTAATGGTACTTATGTATGCTTAAAAGTAAAAAATTATAATATAATGGCTTCATCCGAAATATACAGGTTAGTGTTGCTATTTTTTCCAATTTCAAAAATTTATTTGATTTGTTTTTACTTGGGTGTTTTTGCTAAATTGTGGGTTTAGTGGAGTGGTAATTCTTGTCTTGATCTCTTCATCTCTGTTGCCTTTCCTTTGGCAATTTCTCTATTCTCTAAGGCTGTCAACCGTGCGTTCTAATAAATAAAATAAAATTTAAACAGAGTCTTCGCGAATTGTTTGTATCGACGTAAAAACAGTACAAAACTCCGATGTTTGGCTGTGTATCGTGACGTTATGAGACGTATACGCAGGATACTAATAACTATGACTGTACCAATCCCAAGATAATGGTGCTCTGGGCAGGCACAGACCAATGTCTCTGCTGGTAGCCTGTAGGGTTTGGCGTTTGATCAAATGTCTTCTGCGCTACGAGTCTGACCCACATGCCAAATTTGTTATCTTATCGCTATGCACTCGTCTTCTTTTATATATATACTAGTCATAACTCGTGTTTGAAGGCATGATAAATATAAAATTCACGCGTCCTAAAAATCGATCCCACTATATTAAATTTTTCTAAAATATATTAATTACAAATTAATCAAATATTAAATGATTAAATATATGATAGAAATGAGTTATGTGATATTTTTAGAGAAGAAATATATAAATAATTAAACATGTAATAAAAATAAGTGATGCGATGTGACGTTTGAGAATGACAAATGAATGATGGGTGAGGTAAGTGATTGGTGATGGTTTTGTGGGAAAAATATGATTGAGATAAAATACAAACACACTTCTATTTTATTATATATATATATAAAAAGAAGTTACATTAGGTGACCGGCAGCAAATAGATACTAGACCATTTGGTCAGTGCTACATCAATGATAGTTTGAGCAAATAAATACTAGAGTGCTAGAGACAATTGTTTAAGCTTTAGGAAGGAAAATCAGAACTGTATGTTGCCCACTGAATCGAAAAAGAATATAGAACAAAACAGAACTTTCCAATTTTATTTTTGCCATTGGCTACTGCATGTGCAAGTTATATTGTTTTGCATTGCTATAAAACTGGTTCTGCTTCATGGGGTTGAATATTTACTGATAAAAATGCCAGCAAACCACCATGGGTTGGCTAAAAGAATTAATCGATGTACGTATAAATAATTTGAAACTGATGCTTGAAATTTGGACCGATAAGCAGATGATGGATTAGAAAACAATATTGTTTTGTGAAGTTGGAGTTAATTTGAGACTCACGATATAACAACCCATCAACATTCTTTGGTCAAGTGCAATAGGAAACCAGTGTCTAGAAGTGTTAACAAATGAGTATTCAGCTTGGAGGTGTTGCAAAGATGAGGATAGCCAAAAATGAGAAAGATAAATGTATTGAGAGGTCACCTTTGTTGTAGTGAAGTGGTGAAACAGTTCCCATGTGGAGGGGGGACGCGAGTAGTTTGAGTTCAAAATTCTGTTAAATATAATATCTTTCCAGTGCATTACTATTTTGGCGTAACTGCAACGTATGTTATTGTCGTGAGCTAACAACACGGATATTTCTAAGAAAGTGACGAATCTGTGTCAAATGCGAGCATTTTTTTTTATTTTTTGTATTGAAAAAGTAATTTTGGTCTTTATATCCTAGAAAAAAGTATAATTGTTAGGCTAACAGTGTTGAAATTTTTTCAAAAAACAAAAGAAACATAAAAGATTTTATTTTCAAATACGGCTTGGGAAGAAGAGAAAATTATAGTGATTATTGCTTACAGTGATTTATTTGTTCAAAATTCATACTTGAACATTGGATATAGGATTTTTTTTTAACTTAAAATAATGACTTTCATGTATTAATTTCTTGTGTCTTCATATCTCGTATTCATGTTTGTGCTTCATAACTCATGAGCCAATGCAATGCTATGAAAGAAAGGGAGAGGATTGGGGTCTTGAATGCATGAGAATTTGATGGTATTGTTTTTTTTATGATGCCAAGTAGGGAGTCCTCATTCACTTGTTGCAAGTTACTAGTTAAATTGTCATCATGTGCATGTAATATCAAGACTAAAAGGCTAATGCGATTTGCACAGTTGATTTGAACTACTTGAGTAGTTGATTTGGGATCATTTAAGCTTATCACATTCTTAAGCTTTGAGCATCCGCACTTGACCGACTGCTTGAGGGCACTAAATTGGTTGAAGAACTCATTTGAATTTAATAAGGAACAATTTGAATAAATTTTTGGATGTGTATAACAGTTTTCAACCGTCACATGGCTTGCTTGAATAAAGACTATAAAACACGGATACTCTGAAGAAAGTGACGTATCCATGTCGGACACCGACACTCTTCGAATATTCTCAGACACACGTGTCAGACACTTCTTTGGTGACGATTTCAACACTTTTTTAAACCATATCTACTACTAAATAATAAACACGTATTGACATGTAGTTAATAAAGCTTAAAAATTTGACTACTTAATCTTATACTATGAGAGAACATATAATTATGAATACTAGACATGTTAAAGTTGTACTTAAATTTTAATAAAAAAAATAAAAGATACATAAAAAATTTAAAAAAGAGCAATCATTTAAATTATATATGTATGGTACACATCTACGAAAAAATTAATGATTATTGAATATTATTATGTTAGTCTTAAAATTCACACTAGTGTGAACTAGACATAACATTACTTAACATAAAGTACTAAATTTTAATGAATAATATATCTTTTTTACTTTATTTGTGATAAATTATGTAATGTTATATATAAAACACAATTCTTTATAGCGTATCTACAACGTGTCCGTTCCTATTTTTTAAACAAATGTCATGTCTGCGTATCCGTGTCGTGATGTATCCGTGCTTCTCAGAACAAAGATGCCAAAGTTTTGGGCTTCCCGTAATTGTTGTGTATGGTAAAACTGTTTGCATGAGGATACATGGAGAATGAATGGTGCTTAGGAACGACCAGTCTCCTTGTCCTCTTAGCATGGTGCTTCATCATCTGCTACTTTAAGGTGCAACCGTGTTGGACAATGCAGAAAAATTTTCGAGGACATTTTTTTGTTTTAAAGTAGGAAGTTTTTTGGATGAGGTGTAAGTATGGAGTATGAAATAGCAACAGTTTTTTTACCTTCAGTATTATAGACAAGTTCAAAGTCCAGAGTTTTATTTTATTTTTGTTCTTAATTGCTTTGACTTGGGCTGACTGCTGACACAAGGTTGAATTGGAATTTGGGTTTACAAATTATATTCGTATTTTTCGTTGAATGAAATTTGTTGCCATATTGAATTAATTGTTCTGGTTTTATAATAGTTTATTATTTTGGTTTTATTATTCTCTACTAATTTGTGGTTGCAGGAATGTAAAGTTGCATGAATGGAAGTTCAGTGTGACTTTTCTTTACCTCTCTTTGTGTTTAGTATTGGGCTAAAACACAGTATCTGTTATTTAGCAATGGCTTCTAGATCGGCAATTTATGTGAAGGTTATGGAATCTTCTAGACTATGTAATCATCTGCATTTGGAAAGTCATATACTTTGTTTATTTTGGGGTTATGTAAAGTCATATATTCATTAGCTCTTCTTTTCTACATATTTATTGCAGTTCTTAGAACAGATCGTTCTCAAATGATTCTAGTGCCCTACTGTTTTTGACTTGTATCAAGTTCAAACCATGGGAAACGGAGACAAGGCTAACCAATGTGAAAGTTCGATGATAGCAGTGGCTGCTAATGAAGTCCCAGGTAATACAGCTGAACTCCAACCATTATTATTCTTAAATTCTCCTCCATACCATGAGTCCATTTCTTTTGTTTTCAGAGTGCATCACATTTGAGCCAATATGCTTTTAACCAGTGTTTTTTCTCCTTTTTTTTTTTGGTGTTCCGAACTTCTTGATTCAGATTATGTTATATTATTTCTAGGCCAATAGTAATTTGCATATGTTAGTGCAATCTGGATGATTGCCTTATATGAATATCTCTCTGGTTGGTATTGAGTTGGTTCAAACAAGACATGGATCCTCCTTCTTCACTTGATTTCAGTATGACAACCAGTATTCTTTTATTTCACTTTTGTTATTATGATTTAAAAATCCAACTTATTCTATTTTGGCGTTCCAAGAATTACCTTGCACTGCAATTTGCATTCCACAAACTTATATAGTTGTTATTATAGTGTCTGCTTCCGAGGATAATGTGAAGGAACGGTGTTGGGATCAGAGAGAAGCCCTGCCAGGGGAACCTAGATGTTTTGTATGTGGCCGCTATGGGGAATATGTTTGTGATGAGACCGATGATGACATTTGCAGCCTGGAATGTAAGAAAATTCTCCTATGTAGGATTGCCAAGTCAGTGTCACTGGTTGATCGCCCACCACCTATGAGATTACCCACAACTGATGAATGTTTTTATGTCAGAGATGCAAATGATAATTCAGAAACTCAATCTTTAACTAACGACCAGACTCAATCACTCAGGAGAAAACTAGAAATCTCTGTGAGGGGTGGCTTTGTTCCGGCACCCGTCTTGTCTTTCACTTCTTGCAGTCTTCCTCAGAAGCTCCTCCAAAACATAGAAGCTGCTGGATATGAGATGCCGACACCAGTCCAAATGCAAGCAATCCCAGCTGCTTTGATTGGCCAAAGCCTGCTCGTTTCAGCTGAGACTGGGTCAGGAAAAACTTGTTCCTTTTTGGTTCCTATAGTTTCATACTGTGCAAGGATTAACTGTGGGCAGTTACCAACTGAGAAAAAACCATTAGCAATGATACTTTCTCCAACTAGAGAGCTCTGCATACAGGTGGAGGAGCAAGCCAAGTTGCTTGGAAAGGGTTTACCCTTTAAAACTGCACTAGTTGTTGGTGGTGATGCCATGGCTGGACAAATCCACCGGATCCAGCAGGGAGTGTCATTGATTGTTGGAACTCCAGGAAGGCTGATTGATCTTTTAATTAAGTATGATATAAAATTAGATGCAATATCAATTCTTGTTCTTGATGAAGTGGACTGCATGCTTCAAAGGGGATTCCATGAGCAAGTAATGCAGATATTTAGGGCTTTATCTCAACCCCAAGTTTTGATGTATTCTGCAACAATTCCAAAGGTAGTTGAGAAGCTGGCAAGCTCAATGGCGAAAGATATTACTGTTATTTCCATTGGGAAGCCAAACAAACCTAACGTGGCTGTGAAGCAGCTGCCAATTTGGGTGGAGTCAAAGCAAAAAAAGAAAAAGCTTTTTGACATATTGATGAGCAAGCAGCATTTTAGGCCACCACTTGTAGTATTTGTGGGTTCAAGACTTGGTGCAGATCTCCTCTCTGAAGCAGTAACAGTCACCACTGGGGTGAAAGCTCTTTCGATCCATGGAGAGAAGCCTATGAAGGAGAGAAGAGAAATTTTAAGGTCATTTTTGGTTGGAGAAGTTCCGGTGGTTGTGGCTACAGGAGTATTGGGCCGAGGAGTTGACCTCCTGGGGGTGAGACAGGTTATTGTGTTTGACATGCCAAATTCCATTAAGGAGTATATACATCAGATTGGAAGGGCCTCTAGATTGGGAGAGGAGGGTACAGCCATTGTCTTTGTCAATGAGGAGAACAAGAATATGTTTCCTGAGTTGGTTGAAATCCTGAAATCATCTGGGGCTGCTATTCCTCGGGAGCTTGTTAATTCAAGGTACACGGTGGTTTCCTCCTCCATTGGGAGGGGCCAAAGGAAAAGGAAGCATGGATAATGAAATGTTGTAAGCTTTTCTATTCTGTGGCCTAAATCCTGATTCAGGGGAAAAAAAGGAAGCATTTGGTTTCATCTAAAATTAATGTCAATCGTTATGTTACCCTTTAAGGTGTTTTAGCCTTTACTGCTCTCTATTGCCTATAATTTATTTCCACTGGTAGCTGCATCTGTTACCTGAATTGGTTGCCTCACATTGAACAGGTCCTTCATGCTGGCTAGTTGCTGCCACCTTTAGCTGGCCCAACTTTTCTGATATTTGTGCTCGTCTTCTGAATCATTTACTTTTGGATCTGGTGGAGACTGCCTTGAAGAGATTGTAGCAGAGGTGGTTTACATCAAGCAGTTTTCTCAGGATGTGGTGGCAAGGATGACATAATTTGATCCATGAGCAGTGTATTCCGCTCTAAAAGGACTGCAGTATATGAATAGTTTTCTCTGCAGTTTGTGCCATGGAGTGGTGTAAATGAGAGCAGAAAAAAAGGAGAGAAAAAGCCTGGTGAGCAATCTGAGATTCTATGCATCGGTGTTTATTTGTAAAATTTCTCTTTCCGCATTTTCTTGCTTCTCTATGATTTATTATGTCTTTCCCTCAAATTAAATCCCTGCATGTCCTAGCAGCCTTATAACATGTGCATTTTTCGGAATAGTTCCATGTATTCATGTTAGATAGAAGCTAATGCACATGAATTAATGAAAATTCAATTTTCGTATAAGGATTTCAGAGATAGCATTTTTTCCCGAATTCGTTTTAACAGCTACTCTGTTTTAGGACTATCTGCTTCGGCCATACTACTGATTGGACCGAAGAGATGAGGGGGATATTGGAGATTTAGGACGTGCAATGGCTGAATTTAACGTGTTTTGCTTAGTTCCAGTAAAGTATAGCTATTTGCAAACTCTGGAAGTGTAAACACGACACAGCTGATTTTATACATTGAATTGATATCTATATTGGAATGGCAATAGATTGAAAACTAATTAGACGATGATGTGATCGAATCTTGGTAATATGATTTTTATCTTTAGAGACCTGATTAATTACTAATAATCATCCATCCTAATGTCTTGAGAAAAAAAGAGAAAACAGAGGGCTTGTGAGTGAAGCAGCTGCTGCTTGGACTTTACAACTGTGAACTAAGGATGACAACCATCAAAAACAAATAATAATAAAAAAAAAACTCTCATTTTACAATCTGTGGATACTTTTTCCTTTTTAATTAGTTCTTTAAATTTATTTGATTTTGCATTTTTACTGTGCCGATGATTTCTTGCGCAATATTAAGATAACTACACTTCTACTGACACTTAAAAGTTGCTATCAAGCTTAGGGACGATGAAAACTTGAGGATCATGAAGAAGGGTTAGAAGAGAGGGCGGAGGTGTCTGCGGCAATTCCCCTCCGATGCTTAAGTCAGACTGAGAAAATATGGTGGTACAATGTTCAATGCAAAGTTGTGAGAGCTTACCATTTAATTTTACTGAAGAATGTTTTTATTCTTTCTTGGTAGACAAATGCGTTGGTCGAGGACACCTGTATGATCCTCTTTGGCGAGAGGGTCCCTAATTAGCTCACAGTGAATGTTTTTTTGACATCATCAAGCAGCTGGGCATTGAACAAGTCACCCCTTTGAACTCGATACTCGATCCCTTGTAGGCATGTCAATTCGACATGCATTAATGACGTTAAACCCTCAACATCTAAATACTTACCGATCATTAATACTTGTGTCTAGCATTCACTGCGAAATTTGACAGTAAGCAACATGCTTTGTGAGAGTAAATATCTGACATCACATACTACGTCGAGGGATCAATGTACTCCCAGTCCTTCGCCCCCAAGCATTAAATGCTTATAATTCGCTTGTCATATGCTCATGAAAAGCATTAATTGCATCATTAAAGACTTCTTTCTTGATTGGTCCTTATGATCCTGTTGGATCTGTCCACATGGGATAGTGGCCCCACGCCATCTGATAGAAAATCCTTCATTTTTTCCAAGTGGGCATTACCCGTGCAAAACTAATTACTTTAAACATATCGATTGATGTGGTCGGCGTGTAAAGTCAATTGTTTCTCACCCCATCGCCCTACTCTCTGTTGATATCCCAACTCTCTCGGTCTCAACAATTTTGGTATATACCAAGAAAATCTGTTGTTGGCGTCCATAATAACACCGGAGAGATCCTAGTGCAGATCTTTTGACAACACCAAAAACATCGCTTGACATGAAATTCTCAAAAGCCCTTTGTAGGCACCAAAGCTCCGAGGCCGAGTGTATCATATCACGCAAATCGTTACTTCTATCATTATTAATATAACGCACCACGTGTCTACTTTTGATTGGTCTGACATACCACATGACGTCATTTAATATATAAGATAGAAAGATAAGAATATTTAGTCTCACTTTGTTCCTTGGTATTTTACCAAGGTCCTCTTCCTTTCCTAAGAGAGATGTCCGACTCTTCTAAGTGTAGAGGTTAATAAGTCTTTATTATGAGAGTGAATCATATCAAATCATACATATTTCTACTATGCTAGTTAGATTGGTTTATGAGCCAAATCGGAATTATTCATGCACAACATTAATATGACCCCTTTTATTGTTTTTTTTACAAGTCAGAATTTGTTTTGAAAACTAGCCAAATCGGAATTATTCATGCATAACACTACTATGCATGTTTCTTTCGAGGACGATCCGTGTTGCTCTGTTGGGTAAAAAATTTCCACCCTAACCAGCAACTATTCCTTTTTTGGTAACACAGCTGGTTTACCTTTATTACTAACACTTAAACCAGTTACCGCATCAAAGTTTGGTGCACTACAGTGAGAGCCTAGTCCCAAGGCACGCATGTGCAGAGCCATCGTACAGTTCCCGAGAGAAAGAATGCTAGGTACATATCAATATATACATAGGTCATACGCAGTTGAATCTTGAGATGCAATTCCCCTGAAAGACAGAAGATACCATTCTGCAACTAAGACAACACGACTAATCTGCAAACTTGCCACAGATTACTCATCAACTTTGACAAACGGTTGAGATGTTCCGACAGGTATCGATCATGAAATGTTCTGACAATTTGTCATGTAGTTGCAAAGCTTGAACCTCCCCTCTGCAGTGTGTCACAAACTGATTGGGTAAAGATGACCGAAGACGCAGAAAAATGTGGCACAAAACCAGTACTTTCACACAAAACAGTTGGCAGGCGAAGCATTCAAAACTGATCAACACATCACATGACACAGGAGCCCTCCACGCACAATACAGATGCCAAAGAAAAGCTGCTGGAATACCTTTAATTAGTCATCACAGGATTTTTGTTGATAGGCCAGGGACCCTCACCGTTGAGCTAGTTTCTCTGTATCAACTTTGCTCCAACCACTGGTTCACTAACAGTGTATGAAGAGAATCACTTAGTGTGAAATCATGTAGAATCATAAAAAAATAATAATAATAATTAAAATCAAAGAATTCTGAGAAATTATCAACCTCTGGCATTAGCAGAACTTCCCAACCAAAATATCAAAACAAGATACCATAATAAGATGCTAAGAACAGCAATTCTAGGAGCCAAATATAGCTTTTTAAGCCACGCCCAATCACATACAGACTATGTAAAACTATGATATGTGTTGATGTCTTAGCTGGAGTAAATATATGACGGAAGTTGCAATGACAACGGACATCAAATGCCTGTTCCAATGCATTTCATGTTTCATGTCTACTCAAAAAATTCAAAATAGCTCAGAGTTATTCCACGATTGAAAAAAAACTGGGTAATTTCAGAAGAGACGAACATGTCAAACACATTAAATTGAGCAGAGGGCAACAACGGGGCAAGGTCAGGACAGTTGTGCTCCTCTGCAGTTCTTTAAGACAATCCTCTGCCCTACTATATCTTTGTTTCCTATCTAAAAGCTCATTTCTATTTTGTCACTGCTCCAAAACACATGGTTTCTGAATCCCGAGGAATATTGATTGATAAGTTTACATGCATCAAAGACCATAGTTTGTTTTATTGTTGGCCGCCTTCTTTCTTTTCTTCATCAATTTTTAGTTCTATTTGGGAACTAAAGATGGAGAAAAAAAAATTATTCCTGTCAATGTAACAATTCAACAAAACTAAATGGCCTGATGAAGAGAAATAAAAAAGAAAGAATTTTTAGCTTGTACACCCTATTTTCCTGGGATTGTAGTTCACTCAGACTACCACTTGTCAAGGCAGAAGTACCAGTTCAAGCACCATTAGTCCCGATGGATTCCATTAAATACATCAATTCATTTCTCAATTTTCTATGAAAAGAAAAGGGGGATGGAGAGCATATGGGAGATTTTTTTCCTTTTACGTTGTTTGATAAGAAAAGATAAATCACCTGAATGACGGAGTATTCAGATCCTATGACATGTCATTTCCATAACTCTAATTGGGCTCCCCCATCGGCCAATCCAATCTACATGCCTCAAACAATAAACCTGCGAATTAAAAGCTGTCTCTTCTTCCTATTTTTTCTCCTTGACTATTACAAACTACAGAGAAATTCTAAAATCAGTCACAAATAGCATGATTCAAAATATTAGACGATACCAATGCGACTTGGCCTAGTCATATCCAAAACAACACATCCCGTTCCAAGATTGATAGACATTTTGTCCTGTAAATCCCATGTCTTGCTCAACTCATGTTTACCTCAGACGCGTCTCAAGCTTAGTCGAGTCATTTGAATCATCATTGTTGAATCACAGCATATTGCTCGATACTGATCTCAACCACTCAATATGACCCCAATCTCTCATCATATCCAACTTGTTCATCCATCTAGCATTTCAAGTATATGGCCTGATAACATTTCACAATGCCATGACGAATTGCGTTTTAGGGGCCCTCTTAGTTATTTGTCAATATTGCGACCTTGAACCATAACAAATAGTCACTAAGTAAGGCCCAACAGAAAAAAAATGTCAAAGGGTTATGAACTAGGGTAATAACGCACAAAATGACTAGTACATGCAGGTATGAAAATGGTTGAGTTGCATGTAACAATTCCGATGTGCACTCATCATTTTTTACCCTTCCAGGGTTGTAATTACACCAGGTTTTCAAGGCCACTCTACTCAAGACCACAAAACAGATGTACTACATAGTTGATATAAACCAATACAGATGCACTATTTAGATCCTGTAAACAATATCCCTAGTAAATTTATTTCAACCTAGGATTTTAACATATCTTTGTCATAAATAAATATTCACAGAAACATAGACCCACCAAGACAGATGGACTATTTAGATGCTATAAACAAAATCCTTAATAAATTTATTTCAATCTAGGATCCAACACACCATCATAAATACATATTTACAGAAGCATAGGTCCACCACAAGGCACAAAGTACCAAATTAAATTCATATTAAGGTCCACCACAAGGCACAAAGTACCAAATTAAATGGTTGAAAGCTTAGTCAGAGGAAAACCCCCCTCCCCAAACAAAAAGTCAAATATATGCGTGAAGAGTAACATGTCCCTCTACTAGTACAGAGACCTTGTCACAGATGTCTACACACTTTCACAACTAAGTGTTAGATTGAAGCGCTTACCGTTGCACCAAAACTTGTAGGTGTTGGTGAAGGCACAACATCTTTCTTTTAACTAGCTCAACAACACGTGGTCATGAGTCATGTTGATTAAACCCTCCACTGAGTCTCAGGGAGACCTTACTGCATCTCTTTCCAATCCAACAATCCCTCCCCCCCCCCCCCGGGCCCCGGGGGTAATTGGCTAGGAACTCGAACTTGTGACCTCACTCTAATACCAATTGTTGAATCAAAGCGCTTATAGTTGCACTAAACCACAGGTGTTAGTGAAGGCACAACTTCTTTCTTTTAACTAGCTCACCAACAAGCGTCCACGAGTCGAGTTGGTTAAACCCTCCATCGAGTCTCAAGGAGACTTGATACACCTCTTCCCAGACCAACACTAAGACCTTGACTTACAAAGGAAATTTACAAAATTAAAATGCAAGCAACAGAGTACACTTGTGTAGTAACAACAATGCTACTCTGACCAAATTTGTGGACCAAATGATGTGGCAAGTTTTTTTTTCCAACAATAACCCATTGGTTGTCTTGGTTTGCCACATCATTTGGGCTCCATGTTTGGACCCCAAATTTGGTCAGTTTAGTAATTCCAGCACAATAAAGGCTGTTTCAGCTTTGGTTCCTAAATGAAGCTTAATGCAAAATGTAACCATCCAAAAAACCAAAATTATGATCTCACTGATTCGCATACCTGGCAAGCTCAGTCCAGAAAAATCAAGATTTCAGTGGCGGATACTGACAGTAAAAGCATGGAAGCTGCTTTGCCAACTGAAAAATATCAGTTATAAGAGGAAAGGAATTTAATGAAGCTTTGGAACAAAGTTAATTTTATGACAAGCAGCCACAACCTATAGCAGAATATGACTTTGGTCAAGGCAAATGTTTACCGTCACTGCTGTTAGTAACTTCGATCACAAACCCCCCTCCCCGCACCCCCGGGAGGGGGGGGGGCTGCTTCTATTTCAGCTTCAGTCAAGATAAATATTGATCCTTCCGGCTTCCAAATTTCACCATGTTGCCCTTTTCACTATGCATATTGTGCCCTTTCAAAATCAATGAAGAACCAAAAAGTATTTTCTTTTAATGCTAGCAGAGGTCTAAAACTAAAAGGACTAATTTTGAAGCAACAATACAGTACAGAAACTAAAGATGCAAATATACAATACACATACACAAAAATACCAATAGTTGAACCAGGAAAGAATAAATAATCAGCATACCAGAAACTCCAATGTTTATTTTTTATGAGAAAAAATTCAAATTCCGTATGATGTAATGTCAGCAATTGCATACAGATATGAGATCTTCCTAGAAGAAGAAGGCTCCTCAACCCTTTAATCTATGATCCAATTAAAAAACTGATCTAATCTTCACAGCTAGTCATTGCTTTTACTTATCAATGCAGATCAGGGAAAAGTAAATAGCAATTTTTTTTCTTTAAACTTGTACCATAGTAACAGTGTGCATACCTGCAACTCCAAACTATTTCCCCCAGTTTCACCATTACCAACCATTAGCTTCATTAGTTTAGAAAGAAAGTTGATTGCTGGCACTGAGTTATTCACCAAGTTTAGCATTCAAAAATTACAGATTTTAGACTATTTAACATATCAATCCACATGCCACCCAAATACCAAATTTACAAGACAGTTCAGACTCCTTATTGGATAAACAACAAAGTATGATCCTTGTGTGTTTGCCAGGTAACAACTTACCATATGAGTATGAGTTCATCCAAAATAAGCTTAGCTTCAGTGCAAGAAGCAAAAACAGTTGCCCCGTCCATAACATTATTACAAACAGACGGCCAATACAACAATTTCACTGTAAACTGATCTTTATCAACTATCAGATAAGATATATAAACACATTAACAAATTTGAAATTAGAGCACGCACTAGTATATCATAACCACTAAGCACAAATTTCAAATTCAGAGGTTCATTTCCCAGCATGTGAAGGTACAAATTTGTCTTTAATACGATGACCCCATGCGAGCCCTCCCCAAAATAAGTTCAAGAAAATGACCACAGAAAAGAAAATACAAAACACTAAACCCTACATACTAATGAAATTGCTAAGGCAAATGGAACCATATATTGCATAGGAAGCCAGCTCCCAGTTCAGCCAAAAAAAAGCAAAATATGGACATATACTGAGAAGGCGTATTTCCAGTGTTTGCATAAAGCGAACGGTCTCATATGCGGAAGATATGTTCAGAGAAGAGATTTACATTGACCCAGGACAACTAGAATAGACCAACGCCAATGCTCTTCTCTGAGCACCCATTTCCTGTTCCCTCATCCTTAGACCCATTGTCTACAATCGTCTCATCTTGTGCATGTGCAACCTCTTCCATAAAAACATCTGCTACGACTTCATTCTCCGAAGCCACATTTCCATCATTATTCTCTTCCTTGGCTTCAAGGTTTCCATTCTTGCTATCTGCCTCGGCTTCACCTTTTCCATCATCATTATCCTCCTGGGCTTTAACATTAGCATTATTGTTCTCTTCCTTGGCCTCAACACTCCCATCAGTGTTACCCATCTTTGCTTCAACTTTTAAGCCCCCTTCATTATTCCCTTCCACCATCTCCTCATTGTTTCCCTCAATCGAGGGCCCCTCCCCACGGCTCTCGCTTTCATTTTCGGACACATTATCGACCACCTCCTCATTAATTTCCTCCACTCCATGACTCTGCCTCTCAAGGCAGTTCAACCTCCTCCTCAAATCACCCAACTCCCTTTCCATCAAGAAGAGCCTCTCCTTCAAAATCAAATTCTCTTCTTCCAATTGCCCTATATGGGAATCCTGATCATCCACCCGATTCTCCAAAACATTATTATACTCCCCACCGTAGTTCGGATAAATCATCTCAAAACGGCTCAAATCATGATCCAATCTCCTCTCCACCTCTACATGCTCCTCCACATCACTCTCACTCGACCCTCCTTCCTCTTCCTCATCATCCTCATGCCCCTCCACATCATTCCCGGGTGACCTCAACCTAATCAACCCCTTCATCGACCCGTACCCATCAACCCCCCACTCTTCCTTCGCCATATCTACCAAAACCTCCCTCGATGGCGAAAATATCGGTGTTGGTAGCACAGCTGGAGTCACAGGATACGGAGAAACAAGAGACGCAATCCCACCAGACTTCTTCGCCCGAATTAAGAACGACGTTGTGTTCCGAGGAGCGAATGGAGCTGATCTGTTATTATAATTATTATTAAATTTCTTCTTCGAATAAAACTTCCGGGCTTTCAATCGATTCTGTTGTTGCAAATCCTTCAAGGTAGGTGGCTTATAACCCCCTCCTCCACCAACAGCAACACTGCTAGTACCAGCTATAAAAGCTTTTTCCTTTCTTCTTCCATCTTGTCGCTTGTCACTTCCCTTTTTCCCCTTCCAATTGCTTCGTGGTCCCAAGGGCATCGATTGTTTTGAAGAAACAAAGCTGGCAGGAGAGTTCATAGGATTCTGAAACATGATCTGATCCCTAGGAGGAGGCCACATGCCATAGCTTCGATTCATCATCTGAGGCTGCTGAGACTGCTGCTGATTCATCATCATCATCGTCGGAGCCTGTACTTGAGGCTGAGACTCGTTCAACATCATCTGACTCGACTCACTGATATTTAACAAGTGAGGCCTCTGATTCATTACCTGAGATGGATGTTGATTCAACATCTGCTGTTGACTCATACTCAACATCTGATTCGCTTGATTCATCATCTTTGATTGATCGTTCATTCCTATATTCAAACGCAATCAATCAAAAGCAAGCCCTACGAATCGAAAATTAGCACAAAACAAACTTTAAAAAAATTACCGTCGATCGGATATCGGAACTGAAATTTTCTAACGTTAATTCCAAAATAAAAACCAAAAAAGAAACAACTAGGCCTTAACGGTCAATTAAAATCGAAACCCTAGCAATATGAGGTCAATTCGCAAATTAAAGCCGTAGATGCCTCGATCATCGGCGTAGAACCAAAATTATTCGATTTCCTCTCTCTAGAGTTTTGTTTTATTTTCGTTTCCCTCACTAGAACTCTCGATTTCTCGTTCCCGTGGCCCTTTAGCTCTTCTGATTCAGAAGCGGTGCTGCGGAGGCGATTGATGGGGCTAGGCTTTTATAGAGACACTTGGGGCGGCGAAGAGACGGATGAGATCTTCAGGAGAGGAATGGACGGTCGAGATTGCATAACGCGTGTCGTAGTTGGGTGGTTTGGATTGGGAATAGGAAAAGGATTAGGAGTATGAAATTAGAAAACCCAAAAAAAAGTGGAAAAGAAATTATCTTTGGATTCGTATTAAATTATGGAATAGCCATCTAAGCTTTATTCTTATTCAAATTCTATTTTGTGAGGGATTTGAATCCGAAATCGTTCGCTGATTCCTTTTGATTGTGTTTAATGCCTCATTACATTTCAGTTTTTCAACCAAACGGATTTAGTGTAGGAAAAAATATTTGGTATAACTGTTACATCATATCAACATTTTACGTGGTATAACTGTTTATTAATAAATAAACAAATTAGCAAATAAATTCCGCTAAAACTCATAACCACCCAGTCATTTATAATTATTAGTAATTGCACACGTGCGTTGCACATAAATTCTAAGTATAAAAAATTTTAGATTGAAGTTGTGGACTACTTTCTTCAAAATCCACAACCCGAGTGAACATTATTGGTCCAACAATCAACAATCATGTTTTATACAACAATTACTAAAAATACATTAAATAAACTCATATATCATAGAATACTTGTTGTAATTACATTGGTCTCTATTTCATCCTTGTAACTCATGTTTTTACAAATTTTTCTTTATTCTTGTTGGCAACATAAACAAAAAACTTCTACCATACTCAAAACAATATTTTGTATAAATTAATAAGGAAAAAAGAGAGAAGTGAAACTAACACCCATCAAATGTAATATATGTGAACACCAATTTTTGTCTTGTAAGAACCTATAATTGTAAGAGGATTTGTCAATTAGAAGAATATGTAGGACCATTTAGCTACACCAAAATCGCTTTCTTCGGTGGCGCCTATGCTACAACCTCCATATTTCTCCAAATAAAGTGGCAGCATATTCAAGCTAAAAACAAAATTCAATCAATAAGAGACAAAACAAAACATAGGCACAATACAAGAGAGATTACCTTCCAAATAAAAATAAATAAATAAATGAGTGAGAAAGCCTAGTAATGCACATTGGCTATAGAGATTTGTGATGTCGTACAAGAATTCATGCCTCCGAAGTAACTATCTATATAATAAAACAGAACACAACTTGAATTTTATTCCTACTATATTTTTCCCCCCAAAATTAACCCAACTCAACCCATGCAACTTAACCCAACCCACCTATCCAACCCAACCTAACACAGCCCAATCAACGGCTCCCCTGCAAAAAAACAAATCCCCATCTCTCTTCTCTCTCACTTCTCTCTCAGTCGGTCACTTCCTCAAATTCCTGGACAAGCAACCGTGTCATGGCAACACAGGCGGCGAGTCACTTCCCCAAATCCCTGAGGCCACCCTTTACGCAAAACAACTCCTCTCTCTCTCTCTCTCTCTCTCTCTCTTTCTCTCGCATCAGATCCCTCTTTTGTCCCTCATGGTGGTTTGATTTGGAAGCCATTGGAAGTCGTCTGCTTAATCTCTCTCTCTGCTCAATCGCTCACACAGGCTCACGCTAAGCACTGATTTGGAAGCCGTTTCACGTCCCAATCTCACGCTTTGCACTAAATTAATCTCGCACTTGCAAATCTTGCTCTCTTTATTTGGATCTGCAGTGCGCGTTGAATCGATTGCAGCATCGACGATTTTAATTTTGAATGTGCTATATTGAGTTTAAAAATGTGGATGAATGGAAGAAATTGGTGGAGAAGAAGAAAGAATTAGCAGAGAGGTTGTTGGCACTGTACGTACAGGACTATGAGTTCTCCAGGGGGCAAAGTAGGGATATAAAGATGCTCACTGCTACGCAGCAGTTCGAAACCGTCGCCGATAAGGTGTCTGCGAAACCGTCGCCGATAAGGTGTCTGCTTTTTCGGTAATGGTTGGGGAAAATCCAATCGCAAATATGAGATCACTTGATGCTCTTATAGGTAATTTGTTTTGGGTCATGTTCTCTATTTTGTTTTTATACCACATTCGTTGCTAATATTCATTACGTAGTTCGATTTCTTTTACCAGTTTGCATGATTTTGGATTTTAGTCAAAATAATCCTGGGCAAACTACAAATTGAAGTTTTTAGAAGTGAAAAACAAAGGTTGGATTTTTTATATTCGGTGTGCAATTATCAAGTTTTGAGTTTAATTGCATCAGAGTCAATGTAGAGGTTAGTAAGCTCCTTCTTGGAGTTAATATAGTGGAATAGAGTTTCTAATTGCATTAGAGTCTAGAAAAGTCTGGTGACATTGAAGCTTTGGAAACACAGCTACTGAATAAGTATGAAGCTTTCCAGTGTCATTAGAAGCATGACAAGTAAATAAGGCATTAAGCATTTAATTTCATGACCTCTTTTTGGTGGTTAAAGGGCCTCAAATGAAATCCACAAAGATAACATCAGAGGATCTTAGCATCTTACCTTTAGCTTTATGATCTGCACAGATGCAATGGCAAATGGTGATTATTTGAATTGTGAGTCAGTTATCACGAGTTATTTGATTTTTGTCCACTTTAGCTTTGCGCTTTGGTGATGGTTCTTTGGTTTATTTGTTAAGGTAGGATTAGTACTTAAACATTGTAAGTGAAGTTACAGTTCTTGAGGGCTTATGGGAGTTAGCCTAGAATCCTTAATGCTAAAAAAGGATGTTATGTGTGCATCAGAATATATATCGTATTACCAATTGAGTTTAATTATAAGCTTTAATTACTGCAAATTCTGTTGATATTCTGGACAACATTTATGACCATGTAACTTGAGTTTTACATCAAAAGTAGGAAAGCGCCATGCATTGACAGGTTTTGAAATGCTAAAAGAACTTTTTATTTCGAGGTTCTCTCTCTCTCTCTCTTACTCTCTCATAATGAATTTTGGTTTCTTTATTATGCTTTGTATATCTTTGTTCTTGCTTGCACCCATGCAGGCACATAGTCATAGGAATGGTCCATGTGTTAAATGCATGATATGACTTAAACATGTCTCTGTGGTTTCATGCTTTATTTGACAGTTTCTGTGTTCTCTTCCCAGTCTATTACCTGATCGTAAGCTGAAGACTATTTCAGAGGCCTCTAAATCATCATCCTGAGTCTAAAAACGACTACTCTCTTCTACTCTTCTGGTATTGGGAGGATTGCCTGAAGCAGAGGTGTCCCTAAACCTTACTTCTTCCCTCCCTCCCCAGAACTTATAACTGCACACAACGTGACTATCTTCTATAAGTAGCTATCTTAAAGCAAACTTAATGGACGAGGTTTTTTCAGCCTTCATTTTTTTATATCCCTGGGCTTTAACTCAATGCCTCTCTTTATATTACTATGGCAAAATAAGAACTTGGTTAGATTTTTGTGATGGTGGTTTTATTGGTTGAGCGAATACATGTTCTCCATATAAATTCTAAGCAGTTGACTTCCTTTCTGGTGGTATGTATACTTGAGCATTCCAATGGTCTTATGCTTGAGGAGGCATTGATGCCCTTCAGAGTACATTTAGAAAAGAGTGAGAGAGAGAGTCAATACTAAGAGCTCAAATCTCATCATACCACTTACCAAGAAATAGTATAAGCAGGTCACTTAGTCACGTCAAATAAAGGCTGCCGAATTGGAAAAAAAGCATGTTTGTTGAGTTTACAATTTGACATTTTGTTTGAACAACTCATGATCCCCCCTTTGGGCCTTTTGTGTTCCCTAAAATCAAATCTTGAGGTTATGTGACTGACGAAATACATGTTCTTAATAGCTTCCAGCTTGAACGGAATGGAAGTGAGATTCGGATTCGGATTCGGATACCTTTTCATGGTGGTATACTAGCATAATATTTTTTGTTAAAAGACAATGAGTTCTAATTTTAGCTATTCTCTTGAGGCCCTTTACGCACATTAATATTCTGTGGTTGTTTATTTCTAACGTGTCTATTTTAAGTGTTTGATTGTTTCGTTTTCAAGAACAATGTAAGTTTTTTTTTTAATAGCACAATTTTAGGCACGGATTATAGGGATAGTTTAGGCTTTCAGCTTAGTACACATTCGAGTTCAAAGCTTGATTATTTCGTGCCCAAATTTAGTGTCCGATGTTTTTGAATTGCACCGTGCCTTCAGGCACGGGTTATCCCTCGTGTTAATACATAATACCTTCTCAACCTTAGAAATGACCATTTTGGTCATCGCAAGCAAAAGGCTAGAAAACTTATGTCCATGTTAACATATTTGAATGTAAAGCTTATTCGACATATGACTTATGCCCTAAAATTGAATACATCTATAAACAACAAATCAATGACTTTTCATTGAATACTGAATTCAATGTTTTATGTTCAACCCGCTAGCAATGAATTAAAACAATTAAAAAGCTAAGGCAAGAGACCAGACCATGGTTTTTTTACTAATTCCACCATCTCAACTTGAAATACGTTATTAATATGTATGTCCCATGACTTCGCCCCTGATATCAAGAGATGTCTATAGGATTTATTTGAGATAGAACATCCTCAAACATATATAAAAGACAAACTCACTTAAGGTAAGTGATTAAGTTAACAAATTAAAGTGAAAGAAAACAATAACAAAAATTATATGCTAGATACTCAAGAAACCCAAAATGACAATGAAATTTGATATTCATCTTTGATGTCACGTATCACTCTTTTTTTCTATCGTTGTTTGTTCCAATTATCTTAGCAATCGAATTCCATTTGATTTTGCATACTACTTCACAAAAAAACCCAAAGATATACTACTCAAATAGCTCTTATAATGGCAATCGTAGCGAGACTGAGAGACAAAAAATTAACTAAGAGTCATCTTAGCATCTGATTCAAATGGAAAAATATAAGACAAACTGTTTGTCTCCATTATTATTCAAAAGGTTTTGACAATCATTGAACCTGATAGAAATATAAATGTACATATAATAACCTTCCAATCTATTAACCAGTTAGTTACATATGCTTCAAGACTTTAGTTTGATAGTTCAATGCAAAATGGATCGATCAACTAACTCTAAAGAAATGACACCACCAAACCACATTTATTCTTTATAGAATAGATTCCCAGGGATGCCATAGCATATCGTCCCATTGTTTTTGGGAATCCTCCTGCTTTTCTTCCTTGATGATTTCTATCTTCTCAGTTGTGACACCCAAAATATGGGTGTCCGTAATTACCCCGTTAATCACCCATCAACCCACGAAATACCAGTAAATACCGTGTAACTCGATACCACGCTGTTATATCCCATTTATCGAAATCCATAACTTAAACAAAATTCGGGCAAAGTCTCATTTGTACGGAGAGTTCTACCCAAAACGTAGCCTATGCAATCATACAACATTGACCATACTGGGTCCATTTATTTATACTCATATAACAACATGCAATTTTACATTAAACATAGTCCATATGAGTTCGATTACTATCCTTTAACTACATTACATACCCAAAAACTAATTTAGATCTTAGTTCTATAAAATAATAGTTTATTTCTTCATCAATGAGGGCCTGAATTAGAGTCGTCCATCAGCCCATGTCCTGCACCTGAAATATTGTCCCCATAAAAGGGTGAGTCACGCATAATAGAGTATCTTCTAAAGAGGTTACTCTTCAACCTTGATGCATATAAAATGTTCACATGCAATTCACAAGCAACAATCACTTCATTCAAGAATATACAATTCAACAATGAAATCATCAATGTCATACCATGATATGAGATGAGACTCACACTTGCAGCTCAATCTGAGCCTTTACCGAATCTCTTAACACATACAATATCATGCGTATGAATCCGGACATTCCAAACCCCTGCCATTGATGTTACACATTCAATGAACTTTTTTTTTAAAAAAATAAATCATGTGTTACACTGTTACACTTTTTTGGACTTGTACCGTTGAAAGTGTATAAACCAATAATTGGGTTTTGCACCGAGGGAGTATCTAGCCCTTCTTGCAATATCCGACATAAGTTTTTCATGCGACCATGCAACTTAGTCGGACCTAGATCCAACCTTCCCAAGTCCACGCCTCAAAAACTAAGAATGATGTTTGATTCAAAAACATGCACCCACACCCACACTCGTGTCAATACCCACAAATGTGATACTATCCGTGCATATGCAATGTAAATGTACAATTATAATTCTCAACTATGTTCAATATGTCATGTGCACATTATAAACAATTCAATATTCGACAACCCTTCTTTCTATGATAAATTACATCACAAGCATATAACCGCTATTATTAACCTCAATGTCAATATATTATGTGCATATACCAACATCAACTCTCAAGCATGTTAATCATTGTTAATAACACATTCAATTCACATAGACATTTAACCAAACACCTTCAAGGCAATAAAATCATGTAACACATAATATACTCAATTTCATCATATATCTCAAGAAATCACAAATAAGTAATTTCTACAA
>CM042187.1:21295739-21334585 GCA_023539305.1 Ilex asprella
ACAGATATATATATATATATATATTGGTATCATCAAAATCATGTCTAATTCAAAACTCAAACAAAATTTGTAGACTTCAAAGTGAGGAAGATAATAGAAAGAAAAAAAAATGAAAGATTAGAGAAGAAAACATAGAAGTTATGAGGGGAAGATATAAACTTTTATGAAACGGTTATGCAAAAAAGAATTCAAAAGTTTTTCAAGATATTGATTGATATTTAAAAGTAATATTAATATAGATAAAAATATAGAATAGTAGCTCAAGAGTCACAATGACAAATAATATAGCATTAATATTTTATTCTAACTCTAAAAGGGCAGTATGGGCATTAACTACATTATTAGGGTTAATATCGTTAAACAAAAAAATTTCACTTTTGTTGACATTTTATAATAGTATAGATTATAATATAAAACATGAATGGTTTTAATAAATCCATTCGATAGTATCAAATAAACTCATCAAATGGCCATCAACATTTCTCTCAAAACCTTTCACATTGCACTATATCTTCAGACACGAGTTACCCCTAATTGTAAAACAAATCATAACCATTTCCATGATAGAAAGTGTGTTCTATTTTTATCCATCTTATTATTTTCTTATTGGATAGTTAAACTATGCCAGCAATGGTATAACAATTACACATGACAAATCCAGATTCAGACCAGGCCTAAGCCTAATTCATTGGTTAAGCCCAGACCATCAAAAGCATGCCAAACTTAGCTCATGGTCTCAGTTCAATCTAGAGATCAAGAGTCTAGGGAGAGTCAATGTATGCGGGATAACAATCATCGAGTTAGTCATTACTTCAAGATAATGCACATTCCTAATTGTAACTATCTTCTCCGATAAACTAATACATTGATCCTCACGTCACCACATCAACTAAGGCTTTGTACCTATAAATTATAAGCCCCCAACACATAGGAGTATGAGAGACACACACCTCACCTTGAGCATACTCTCTCTCTCTCTTGATCCAAATTCTTTCAATTCTTTTTTTCGTTTGTCAACTCAATGTAGTTGTCTTGTTAAACACAATCCTAGCATGTCCGATGATTACTTTTTTTCTTATTCCTACCTTTGCGACATGCGATGGTGATAAGGGCAAGACACAGGCGGTGTCAGCTCTGTTTACCTTATGTTCCCCTATCCCCTTTGACTCGAAAAGAAATGGGGAATCCATGTGAAGCATTGGAGGGTGGCCAAAACTTGAATGATACCTTACTTAATCTGGCTTACCCAATGGATCTATCTCTTTTTTTTGCGTGCTCTTTCTCTTCTAATCATTAAAGGCCTTGTAATCTCTTATTAATAGAGATTTCGTACCACCATTGTCATCTTTAGTGGTTAGGTCCTCAGACTCAAGCACTCAATCTTTGTCTTATATTATTAACTGCTTCATTAATTGTTTTACATCACACGTAACTGATTTGGTTGTGAATAAATTCACTTTTGTGCATTATTAACACAATATTTATTCAGTAGGGGTTTTTCAAAAAATTGAATTAGACTTTAAAAAATATATATTCAACCCAATTTAAATTCAAGTCGTACTCTAGTTAGAGTTCAATTCAAATAGTCCAAGTAACTGAATTCAAATTTAATTTGAATTCTGATCTTCGTTTTAACCTAGTATTCAGGTTTAACCTGAATTCAATTTAGATTTAAGTACAAATTATGTAAGTCAAATTTGGATACTTTGTTTTATATACTTTGGTGAAATATGTGTTGATTTTTCAAACCCAACCAAATTACATTTCTTGAGTCCCAACCAAATTATTTTTTCTTACCAGAACAATTAAACGAATTCTTTATGTCTTGCATTGGCAGACAAATTTATTAGGGAGAATTACGCCCACGTCCACTGAGGTTTGTTATTTAATCACTCGGACCCCTGATATTTAAAATACTACACATAAACGCCCTAAAGTTTATACGGGCTTAACACTTAGGTCTCTGTCGTCAATGTTTGTCATTATATCTATTAATAAATTACACTCAGACCCTCTAAAATTTGTAGGTGTATAATACTTAGACCCTTCAAGTTTAAAATGTTATACTTGGACCACAAAAACTCCAATCAAAGATAGAATATCAAATATTTTAAATTTTACAAACAAAATTCATGTTCAATTGTATCATTTGTTAAAACAAAATAAAAAATAAAAATTCAATTTTTTCTTAAAAACTCGTAATTAGTATATAATTATATTATCAATTGAAATAAAACTAAAAATAAATAAATACTAGGTCTAAGTAATTCAGAATAGAAAATAAATTTTACAACCAAAATTCATGTTATATTATATCATTTATTAAAATAAAATCAAATATAAATATATATATTTTTAAAAAAACATAATTAGTATACAATTATACTATCTATTGGAATAAAATTAAAAAATCAAATAAAAGGTAAAATTGTAATGGACACAATATCTTCTAGCTTTAATAGGGTAATTTGGTCATTTAAATGACCAAAATAAATTATAGTAGATAGTATAATTGTATTCTAATTTATGATTTTTTTTAAAAAAATTAGATTTTTATTTTTGATTTTATTTCAATAAATGTTATAATATAACATAAATTTTGGTTATAAAATTTAAAATATTTGATATTTGATATTTGATTGGAGTATTTTTTATTTAAGTATAATATTTTAAACTTGAGGGGTCTAAGTATTGCACGCTTACAAACTTCAAGAGTTTTAAGTGTAATTTACTAACGTATATACTAACAAACATTGACGGCAGGAGTCTAAGTGTTACGCGTGTTCAAACCTTGGGGGATTTGTGTATAATAATTTAAATGTTAAGAAATTTGAGTGATTGAGTGATAAACATCAATAAGTGTCAGTATAATTCTCACAATTTATTATTCCTGATAGCTGGACATAAAATCTTTGATTTTCTATTGTGTTAGGTTCGGTTTTAATACTTAAAATCGATAGTCTTAAGTTTGGTTGGTCGAATCAGTTGGCACACTCTTTTTGACAGCTATTTGGGTTCAGCGTGTCTTAGATTGCAAATGTTATTATTTTTTGGTGAAGTTTAAGTATGTATTTTTGAATCAATTTATTCTGATTGACTACTACTTGTCATCCAAAGAAATTCACTGGTAGACTCCGATAAATATAATTGTAGATGCTTAAAGATAATCAAAATCAACAAAGTTTAAAACTAAGTGGATCCAAATCCTTTCGTTCAAACCGTTGTGGTCCAAGGAATATAGAATCCATATTTTAATAAGTTTCTTTCTTTCTTGTTTTGATTTTTTTCCTTGTTTTACTTATTTAGTTTACCTAGAGAAAAAAAGAAAGAACAAATATTTTGTGACAATACATTCAAAAAGATTGGAAAAAAGAATTGATTGGGAATGAAGAAAAGGAGAAAGAGTAAAATAACAATCTAGTTAATAATAGTTGAGGAATGACCCTTCCACACTGATCTTTTTTGATGATGCACAAATTGACTTGCACATCACTCAGTTAAGTAAACGGTATAAAATGCAGTAAAATAAGTAAAGGGGGAGAGGAAACAAAGTTTATAGTGGTTCGGTCAACGAGACTTACGTCCACTTTCAATGGCTAAGTTTGCCGAAAATTTTATTTACTCCAATGTGTTGAGAGAGCAGAGAATTACAAGAGAGAAGAGATGAGCTTAATTTTTGAGATGCCCCTCAAGTGTTGGGAAGTTTACAATTTATAGTCTCTTGCGTAGTAATTGAGTAACTAGTCTAACGGTTGTAACGGATTAGAGACAACTTAATAGCTTGACGACCTCTCCTCTCCTTGGGAACCTCTTTTCTCCCTGGTGATATCTCCTCGCCTAGGTGGCCTCTCATCTCTTCAATGGGCAAGGGTAAGGCTCCTAGATGCTCCCTGACGGGCTTGACTATCTTGGACCTTAGAAGGCCTACTAGGTCTTCTATAACCTTAGGCTTTAGAGTTGGATTGAGCCATTTGGGTTTGGTACATCATTTGCCCCCTAATGCCCTGCGTCTAACGGAACTTGGAAAGAAGGGCATTTAGGTTGAACTTGAGTTTTTGGCTGACCGACATAACTGGAAAAACTTTGGGAAACCAAAACTTGTGCTTTTTTTTTTTGCATCAGTCATAGCCAAAGGTTGAGAGTCTCGTAGGCCTAATTTGGAGTAACGGAGCAGAAGTTACAGTCAAAATAATTCTGGATGCATGGTTTTGGGCGAGCAGGCAGTTTCTTTGGCGAGCACACAACCTCTTGCGTGAGCACACAATTGGAATTTTTTTTTAAAAAAAAAACTTCGAGAGGCCATGATATCTGTTTCTGGGCCTTTTTGGACTTTTTTTTAAAAAAGCTCATTGCCAATGGGAATAAGTTTTGCTCATCTCATTGAGAGCTTCGATTTTGATATATAATAAGCCCCGTTTGGAGTTATGGAGCCCCGTTTGGAAACTTCTCTTAATCGGCGATCCCATCCCTTCTAGTAGGCTCCTTTTACTTGTAGTACCCTATTGACTATATAAACTCTTTCTTCCACTCCCCTTTTTTCATTCTTGTGGAGTCCTTGGTTTTGAATTGGGCCTTTTGCTTGTTTTTAAAAAAAAAAACCCTAGGTTATAAATAGTAGCCTCCTTCTTCATTCTTGCCCATTCTCCTTAGAGCTATTCTTTGAGTGAGAGAGGTGGAGTTCTTCTAATATTCTTCCAAGAACACATTGGTGAGGCTTTTTTAAGTTGAGTATTTTAATCAATGGCTACTGGTGGAAGAGATGTTCAAGCGAACCTTGGCGTGAAACTCCAACGGATCAAGCATATCACCAGAGAGGAGAGGGAGGAGCTTGGGGCATCTGCCGCCAATGCTCGTGCACCCATGAGGTTGATTGGTGCTGCCGTTCTTGCCCTGTTAATTGGCGGCCATGATGGAAGCAAATTGGGTGCCCAAGGCTCTGATTTCGGGCAGATTGGGTGCGTTACACGCACGATGGAGCAAAGGGGCAAGCGACCTAGCCAAGGGGCAAGCAGGCAGGTTTGGGCGAGCTTTCCATTGCCCATGGTTTAGGCAAGCAGGCCACGAGGAGCCTAGTGGGCATCAAGGGGGCGAACAGACTGGTTTGGGTGCCTCTGTTGTGAGTGAAGTCCAGTTGGGCGACCAGAAAGCCTTCAAGATGGGTGAGCGGCCTTGCTTGGGCGAGCAAGTGACACCCAAATTAGGTAGGCAGGTTTGCTTTGGCGAGGAAGAGGCTGGAGTGGGCATCCATGGTGATGTAGGTGCGTGGAGCAGCACACCAGATGAATAGAGGGGCGTTTCTTTAAGGAGTTTTGGCGAGGATGAAGTTTTGGGCGTTGAGGGTGGAGCCTTGGGCGAGCAAGAAGCTGCTCTAGGCGCCTTAGGCGAGCTTGGGGTTGCCTTGGGCAAGTTGCCTGGGTGCGCGGACTGCTTAGGCAAGTAGCCTAGGCGTGCGGCTAGAGAACGTGAGGTGGAGGGACGAGTAGCTCGGGGGTATCAACGATGGGCTGGTTCCTTCGAATGGAACTCCTCAAATTCGTCTTCCTCAAGATCTCCCTAGTGGTGGCTTGGGCAATTCTTTGTGTACTCATAAGAAAAAGCACAAGAGCAAAATAGTTGATGATGGGTCCAAGGTGAGTAACCTTTATAGTTTGCTCAACATAGATGATGGTATTCTGAGAATTGTTTTTACTTATCACATTCCCCCAACTGTACTATGTCGTTAAGCCGAGAAAGGTGAGTCCGACTCTGATGACTCTTCTGGGGATATTGCCATTTATGAGGAGATGCTTGAAGCTGGGCTTAAATTTCCCATATCCCCCTATTTGTTGCATTCTCGAATATTTTTCCTTCACCCCAGGGCGATTGTCACCCAATGGTTGGAGGGTTTTGTTGTGTTTTCTTGTGTTGTGGAAGAAAGTGCATCATGAGGATGCTTCTCCAGAGGAATTTCATGGAGCTTATACCTTGTGCGAGACCCCTGCTCCCAATCGGGGTTGGTATTATTTCACCACGAAAGAGAAGTTGATCACCGGACTGCAGTCCAACTGCTACAGTTGGAAATCTCGCTTTATATTTGTTGGTGGAGCATGGGCTGCAGAGGCCGATAGGGCTTTAGTTTCGGGAGGATGGGGTGTCCCTAAGAAACTTGGTATACCCCATTCTTGCCTTTTCTACTTTACTCTTATATATATATATTTTACTCATCATTCCTCTTGCAGATTCCCCTGTACTCTCCTAAGATCAAGAGTGGAAGCTGGAGGTGGTGAGAACTTATCTTGAAAAAGACTTTGGAGTCCTTATGTCAAAAGATGGTGGTGCTACCCCGAAGTCCGATGGCTCCTCTTTGAAAAGGAAATGAGGTGAGTTAGTTCCTTTGTACCTTCCTCTCTTACTTGGTCTTTTCATCTACATAACACTTCATTCTCATTGTAGCAATAGATAGAGAGAAAACAGGGACTCACCTTTTCGGTAGGAGTCCTCCTCTTTCAAGGTGATGAAGACTTCCAAGGTGGCATCGGGCGACGTCTCTCAAGAGACCTTTCCAATGGCGCCATAGGCGCCCTCCCATCAATTGACCCCTCCAGAGATGCCTCATCATTTGGAGACTCATTTGGAGACTTCCTCAGCAGCACCCCCTGCTCCAAAGTCCCGCTCGTTAGCCACACCTTCTGTCCCCTATCTGTCCACTCCTCCTTGGGGACTTTACTGGAGCACCTTCTCAGATTAACTATATGTTGGGTAACGCGCGGGTCATCATGGGTCAGATCGGGAAGTTTTTGTTCTCCAATGATGTGAATAAGATTAGTTCCTTGGGCACTGAGGAAATCTTGAACTCTTACCTGGAAAGCTGGGCTCAGGTAAGAGTTTGTTATCTCCCATTTCTCCCTTCCTTCCATAAATTTGTGACACCCTTTTGTCTTTTTTTTTTTCCCTCAGGTCTCAACTGCAGCTATGTGTATGTTTTCAAGGACTCTTCTTTACCACAAGCTGAAACACGATCATGAAGTGGTGCAAAATGAGTTTCTTGCTACTCGAGGAGGATCACTGAGCTTGAAGCTACTGAGAGGACTTCTGATGTTGACCTTGTGGCAACCAATGAGAGGGTGTCTGGCCTTAGGGCTGAGCTTTCGACGACCCATGAGAGGGCCACGCTCAGGGAGGCCAAGTTTTCAATGACCCATGGGAGGGTGGCCAAGCTTGAGGCTAGACTTGTTGAGACCCGCGAGAGGGCCACGCTCAAAGAAGCTGCCACAGCGGCAGAGGTGAAGACTGCTCAAGAAAGAGCTTCTTGGACTGAGGCGAACCTGGAGAATGGCATTGCAAATAATTTCATTGATGGTTATGATGAGCTCTTGGGAAAGATTTTTGCCACTTTTTTTGATATTGATGTCTCATGTTTCTTGCCAATTGAGGTGCCTAACGAGAGCGATAGAGGTTCTGATGATGCCGAGGGTGATGACGAGGAGAAGGATGACGACCATGAGAGTAGTTAGAGTACTAGAGACTTTTTAATTTCTTGTAGCCCTACTCTTTGTAGAAGTGGTTTTTGCAACTGATGCTTATTTGAGAAGTTGAATACAAAAATAATTTTTGAGGTAAATCTTAAAATTTTATTCATTTCACTGCTTATGTAAAGCAATATCAGGAGATAGCCTAAAAAAGTAACAAAAAATAAAACCAAGTCCCTAATTTTTCTATTTTAACTCTCTCAAGGTGTCATTGGTAGTACCTTTTCAAGTGCTCAGATTTCCATAGATGGGGCAAAACCTTTCCCTCAAAATTCTATATCTTGTAAGTGTCTGGCCTTACCACTTCTGTTACGCAGTAGGGTCCCTCCCAATTCGATCCTAGCTTTCCTTCTCGTGCATCCTTTGTGGTGAGGATCACTTTTTTTAGGACCCAATCTCTTGGTTGGAAGGAACGAGGCTTCACCTTCGAGTTGTAGTACTTTGTCATGCGGCGCTTGTATTTCGCGTTGCAGACCACAACCATCTCCCTTGCCTCCTCTACCAAGTCGAGATTGATGCGGAGTCCATCCTCGTTGGTGGCGGGGTCGTGGTGTTGGACCCTTAGAGAATGTACCCGGATCTCCGCAGGGATGACTACCTCTGTTCCAAAGGCCAGGAAGAAGGGGGTTTCTCTAGTTGGAGTTCTTGATATGGTCCAATATGCCCATAATATACCTGGCAGCTCGTCAACCCAAAGACCCTTTGCATTTTTTAGCCTTGTCTTTAGGTTGTGCACCGCTATTCTCACCATGACTTCTGCTTGCCCGTTTGCCTGCAGGGTGTGCTGGGCTGGAATGTGGCTACTTTATCTAGAGGTCGGTGTAGAATGAATTCAAGAGCTTGTTGTTGAACTGTTTGGCGTTGTCACTGACAATGGCGTGGGTTATCCCAAAGCGACAGACCAAGTTCTTCCAGATAAAATCATTCACCTTTACGTCTGTTATTTTTGTTAAGGGCTCGACCTCCGCCCATTTGGTGAAGTAATCAACTACTACCACCACGAATTTGCATTGTCACCTACTCAGAGGTAGGGGGCCTAGGATGTTAATGCCCCATTTGGAGAAGGGTCACAGACTTGTGATGGCTGTGAGTTCTTCGGGTGGCTGCTTGGGCACAGTGGCAAAACGCTGACAATTGTCTCATTTCTTGGCAAATTCTTGGGCATCCTCATCATATTAGGTCAAAAGTAGCCTTGTCTGAGCGCCTTTTGAGCAAGGGAGCGCCCTCTAGAATGATTCACACAACTCCCTTCATAGATCTCCTGTAAGTCATAGTTAGTTTCTTCAGGTGAGAGACACCTCAATAATGGTAAGGAGTAACCTCTCTTGTACAAAGTGTCTTATAAGATGGTGAACTTGGAGGCTCTCACCCTGAGCTTCCTGACCTCGAGGGGTTCATCTGGAAACATGTCATCCTGCATGTAAGCTCATATTGGGGTTAACGAGTTTGACTCGACAACTGCACAATTGATGCTTGTGGCTTCCACGTCTAACTTCCTTGGTTCGAACTAGTGACCCATGAATGTTGGTCCCAGTGGGGCTTCTGAGGATGAGGCAAGCCTGGCTAGTGCATCAGAAGCCATGTTGTCCTCTCTTGGGATGTGGATGATTTGGAAGTATTAGAACTTTGTGATCAAGTCTCTTGCCTTAGCAAGGTACTCCTGCATTCTGGTTCTTTTTGCTTCGAACTCCCCCTTCACTTGGTTGACTATCAACTGGAAATCACTATGAGCGATGAGATGCTTGACTTTTATTTCAACTCCCAACCTTAGGCCAGAGATGAGGGTTTCATATTCTACCTCATTGTTAGAGGTGATAAAGTGGAGCTTCATAATATACTTGATAAGAGTGCCTTCGGGGCTAATCAGGATTAAGCCTGCTCCACCTCTTTCACTAGTCGAGGAGCCATCCACATAAATGTTTCATAGGGGCAAAGAAGAGGGTTCAAAGAGTGCTACAAGAGTTGGGGTGTCAGACAGGGCACCAGTTTGGGCGCTAGGCGGGGTCTGGGCGCCAGAAATGGTCCAGACGCCAAGCATGGGTGCCTGGGCACCAGTCCGGGCGCCAGGAGACGTTTGGGCACCAAACATGGGTGTATGGGCACCTGTGCTGTCCTGGGCGCCTAGTTTGGATATTGGGGTGTACTCTCTAAGCATCTGGGTGTCCTCGTTGGGCATTTGATCTCCCTGAGTGTCCGGGCTTGATGTCTGAAGTGTGGAATACTCCTTGGTCTCCTCTGCGGGTGTAAGCTTAGCAATAAAATCTACAAAGGCTTGTGCTTTGATGGTGGCCCTTGGTTGATATTGGATATCGAACTTGCCTAGTTCCACTGCCCATTTTCAGGAGTCTCCCTGATACATCTGGTTTTCCCAAGACTCTCCTTAGAGGTTGGTCTGTGATCATAACAATGGTATGACTTTGAAAGAAATGTCACAAGCGCCTAGCTGTTGGGATGAGGGTGAGTGCTAACTTCTCTAGTCCCAAGAATCTAATTTTTGCTCCTCGGTATGCTCTGCTCATATTATAGATGGGCTTTTGCACTCCATCATGGTTCCTTATGAGGACGGAGCTTACCACTGATAGGAAGGTAGAAAGGTATAGATATAATTTCTCTCCTAGGATGGCATGTGAAAGGAGAAGAGGTATAGCCAAGTAAGCTTTGAGCTTTTGAAAGGCCTACCCTGGCTTAGGTCCCCACTTAAACGCCTTTCAAAGAATCTTGAAGAAATATAAACATTTGTCTACAGACTTGGAGACAACTTTGTTAAGAATTGTAACTCTCCCATTGAGGCACTGGAGCTACTTGGTCGAGGAAGGCGATTTCATATCTAAGATGACCTTGATCTTGTCGGGGTTTGCCTCAATTCCCCTATGGTTGATCATAAAACCAAGAAACTTTCCTGAGCCTACACCAAAGACACACTTTTCAGGATTCAACTTCATGTGGTATGACTTGAGAACGTTGAAGGTTTCTTAGAGGTGATCAATGTGGTCGGTTGCTACAAAACTTTTTACCAACATGTCGTCCACGTATACCTCCATTGTTTTTCCGATTAGTGACTGGAACATCTTGTTCACCAGTCGCTAGTAGCGTGCTCCTGCGTTCTTCAACACAAAGGGCATAACCCTGTAGCAATAGGTCCCCTTTGGAGTGATGAATAATGTCTTTTCCTGGTCTGGGGGTGTATGTTGATTTGGTTATACCCAGAATATGCATCCAGGAAAGTGAGCAATTCATGTCCTGCTGTGGCTTCAATGAGGAGGTCGATTTGTGGTAGTGGGTAGCTATCTTTCGGCACACTTTGTTAAGCTCAGTAAAGTCCACACAGAGGCGCCACTTTTCATTAGCTTTACTCACCATCACCACATTTGAGAGCCACTCAAGATAGGCTACTTCTCTAGTCACCCCGTTCTCTATCAACTTTTCTACCTCCTTTTCCATTGCTTGGGCCCTTTTAGTGAAGGCACCCTTTAACTTTTGGCAAACAAGCTTATGGCGAGGGTCAACATTGAGGCGGTGGATGGCGACCTCAGGGTCAATGCTCTCGAGGTCTGCATTTGAACATGCAAAAATGTCCATATTAAGCCTTAGGAACTTTATTAGTCGGTGGACCAAGTCCTCATAAAGGGAAGAGCCAATGTACACTCTTTTGTTTAGATGTTCCTCATCTAAGATAACTGGAGTGAGCTCCTCGACTGGTTCCCCTCTTTCCAAGGTGGCGTCATCCCTTGGGTCAAGGATCTCAACTTGTATTGTCTCTTGTGGTTTCCTTATCTTCATGGAAGAGACATAACACTCTCTTGTAGCTACTTGGTCTCTCCGGACTTCTCCAACTCTGTTCGGGGTTAGGAAGCGGAGAATGAGATGGCAGGTAAAGGGTACTGCTCTTAAAGTGTTGAGAGCCGGTCGCCCAATAATGATGTTGTATGCTGACGGAAGTCTATCTGTGACGCCCCTAAAATCGGGGGTCCTTTTTAAACCGTTGACCACCCGTCAATCCGTGGAAATAAAAGTTCTTTTCTCAATTCCGAACTTTAAGTCCAAACAAATTCCCTTAATCGGGACTTTAATGCACGTGTGAATTCCCTGTTCTTTTTGTCATTTAATTCATCCGAGGTGTTAGGTACCTCAAAATACTTCATTTTTAGTCAATTTTCATCCCTTGAATCAAGGAAGACAAGATCGAAAAGCATAGGAAACAAATATAAAAATTCAGCATCTTTTGACAGTACCGGTACGTCGAACTATCTGGACCAAAGTGTACCGGTACGCAACCGTACCGGTACAGTCTACCCAGATTGTTACCTTTTCTCCCGTTTTTCGTTTCCAATTCATTCGAAACCTTGCAAAAACCAACCCAACACTACACAACATGTGTTTGGGTATTCCACATAGATTACACAAAATCTATTACAACATTTGAATGCAATAACATTTAATTACATTCCAAGATAAACCTTCATTTTAACTTTATAACTTTTGTCAAAATGAGCCACATTCCGGATTTTTCATCCTTGAGGCTCAAAGTATGAGCCATCCACCTGCACGAACCCCGCACCTGAAATGTTTTCCCATAAAAGGTGAGCTACGCTCATTAGAGAACTTCCTAAATAGGCTACTCCCCAACCCAAATGCACATGAAATGTTCACATGCAATCAATCCACCATTCACATATTCCAAACATATATATGTCATCAATGTTGAAAAATTACAATGCAATGGTATGGAATGAAATGAGATTCACTCCCGATGACCAACTCGGGCCTTTCCCGGCCCTTCAACAATGCAAGTTGCAATCATACAATTGACTGGCATCCTTGATCCCGAGCCCTTCCCAGCTCTCCTACACATGCAATATCCCATGTGTATCAATCCATCATTTATGTTACACATCAAATGACATTTTCAATTCG
Organism: Ilex asprella; assembly: GCA_023539305.1. Taxonomy (NCBI): domain Eukaryota; kingdom Viridiplantae; phylum Streptophyta; class Magnoliopsida; order Aquifoliales; family Aquifoliaceae; genus Ilex; species Ilex asprella. The sequence continues at coordinate 21,308,162 of CM042187.1, forward strand.
GGGTCTTGTATGGGGTGAGTGTTTATGGACTTACACCAATGGTACCCAACCGACACGGGATTTATGGACTTCCACCAACGGTCCCGCGTACACCGACACACTTTATGGACTAATACCAATGACAGTGCGTATCCAATTACCGGGCCTCATACACGAGAGATCTTCTAGCCCTTCTTGCTAATCCCGACCCTCAATCAATATAAACCGTGCGACTAGGCCAAGTTATCGACTTAGCTTACTCGAGTCCACTCGTCATCCACCTATGTGGTGTATGACTACTTCCATGCACAACCACCAATTTTATGCAATGTTCCCGTGCATATGCAATGTAGTGCCTCATTGCAACTCTATTACCATGTTTAATATTCAATGCATGCCATATGAATCCTTTCAAGCCCACTTCATACAATCTATGACAAATTATATCATAAAACATATAATTCTCATAACTCACAATGTCAATAAGTGAGCATGCATTTATCAACATTTAATTCAAAACTCATATCCAAACATGTTATCTCATAGTAAGTAAATAACATACTTTCAAATCAAGGCATTTTATAACACATAACATGCCCATAATTTCACACAATTCAAGAAATCACTTTTAGCAATTTTTACATACCCAATTCAAGTTAAAAGTATTCTACATAATTTCAATACCCATTTCATTTCATTTCATTTCATTTCAATAGGCAAGTGATATAGATATCTATCACCCTACCCATTTTATTTAACATTCTAGGTTGTGAATACCACCCAAGTAGGAAGATTCCCTACCTCTTGTAGCGTGAGGAAAGTCCGTAGAAGCTCCAAGGGTCAAACCCAACTCCAATCCAAGCTCTCCCAAGGAATTTTGTTTTTTCACCTTCGGTGAAAGCCCTCCTTTTTGGTGTGTACGCGTAGCCCTCGTCAAGGAGATTGACTTTCCCTCTTGGCTCGCACGGATCCGAGCTCTCTAGCTTCGTAGATTGTAGAGAGAAGTTAGAGCTTCCCTCTCTTCTCTATTGGCTAGAATGGCCGAACCAAATGGGGGAAAAATCTTATTTTTTTCCCCTATTTATAATTTTAGAACACTTGACTCATAATGCGCCGCACGTCCATTTTAATTTCGGGTCCGTTTTCATCCCGAAACGATAAAATTTTGCTCTGGTTCAAGTTCAAAAAATTTTTAATTTATCTTAACCTCATTTATTTTAGAAATCTCATAATTTTTCCAAAAAAATTCGTATTCGGGTCTCCTGGGGCCCGATCGCCTCGTAAAACGCGAAAAATCCGACTATCTCAAAATTCGATGAAAATTTACGTTGTCACTAGATTTTGCGAGACGATTCCAACGGTGAGGTCCGTTTTGTCATCCGAGTTCTAAAAAAATTCAGGTTTACAACCCGAATTATTTTGATAATTTATCGTTTTACCCTTTATCCTTAATAGTTTACATTTACCCGGGTTTTTACACTATCATAAGAAAATTAACTATGATAGTGGAGCTTCGGGGAATTTGCTGGTTCTGGGCTATAAGTTCTTGTATTGTGTCCATCATCTGCTGTGTATTTAAAAAGGGATTGCAGGTGGAGGAGTAACCTCCTCCTCTCGTGGTGGAATGTCTTTAAGCGAATTCATGGATCCTAATGGGGGAATTTTGACTTAGCAAAGGAAATGTTTATGGGAGAATTTTTTCGTTCCCACAGACGGCGCCAAACTGATGATGCACAAATTGATTCGCACACCACTTAGTCAAGTAAACGGTATAAAATGCAGTAAAATAAGCAAAACGAGAGAGGAAACAATGTTTATAGTGATTCGGTCAATGAGACCTATGTTTACTTTATTCAATGTCTAAGTTTGCCAGTAATTTTATTAACTCCAGTGTGTTGAGAGAGCAGAGAATTACAAGAGAGAAGAGATGAGTTTATTTTTTAGATGCCCCCTAAATGTTGGGGAAGTTTACAATTTATAGTCGCTTGGGTCGTAATTGAATAACTAGTCTGACGGTCGTAACGGATTAGAGGCAACTTAATAGCTTGATGACCTCTCATCTCCTTGGCGACCTCTTTTCTCCCTGGTGACCTCTCATCTCCTCTACTCAATGGGTAAGGGTAAGGCTCCTGGATGCTCCCGTAGCAGGCTTGACTATCTTGGACCTCATAAGGCATACTGAGTCTTCAATAACCTTGGGCTTTGCAGTTGGATTGGGCCATTTGGGTTTGACTCATCATTTTCTTCCCCCTTGTGTGTGAGTATATAGTTAAAACTTGTAACCAAATTTTAAAAACATCATCTAATTAACAAGAATCAAAAGGTAGTTCAATGCATTTAGCTTCTATTATTTGACATCTAGAGAATTTAGATATGTACACAGTCTTATTCCTACAAATGAAAAAATATATATATTTTTTTTGTAAAAATTGTTACTCATCTTATGAATAACACATTTTTCTATTTTTTTTCATGTACACGTATTTATCTCTACTTTATTTGTAAGGAAAAAAAGAAGATAAAGAATCACTAATTGCAATAGGGAAGAATCATAAAGGGTAATAGGGAACAAATTTCACCCTTCAACCTAGTAATCAAAGATTATACCCAATTTATGTCATAGGAATCCTATCACTCTTGATTATTTTAAGAGTAAATTACACTTTAATCCTCTGAGCTATTATTTTTATTTCACTTTGCATCTTAACTATAAAATTTCTCACATTGTATCCTAAAGTATCAATTTTGTTTCATATCACTCTAATAAATAACAAAAAACTTGAAAACCTGTCGAAAGATGGAGGGAAATCTTAAAGAGCTTTCCGCTAAGTGCCTAGAACCACGTTTTTTTTTTACCTCTTCTATAATCAAATGGTTGTTGAAAAGAAAACTAGGTCGGTCAAAGGAAAAAAATTAAATTTTAGGAAGGGCAAAGTCATGGATATGTATTTTTCTTTATTTTTGATATGTACATGTATAATAAACAGTTTGTTTATTGACAGTACAGACCACGCACATGTGCATTTACAGTAAAAAAATTGACAGTCGTTATGTTTTGGAGTGATATGAAACCAAATTAATACTTTGGGGGAATAATGTGAGAATTTTTATAGTTGAGGATGTAAAATGAAACAAAGGTAGTAGTTCAAGGGAGTAAATTCTAATTTATCCTTATTTTAATAACTTTTTTTTTGAACTGGTAATATGGTTTTAATGAAGTTCAAGAATCTTAACCATCCAAACTAACTTATGTTGGTTAATATTAAGGTAAAAATTATAATTGCTCATTGAACTTTAACTCCTTCCATCTATTTTCATCGTTAAATCAACGATGAAATGGATCGAATTAAGTTAGTCTCCAGTTGATCTAATGATAAAAATTGATAGAATGACTTAATTAAGACGGAATTAAACTGATAGACTAAATTAGTATAATTGAAAGTCCATTGACCAAATTAAAATAGAAGACAAATTTGACGGACCAACTATGATATCATCTTAAAAATCACATTACTTGAGTAATTAAATAAGGGAAATTGGTGGGGGAGTACATTTTTTTGAAAATATTCCTGGAAAAGTCCATTGACCAAACTTTTAAGTTAGTAAGCACACTTTCTATAAAACATTTGGTAGATAAGTACATAATTTCAAAACTTTATATTTTAGTACTACCTAAATGCCCTTGCTTATTTTATGCAATATCTAGTAGTTTCTTTTTTTTTTTTTGATTATATTTTTATTGACTGAGTGGTTTCCTATTTTACTGAGCAGTTAATCATTTGAATTTTAAAAAGATTACAAAATTTTTGGCAGTTAAAATTTTTGCTTTTTCATATCTTCATTTTTCAATTTTATTTTTTTCATACAGCAACCGATAAACATTATCAGTCTTCTACAAGAGGGGTCATCTATTTTTTGGTATTTCACCAAGTCAGTTTTTTTTTTTTAATTTCACAATCAGTTGGTGTCATCCATGTTCATATAATTATTTCAAATACCATTTGTTAAACTTCTTTGATTTGAAGACTAAACTTTACCCAACAAAAACAAACTTTGACATTTTTTTTATTCCTAAAAGGAATTATGTATTCAACCATGTGAATGTTGTTGCGAATTTTTTCACTTAATAATTTATTGTTATAGGAATTGCATATGGTGTTTGTCTATCATATTCATGTCTAAGAGTTTTTGTACTGTGTTGACTGATTTTTTATTCATTCTTGTGAAAACAATGACATGAAGAACAATGGAGGATACCGTAATGACAGTATGCAGATATGGTAGTGAGACATCAGTCCTCAGATTTTATGTGGGTTCAACATTAGATGACGTTGTGCGTGGGATTCGTGACACATGAGATTGTTTGACAAATGTTGTTGTTGGGGCTGCCATGCTCTATCCATGGGCTTCCAAATTGCATTTTGCACAATGTTATAGATATGAAGAATATGTTTGATTTGGTGAGATGTATTGCAGTTAAGTATGTTGATATGAATGTCATTGTGCAAGATGACGAGTCACATATTGTTGATGATATTGATTTTATTGAAGATGCTGAATTACATGATGTTGGATTTGATTCAGAGGAGTACTTGCTTCCTCGGTTTAGTTTGCATAATGAGAAAGTTTTACTCTCATATGGTTGGGAAAATGAAATTCGGCATGAGGGACAAAAGTTTGAAGGTGGTGTTTTATAGTTTCGTAATGCTCTTTGCAAATACTCAATCGAGGTTAAATTTGAATTTAATTATGTTAAAAATTGTAAAGAGAGGGTTATCGCCGATTGTGCTTCAAAGTATTCTATTGGATGTGGGTGGCGTATTTATGCAACTTACTAGAAGGTAAATGATTTTTTTTTTTTGCATAAGGAAATTGCAAAACAAATGCACATGTGGGGCTGCTCTACGTACAGTACAAAGTAAGCAACTCAATTCTAATCTAATTGCGGAATTTATTATTGATCACGTTCGTGAAAAGGGCTCTACTCAACCCGTTGAAGTGTTAATGATTTTAATTCGGACTATGGTCTAACGATATCTTATAATCGAGAATGAATAGGTGTTGAAAATGCAAGATGAATGCTTTTTGGTGATCATAATTTATCGTACCAACAATTACGCTGATATGTTGATGCTACGAATAGTACCAAACCTGACAGCCATTTAGTTTTAGATTGTGATTAGGAGTCTAATCGTTTTTAGAGGTTATTCGTGTCATTTAAGACATGCATCAATGGTTTTAATTATTGTCGTCTACTATTATTTGTTGATGAAACTTTTTTGAAAGGTAGATACAAAGGAAATATTCTTTCAGAAATTGGCAAAGATGGAAACCAAGGTACAATTATTTTTTGAAAAATAACAATTCAATTCAGATTTACTGTTATTATTTTTTGTTTCTTGTTACTCTTTGTTGTCACTGTTTTGTTCATTTTGATAGTTTAAGCTAAAATACAAATTATTATATTATCTGTTGCAGGTTTATTTCCACTAGCTTTTGCGGTGATTGATTCTGAAATTGAGTTAAATTGACTTTGGTTTCTACAACAGTTTAACGAGATTATGGATCATACACGGGAGATTACATTTATTTTTTTATCAGAACGTTGGCTTTGTAACGCCCCAAAATACACCTTAGAAGCATTACTAGCTAATCACCATTCAAAACATGAGAGAACTAAATAAATCCACCAATAAGAAAGTTTCATTCATCAACCAATGATATTTAATACATCATCCCAAAAGAATATACTAAGCTATGACCACAATATCAAAAGAATATGCCAAACTATGATATTTACATCCCAAAAGAATTAAATTACACTTGCAACGAAATTCTAGAAATAACGTTAGACTTTACATTGACTCAAAAGGAATTTCCTAACTTATCACAAAAAATAAAATAGAACACAAAGTGTCCCCCTCAGGGTCTACGTTCCTTTCTATGAGAGCTTCCCAATGCACTCAATCATCAACTCCAAGCTCCTCCTGTAGGCAATAATCTGAAAGTATTATTTATAAGGGGTGAGCACTAAGCTCTTTAGCAACATTCCTCCCAAACTCGAACAAGGTTTAATAAAAACATAGTAAAAACGGTTTGGTCTCATTTCACAAATATCATATCAATTTTTAAATGAAAAATAGAACATTTAAAATAGATCTCAAGTTTAAACAAAGCAATAATGAAATTGAGTAATAAATACATTTTTTAACAACAAACCATTTCCAAATAGTTGCAAAGAGCGCCTACTGTTGCAGTGTCCCATACCAATGCACCGGCCATGACGGAATCCAACTCAGGTTCTCATATATATATTTTGGTTCATCCCCATGCCATGTATGTTGATTGTTTCTCAGGAATCTACCCAACGATTGTACCTAGTCTACCCATCACAATCACAAATCACAATCACTTCGGGAAAAAGTGTTTACCATCCCAATGACAGTGACGAATCCCTCCCTAAGAAAGGTATACCGACCCTAGTTTGAACTCCAGTGAATGATAGTGGTTGCATTACCAAATGATAATCCACTACAAGTATTAGACAACCATCTCACCCCCACTGGGATAAACTAACCTCTAACATTCTACGAAATCTCTCGAAGTAAATTCAAATCCATCACAACAACTATACAAGGGAGGAAACCAAGATATTCTCAATTAACCAACAATTCCACATCATTACCAAAATTCTCAATTTTCACATGTGTCATACGGTAGAATAATCAAAGAAAATGTGAGTGCAAACTAAAGGACTAATCCCTTTAATGTCGTCAAGAGTCCAACCAATAGCATCCTTATGATGTCTAAGAAGTTGTAATAACATATCTTATTGTGCCGAACTTAAATGAGAAGAAATTATTACCGAAAATGTCTCATCATCCCCTAAAAAATGCCTACTTTAAATCCATCGGCAATGGTTTCAACTCGAGCTTGGGAGCCTTGGCACTTGATGGAAATGGTGAGTTGGTTCTTGGTAGAAGATCCTCAAATTTTTGTTTCCAATCCCTTTACTTCAAGAATCTGTGAAGAATTCAACAAAGAAGTCAATTATCTAATTTCATAATTATCTTCACTCATCTCTAACAAATAAGGTTGTTCTTGCAAACATGCTTCAAGTGGATCAATTTAAGAATAATCATATACTCTGTTTGGGACAAAAAATTCAATTATATTTATTTCATGCACATCCTCCTCAACCTCACCTAGTTGTTTGCACACATTAAAAATATTAAGTTCTAATCTCATATTACCCAAAGATAATTTCATCACACCATTCCTGCAATTAATCGTGGCATTTGAGGTAGCCAAGAATGGTCTACCTAATATGACATAAATTTGAGTACTATAACTTAGCACATGTTGTGTATCTAAATTATAAAATCCACAAGAAAGTAAAAATTATCAACCTTGACCAATACATCTTCCACCATGCCCCTCGGTATTTTTACTGAATAGTCAGCCAATTGAAGTGTAATCGAAGTAGGCTTTAACTTCCTTAACCCTAATTGCACATATATTGAATAAGGGAGCAAATTGACACTAGCTCCCAAATCCAGTAAAGTCTGTTCAATTTTATGGATGCCTATTGATGGGTCATACCCAAATAGTCTGATTTATGTGGAAAGGCCCAATCTCGATTGAAAAGTCCAGCCATGCAAAGACCCACTAAATCCAAGTCAAGTCCAATCTAGCTGGGGGGCCTCCTTCGAAGGAATAGGAGTACGAGGGAGAGAAATGTGGCGCAGAAATCTTACCAAATTTGTAATTACCAGAACTAGTAGGAAGCTTCTTCCTCACGTCACTGCCTCACCTTCAAACCCTAACTCTATAAATGTAAGCCCTCTCATCATCTAGGGCACGCCTCCCAAGAAACCTAGACTCTTCTTCTACATAGATTTCTCTCTGGCTCTTTCCTCTCCATCAAAGTACTGCAGCTCCCCGGAGTAAACTCAATGGAGAGCATCATTAATCATCAATAAAGAACACCGGCCATCGCTGCCATTCTCGAAAGTGGAGTAGGTCATCCGAGACCGAACCACTATAAACTCATGTGTTAGCTATTACTTTATTGTTCTTCCATTGCTTGCCTACTACTCATTGATTAATCACAATGATACCATTCACCTTCTTAACTATTGATCTTGCACCGATTTGTGCATCATCAGTTTGGCGCCGTCTGTGAGAACGACAGAATTCTCACTTCCAACCATTTTACTGAAACAATGGCGATCACTATCAGATCCATGAACCAGCATGAAGGCAATCCTCTACAAGAGGAGGAGGATATTCCTCCACCTGCCAACCATATGCCGGAAGCTCCAGCTCCAAATTCTCAACAAATGTTGGAGACTATGCAACAGCTGGTGGCCCAAAACTAGCAGATACTGCAACTTATGCTCGCCAGATGAGGAGGGGCACAATTTGGTGAAGCACAACTCGGCGGAGCATAACTTGGAGGAGCTCCACATCCTGGAGGTCAAGGAGCTCCACGCCTTGCTGCTCCACATCTAGGAACCCTCGTTGCGGCTGTGTGCTCCCTTTGGAGTCCCCCTGGGTGCCTTACAGGGGGAGCTCATCATGAGGGACCTCTACCCCCTCCTCCTCCTACTTCCCATGGTGAGGCCCCTCCTCTCCAAGAGGATAAGGGCGAGAACTAAAGCATGAAACATGAGAGTCATTTCTATGATCGTTCAAGAGGAGGCCCAAATCATTGGCATGAGAAAATCAAAGAGGTCCAAAATCAGCTAGGTGACGTCTTCAGTGCTATGAAGGCACAAGGACCAGAGACCATGGACTATCTTGTAAGTCGAACAGACACGCCCCAGAAGTTCAAAATGCCATCTGTGCAGACTTTTGATGGAACAAAGGACCCATTAGATCATCTCGACACCTACAAAACCCTAATGTAGTTGCACAACGTCCCAGACGAAATCATGTACAGGGCGTTCCCAACCACATTAAAGGGGTCCACCCGACAATGGTTTGCTAAGCTCTCCACTGCATCCATTGCCTCATTTACTGAGCTGAGCAGGTCATTCGTGTCACATTTCATTGGAGGGCATCGCCACCAGAAGCCAGTCACCCACCTACTCAGCATAAAGTAGGACCGGGAGGAGAGCCTGAGGAGCTACCTCACTCGTTTTAATGCGGAGGTACTTCAGGTTGATGAACTTGACGACAAAGTGACAATGACCGCCTTCTTGGGAGGCCTCTACTCATCAAGCTTCCTCTTCTCAGTGATGAAGGGCCCACCAAAGAGCATGCCCGAGCTACTAGTAAAGGCCCAGAAATACATGAATACTGAGGACATCACGAGGGCCAGACGTGGTGAGTCCTCTAGAGCAGGGGAAAAGAGGAAGGGAAGAGAGAGAGAGAGGACAAGAAGGAGACTAATAATAAAAAAGTAGGACAGAGAGGGTACCCGTCATAGACCGACTCGGTCCTGCTCCCCAGAGGGACCGACAACCTTTCACTCCCCTCAATGTCACTGTCAGGCATATTCTATTGCAGATTCAGGATGATCCCGTGATAAAGTGGGCAGAGAAGATGAAGTCTCCTCCAAATCGCAGAAATTCTAACAAGTATTGCCGCTTCCATCGCGACCACGGGCATGACATCGATGACTGCTATGACCTCAAAAGAAAAATTGAGGATCTCATTCGATGTGGTCACCTACTCCAGTATCTTGTTGGTAGAAGATAGGCGCCATCGCCACCCCATAACCAGGAAAATCAACATCCCATTGGGAAAATCCATACTATCTCGGGAGGATTAGCAGGAGATGGAGAGTCCCTCTCTGCCATGAAGGCCCACCCCAGGAAGGCAAGGCACCTTGACGAAGGGCGCCCGTCCAAAGGGCCCAGGCAAGGCACCAACGAGGTCATATCCTTCTTAGATAAGGACCTGGAAGGAATTCAGCACCCCCATGATGAACCCTTGGTGCTCACCATGACGGTTGCTAATTTCCAAGTACGCAGAATCGTCGTAGACAACGACAACTCTGCAGATTTCCTATTTGCAAAAGCTTATGACAAGCTCAACCTGGGAAAGGAGAGACTGCAACCCATCAGATCTCCCCTAATTGGGTTTTCAGGGGAGAAAGTGTATCCCCTAGGGTCCATCACCCTACTAATCACAGCTGGAGCAGCGCCCCGAAGTTTCTCAGTCATGGTCAACTTTTTGGTGATAGACTACCCATCAGCTTATAATATCATATTAGGGAGACCTGTTCTCAACACATTAAGAGTCGTGCCCTCCACCTATCACCTCATTCTCTGATTTCCAACCCCTAACAGAGTTGGAGAGGTCAGAGGAGACCAGGTAGCAGCAAGGGAATGTTATGTCTCCTCTATGAAGATCAGAAAGTCACAGGAGACGTTGCAAGTGGAGGTCCTTGACCCAAGGGATGACTCCACCATAGAAAGAGGAGAACCATTCGAGGAGCTCACCCCTATGACCTTAGATGAAGAGCACCCAGACAAAAGAGTAAACGTTGACTCTTCCCTTTTTGCAAACCTAGTGGGCCCGCTAATAGATTTTTTGAGACGTAACATGGACGTCTATGCATGGTCACATGCAGACCTTGAGGGCATTGACCCAAATGTGGTCACACACTGTCTCAATGTCGACCCGCGATGCAAGCCTATTCCCCAAAAACTGAGGGGCACCTCCACTAAAAGGGCCCAAACTATGGACAAGGAGGTGGGAAAGCTAATAGATAACAGGGCCGTTAGAGAAGTAGCATATCCTGAATGGCTCTCCAATGTGGTGATGGTCATTAAGTCTAATGGGAAGTGGAGCCTCTGCGTAGACCTCACAGAACTCAACAAGGCGTGCCCAAAAGATAGTTATCCACAGCCACGGATTGACCTCCTCATCGACGCCACCGCAGGGCACGAGTTGCTCACTTTCTTGGATGCATACTCTGGATATAACCAGATTAGCATGTACCCCTCGGATCAGGAGCAGACATCATTTATTAATCTGAAAGGGACCTACTGCTACAGGGTCATGCCCTTATAGCTAAAGAACACAGGAGTGACCTACCAATGACTTGTTAACAAGATGTTCCAATCTCAAATCGGGCGAACGATGGAAGTATATGTGGATGATATTCTGGTGAAAAGTCTCGAAGTAGTAGACCACGTTGAAAACCTCCAGGAGACTTTCAACGTCCTAAGTTCCTATCACATGAAGCTCAATCTGAGAAATGCACCTTTGGCGTAGGGTTAGGAAAATTCCTAGGCTTCCTGGTCAATTAGAGAGGAATAAAGGCGAACCCCGAAAAGATCAAGGCCATCCTTGACATGAAATCACCTTCCTCAACCAAGGAGCTTCAGCGACTCAATGAGAGGATCGCAGCACTCAATAGGTTCGTCTCCAAGTCTGTAGACAAATGTCTCCCTTTTTTCAAAATTCTCCGCAAAACTTTTGAGTGGGGACCTGAGGCAGAGGAAGCCCTGCAAAGGCTCAAAGCCTACCTAGATACACCTCCCCTCTTGTCAAATGACACTCTAGGAGAAGCTCTTCATCTTTACCTTTCTGCTTCCTTATCAGCAGTAAGCTTCGTGCTCATCAGAAATGATAGCGGAGTACAAAAGCCTATTTATTATATGCGTATGACCTACCGGGGGGCGAAGACGAGGTATTCGGGGCTAGAAAAGCTAGCGTTCGCCCTAGTTACATCGGCAAGACGACTGCGACATTACTTTCAGACTCACAGTATAATTATCGTCACCGACCAACCCCTAAGAAGAGTTTTAGGGAAGCCGAACGTATCCGACAAACTTCTTAAGTGGGCAGTGGAACTTAGCGAGTTTGATATTTAGTACCAACCAAGGGCAGCTATCAAAGTACAAGCCCTAGCAGATTTCATTGCTGAGCTCACACCGACAGAAGAAGAGAACTCCAAAGATGCCCATATGCCCAACGGGAACAACGAGAAGTCTAGCAAAGACCCTCAAGCACCTAAACTGGGCGCTCAGATCAGTTCATACGCCAAGGTCTCCTCCTCAGGTGCCCAGACTCCATCTTCCGATGCCCAGGCATCCCAAGCTGCACATCCAGCTCCTGATGCCCAGGCATCCCAGGCTGCATATCTAGCTCTTGATGCCCAGGCATCCCAAGCTGCACATCTAGCTCCTGATGCCCAGCCATCCCAGGCTACACATCTAGCTCTTGATGCCCAGGCATCCCCAGCTGCACCTCAAGCTCCTGATGCCCAGGCTCAGGGAGCACTTCTAGTCCCTGGAGCCCAGGAAGCTTCCCTAGATGACCAGCCGTCCATTTTAAATTCCAAACCCTCCGCTCTTCTATTTTAAAAACTCTATGTAGATGGCTCCTCGACCACTGAGAGAGGAGGAGCAGGCCTAATATTGATCAGCCTAGCTGGCATCACTCTTAAGTATGCAGTGAAGCTTCACTTCATTGCCTCCAACAATGAGGCAGAATATGAAGCTCTACTCTCTGGGTTGAGATTGGAAGTAGAAATGGAGGCTCAACACCTCGCCGCTTATAGCGACTCTTAGCTGATAGTTAATCAAGTAAAGGGCAAGTTTGAAGCCAAGGGAACCAAAATACAGGAATATCTTGGCATAGTGAAAAATATGATCGCAAAATTCCACTACTTTCAGATCTGCCACATCCCCAGAGAAGACAACATGGCCGCCGATGCACTCGCAAGGCTCGCCTCATCCTTGGAAGCCCCACCAGGAGGGCCATCATTTATTGGTCACCAGTTTGAGCCAAGCAAGTTAGACATGGTGACCACAAATATCAATTGTGCATCAGCTGAGTCAAATTGGATGACTCCAATAAAGACATACCTCCAAGAAGGTGTGCTGTCCGATGATCCTTTAGTGGCCAAGAAGCTGAGGATGAGAGCCTCCAAGTTTACCATCCTATAGGATACCTTGTACAAGAAAGGCGACTCCTTTTCCATTGCTGCGATGCCTTTCACCCGAAGAAGCTCATTATGCCCTGCGAGAGATCCACGAGGGGATCTGTGAAAACCACTTCGGAGGGCGCTCCCTTGCTCACAAGGCGCTCAGACAAGGCTACTTCTAGCCTTCCATGGTGAGGGACGCCCAAGAGTTCTCCAAGAAGTGTGACAAGTGCCAACGCTTCGCGACCATGCCTAGGCAACCACCAGAGGAGCTGACGACAATCATGAGTCCATGGCCTTTTTCTAAATGGGGCATTGACATTCTAGGCCCCTACCTTTGAGCTGAGGACAATGCAAGTTTGTCATGGTCGCCATCGACTACTTCACAAAATGGGCAGAGGCGGAACCCTTAACAAAGATAACAAACACTAAGGTTAGAGATTTTATATGAAAAAACCTGGTCTGCCGCTTCGGGATACCCCATGCCATTGTTAGCGATAATACGAAATAATTCGACAATAAGCTTCTCAACACCTTCTGCTCCGATCTACAAATAAAGCAGCCCCACTCTAGTCCAACGCACCCACAGGCAAATGGACAAGTAGAGGTCATGGTGAGAACAGTGTTGTGCAACTTAAAGACAAGGCTTGAAAAAACAAAGGGTCTCTGGGTCGACGAGCTATCGGGCGTATTGTGGGCCTACCAAACCACGTCAAGAACTCCTACTGGGGAGACCCATTTCTCCCTCACCTTTGGGACTGAGGCGGTTATCCCTGTGGAGATAGGGATACACTCTCTAAGGGTCCAGCTCCACGACCCCATCACCAACGAGGAAGGACTCCGCATCAACCTCAACTTGGTGGAGGAGGCAAAAGAGATGGCGGTGGTCCGCAACGCAGAATACAAGCGACGTATGGCCAAACACTACAATTCGAGGGTGAGGTCTCGTTCCTTCCAACCAGGGGACTTGGTCCTCAAGAAAGTGATCCTCACCACAAATGATGTATGCGAAGGGAAGCTAGGGCCAAATTGGGAAGGACCCTACCTCGTAACTGAAGTAGTGAGGCCAGGCACCTACAGGATCTAGAATTCTGAGGGGAAGGTCTTATTACACCCATGGAATATAGAGCACTTGAAGAGGTATTATCAATGACATCTTAAGAGTATCAAAGCAGTGGAGGTGGGGACTTGGTTTTATTTTTGTTTATTTCTTTTTATTAAATGTACCTTTTTGAGGATTATTACCCAGCTAGATTAATGAAATTCTCTACGTTTTACTCCAAAAAAGATCTTGGCATTCCATTTCAAAGGAGTGGCAGTACAAAAACAATGCTACAGACTGCCTTTCTTAAAAATAAAAATCATCAAAAGTCCTTAACACTCTAACTGCTCTCGTGGTCATCCTCCACCTCCTCCTCGCCACCTTCAGCATCGTCCTCATATGAGTTAGACCCTCATTCATCTTCATCAGATGCCTTAGTAGGCAAGAAACCTGAAACATCAATATCAGGAAAGGCAACAGAGATTCTCCCTCAGAGCTCATCATAACCATCAATGAAGGTGTCTACAAGGCCATTCGCTAAGTCCCTCTCAGCTATGACAGCCTTCTCTTCAGCCTACGAAGTTCTCTCATGAGCCACCTTCAACTCTGTCTCCAAAGCTGCCTCTCTGAGCATGACCGACTCACGGGTCACTGAAAGTTCAGCCTCCCTGAGCGCGTCCCTCCTATAGGTCGCCAAAAGCTCAGTCTCAAGCTTAGTTGCTATCACACGGGCCACAACTAGCTCATTTTCTCTAAGCGCATCGATCTCACAGGGCGCCGAAAGCTCGGACTCAAGTTTGGACACCTTCTCATGGGCTAGTACAAGCTCATCCTTAGAAGCCCTTCCAGTAGCTTCGAGCTCAGTAATCTTTCCCTGAGCAGCAAGAAGTTCTTTTTGGAGGGCTACGTGATCCTACCTCAGGGTTCCATGGGCATAGGCTCTCGAAGATAGGCACAGAGACATAGTCGAGACCTAAAAGAAATAAAAGACAAAGATACGATAAAAGACATAAGAAAGGACTGGAGAAAAGGGAATAGCAGACCCTTACTTGAGCCAGACCTTCCAAGTACATGTTGACGATCCTCTCGGTGCTCAAAGTATTCATCTGATTAACCTCGGGGATATACACA
Organism: Ilex asprella; assembly: GCA_023539305.1. NCBI lineage: Eukaryota > Viridiplantae > Streptophyta > Magnoliopsida > Aquifoliales > Aquifoliaceae > Ilex > Ilex asprella. Next base: position 21,323,200 of record CM042187.1, read on the forward strand.
AACCTCCCAAGTCTTTTCCTAATGACTGCCGAGTTGCCTAGCATGGGGCGAGACCAAAACGGTGCCTCTACATAAGTTCCCACAGGAGGAGAAAATGGAGGAGCAGAGGCAATGCCTGGCATGGAAGTCTCTGGAGTAGCAATTGTAGGGGTTACTTGATGAGGACACATTTGAGGATCTATCGAATAGGGTGTTTGAGATGTGTCAGCCTCGTGCATCGCCGTTACAGAAATCACTTGGAGGGCATCATCTGTCCTTGCCACCTTGGAATGAGGAGGACTCCTATGGGAAAGACGAGACCCAATCACTCCTTTATATATAGCTGCAAAGAAAACGTAGTGTCAGACACGCACGAGACACCTAGTAAAATAAAAGGACATACAAGAATCAACTCACCCTTCCTCTTTGAAGATGAGCCACCAGACTTCAGGGAGGGAGTAGCGACTTTAGCACGAATCGGAAGAGAGCCTTTGACCCCGACAGCTTTGGGCAGAAGAGCCCTCAAGTCTCTATGGGGACAGTCCCCTACGGCCTCCAGTTTTTGGTTTTGGTCTGAGGAGAGCATAGACATGTCTGCAGGGGATAATGAGCATGTAAAAAAAAAATGGTGAAAAAAGTGGTGAAGAGTAAATGAAGGGCATACCGGGTTTCCTAACTGCACCCCACCGTGTTAGAACCTAGGCCCTGTCGGCTTCCGCAACCCATTCTCCACCAATAAAGAAGAAAAAAGATTTTCAGCTACCACAATTAGAGCGCAATCCCGTTAGCATGTTCATACCATGCCTCGTGGTAAAGTAGTACCACCCTCTATTTGGAGTATGAGTCTCACTCAAATTATAAGCTGCATGAAACTCCGCAGGAGAAGCATCCTCATGATGCACTTTCTTCCACAGTGCAAGAAAGCCCAACAAGACTCTCCAACCATTAGGCACCAACCACCCTAGAGTCAAGAAAAAGTGATGTAGGATGTCACAAATGGGAGAGGATATGGGGAACCTGAGCCCTGCCTCAAGCGTCTTCTTGTAAATGACAATGTCACCAGAGGAGTCATCACAAGCAAACTCACCCTTTTCAGCCAGGCGACACAGCACAGTGGGAGGAATACGATAAACAAAAATAAGCCTCGAGATATCATCAGAATCGAGCGAACTGAAAAGGGTACTCATTTTAGACCCATCATCATCCAAGGCCAATTTGCCTTTGCGATTTTTCTCTCGGAGCCTTAAGGAGCAGCCTGAACCACCATCTGGGAGGTCTCAAGGAGCTTGGATTGGAGGAGTCACAGTCAGGTCCTGATTATCAAAAGTAGCACCCAAAGCTTCCTTGCTGCCTGCAGTCTCCAACCCAACACTAGGAGGGGTGCCTAACCGCCTTTGCTCGCCAAAATGGAGCGGCCCAGCAGCTAGAGAGGTGTCTGGCCCTTCAAAATTGCACAAAACAGCACTGTTGGCACCAAAATCAGCGCCTACGGTGCCCGGATCAGCGTCTGGAGTGGCGACCAGACCTGCCCCTGCACCCAAGCTGCTGTACAACTCTCCACGATGCTCCCTGGGTTGATTTCCTGTATTTTCTGTTGAAAAAAGGTTGCTGCCCAGTGCTCGAAAGCTGCCCAGGACAGCAGAAGCTGCACTGCCTAGCGCATCTGAATTGTCTAGGACAGTAGAAACAACATCCAAACTGCTGCCCAGCACTCCTGAGTTGTTTAGAACAGCAGTGCCGGTGCCTAGGCTGCTGCCCAGCGCACCTGGGCTGTCCAGGACAGCAGAACCAGCGCCTAGGCAGCTGCCCAGTGCGCCAGAACCTCCCAAAACAGCTCCTACCGCACACCCACCGCCTAGCCCATGCATGCTTCGCCCCATCCAGCAGACGTCTTGTGCGCCAAAACCACCCGAGTCAGCGCCAAAAGGCTCCTGTACAGCGCCTGAGTTACCAGAATGGGCACCTAGACTAGGCTGCACGCCCACCTAGAATGCCTCGCCAACTGCTGGATGTGTTCGCCCTCCCTTCAGATGGGTACCCAGACCAGCATCAAATTTGTTCGCCCTCCACAATGCCGGATCTATTCGCCAAAAGGCTCCCACCTGGACAACACCTCCATTTCCTCTCTCATTCCTCCTTGTTCACCCAAACCACCTGGGTCAGCGCCTGAAGAGGTGCCCAACAGTCCATTGCCAAGACTCACCTCACCCACCTTACTTGAACCCACAAAAGATTCAGCTATGGTGTTTTCGCCACAACCTACCTCCGCTTTAACAACCATGTGGGTTTTCTCTCCAGTCGACATTGACTCCCAAACTCTAGAATCCCAAGCTTTGGGTCTCCAAGGATTTCAAGAAAGAACACTCTTGAATGGGTTGAAGGAAGTAGGTAGAATGAAGAAGAAGTTGGAATTTATAGCCTAGGATTTTTTAAAGAGGGAAAAGCCCAAACTGAAAATTATGGACCCTCCTAAAAATCCAAGCAAAAATGGAAAAGACAAAAAATAAAAAAGAGGTTATTTTGTCCCAAACTCCAAACGGAGCTTATTATATATGAAAATCAAAGCTCTCGACGAGCTGAGCAAAACTCATTCCAGTTGGCAATGAGCTTTTCAAAAATAGTCCAAAAAAGGCCCGAAAACAGATACTTTAGCCCCCCGAAGTTTTTTTCGGCTGTCCTGCTCGCCTAAGAGATGTTTTACTTGCCCAGGGAATGGCTTAGCTCACCCAGGCTATCCGTATCAGCCCCTATGAGTGCTTTCACAGCTCCCTTCTCTCTGGTTCGCTAGCCTAGAATACTTGGATTGGTGCTCAAATTGGCCTGTCTGCCGACTTTGATAAGTTGCTCGCCTAAGCAAGCTTGCATAGCCTCCTTAGCGCTTGCTGCTCACCCAAATTAGCATACCAAAATAGGAGTCTCATTGGGACAGAATTCAAATTTAAATTAATGCACCCTTCTCCAAGTTGCCTTCAACATGGGGCATTGAGGGGCAAATGATGGGTCATACCCAAATAGTCTGATTTAAGTAGAAAGGCCCAACCTCGATTGAAGAGCCCAACCATGCAAAGACCCACTAAATCCAAGTCAAATCCAATCCAGTTGGGGGCCTTCCTCTAAAGGAATAGGAGTACGAGGGATAGATATGTGGCGCAGAAACCCTACCAAATTTGTAATTACCAAAACTAATAGGAAGCTCCTTCCTCACATCACCGCCTCACCTCCAAACCCTAACTCTATAAATGTAAGCTCTCTCATCATCTAGGGCACGCCTCCCAAGAAATCTAGACTCATCTTCTACACAGATTGCTCTCTGGCTCTTTCCCTCTCCATCAAATCATTATAGCTCCCCAGAGAAAACTCAACGAAGAACATCATTAATCATCAATAAAGAACACCGGTCACCGCTGTCATTCTCGAAAGTGGAGTAGGTCATCCGAGACCGAACCACTATAAACTCCTGTGTTAGCTATTTCTTTATTGTTCTTCCATTGCTTTCCTACTACTCATTGATTAATCACAATGATACCATTCACTTTCTTAACTGTTGATCTTGCACCGATTTGTGCATCATCACCTACAACACAAGAAATGGTGGGACAACCAAGGTCTTTATACTTTGGTGGAGTCCTATGTTGTATGATGAAGGATATCTGCTCAGTTAAAAATGTCTTCTTTTGCACATTTACTTTACGTTTGACAGTGCACAAATTTTTCAAAAAAATTGCATTAGAAGGTATTTATTTGATGGCATCCAACAAGGGGATATTGATCTTTACCTACTTAAAAATTTCCAACATATCACTATGCATGTTTGACTTGACAGATGTAAGTAATTTCTATGGAAATGGTGCAGATGTCGGATACCTCTGAGGCTTAATGATTTCAAATTGGTCGAGTTTATCACCATTCTCTGTAGATTTTGAAATTTTATCAGATTCTTGAACTTTAGTAGGAATAGTTTTTTTTATTACTTTCCTACCACATAGTGTGGTGATAGACTTTACATGCTCATGGATAGTATTAGATGTGTCAATCTTATTCACATTAAATTGACCTTACAGATTCAGTTGGGGTTGATCCGAAAATTTACCTTCCTTTTAATGGGATGGGGCAGTGGTCAATTTAGTGAGTGTATTCATAATATCATTAATAACCTAAGTGGTATGATCCTTGAAGTTTATCTGACTTTGAATGAATTGTGACAATACCTCCTCAAAATTCCTCTTTGGGGGTGGAGTGTAGGGAACAAAATTAGAGGAACTCTGTTGAGGTATTTATGATGTATGATTTTCGACTCTCCAGCTAAAATTAGGGTGATTTTTCCACCCATGGTTATATGTATTAGAATATGGGTTATTATAAGGTTTTGAAAAAGTATTTGCAAAATTTGCTTGATCATGCAAAACTTTTTTGAGAACAAGAATTGTTGGACACTCATTTATGGGATGTCCAGAAATTTCACAAATGTTACAAATTTTCTCAATAGGGACAGTGTCAACTTCATTAACCTTTTTAAATTCTATAACCTCAACTCTCCTAGCTAATGTAACAATTGTAGCCCCTTGGTCATCTTCATCCCTCAACTGATATTTTCCCCCACTCGACTAAGGTTGTGTATTCTTATTCTTATGAGGTTATTGGGATGTAGTATCCCAATATTGTGCATTCACGGCTAAACGATCTAAAAAGTCAAAGGTTTCATCTGGTTCCATATTCATGAAGTCACTATTACACATCATTTCTTCAAATTGGCTCATTTGAGGGGTCAAACCTTCATAGAAGAAACTTAACACACACCAACTCTTGTATCCATGGTGTGGGCAAGATGTCAAAGGTCTTTTAATCTATCAAAAAATTTCATACTCTTTTTGAAAAAAATTCACGATTTTCCTTTTAAAAGAGTTTGTATAGTGTGTAAGGAAAAAAAATTAAAAATTATTTTTGCATCTCCTGCCATGAGCCTATATATCTAGGTCTGAGGGAATGCAACTAAGTCTTAACTTTTTCCTTTAATAAAAAAGGAAAGAGCTTTAACCTAATAGTATTCACAGAAGCAGTTTGATCATGAAATGTAGCACAAACCTCCTCAAAGTCTCTAATATGCAAATAGGGTTTTTCTGAATCCATTCCATGAAAATTTGGAAGTAATGCAATCATACCAGGTTTAAAAATGAAATTCCTGGCATTCAATGGAAAGATGATGCATGCGGGCATAGTGTGACGTGCAGGTTGTAGATATTCACTCAAAGTCCGACCTGGATTAGCATTCAGATTATCAATATCATTCTCATTATGATTACTTATTCTATTTTCATGATCCTCATGTTCAGGAAAGTTATTTCTTCTATTATTATTGGGATTTGTAGTCATTGTGTGAGATATATGATTTGAATCGAATGAATCAAATAGGTTTACAAACAGAGTATCTAAGTCTTCTCTTATTAAAAGGTCCACTCAAATCACGATGTCAAGAAATTATAAAACAATTACAAAAAATAATTAAAAATAGAAAACAAAATTAAATGATAAAAAAAATATAGATTTAAGCAAAATAAAAATGGAACGAAATTACCGGATCTCCGACGAATCGTAAACCACGAAAACCTCAATAAATGTAATGGCGGCTCCTTGTATTTCAACAGTTCCCCGACAACGGTGCAAAAAAACTTGCTTCAACTACAATATGTAAACCCAAGCGCAGGTTGTGCGAAATAATATAGAATTGGAAGACCGATGTCGAACCCTCAAGGAATTGTGAAAACAATAAGACTTCACACTAAACCGTCAACAAACTTGTAAAATAATTATCAAGATGAATGTTTGAATTTGAATAATTGAATAAATTGATTAAAACAGTATACAAAATACTAGAGCATCAGGTACCCCCTCTCAAACCCATACAGTACTAATGAAAGACTTAGTTTTCAAACCTAGACAAAAATCAAGTGTCAATTGATTCCAGTCATCATATTTAGCAATAAGAACAAGAAAACACAATTGTCTATAACCAAAAGTTTATCCAGAAAAATCATAGAATTGGCTGCTGGCTATAAGTATTTACTATATCCGGAGTCTACAATAAGTCAAACTCTTCTAACAATTGATATCTTGATTTAACCAAACAATCCCCTAGCTATATTATTATGTGAAATAATTTGTAATTAACTTAAGCATGGAATGACCAGTTGTTTATCTCGCAGAAAAATTCAAGAAATCAAAGTATAAGACACAATATCTCAAGAGTCTTTACAAAGCAAAAACTTTACTAAAACAAAAGTTAAATTAATAAAATATCACATTTCATTAAATCAATAAGTCAATAATAATATCGTACTTCATTGAGAGATCCTCTCCTAGCCCTAGCTAAACCTCTTTGCCAGACATGACAACATTAAACCAGAACATTAAATAAAAATACTAAAAACAAAATTCCTCTCACATAATTCCCCTTTCCTTTTTATAATGTTAATTTGGAAAAGATCTAATTACAATCCAACTCTACTATTGGCGTTGGTATTCTAGCAACACTTGTTCAAACATGTGTTTTCAACCGTTGGGATGCACTTGGCAGTGTTTTCAACTCTTCAAACATTTCAACCTTCACATTCTGTCAACTTTGTCTGGACGTGAGGAATTCAATTGTCCGGACGCGCATACCAGAAAACTCATCCTCAATTGTGCTTCTTTATTCACTTTATCTTCTCCAATTTTTATTCATTGTCATGCAAAATAGATAAAATTCTTCCATTACTAACATAGTAACAAATCTTTAATAAATCCTCACACTTACAACTTTTTCCAAACAAATAATTAGTCTTGTCCATTAAATAATCGCATTATGAGACCATAATCAACTACCTTAGCATTTTAGTCATAATTTTTTTACTCTAATGTACAATTGATTTGATTTTTTGAGTCATTGGAAAGAAGGCTTCAAGCTCTACAAAAGTGTATTGCATGAAAAAATTGTAAATCGACCTCTAACAATGTCAAATCAAGCCAGAAGTCTGGGACATAAAGTCATCCGCGTCTGAATGAAAGTGCTTCTAGACACACCTCTAAAAAATTTGGCACTGATTTGGGTTCGTCCTGATAGAATATGTGTGTCCAGACACGTGGATTCGAATTTGAACAGAAGGTTTAATCTGTCCAGACGCATGAGTTGTGTGTGAATATGCATGAGAGTCCTGGTGCGATTAATTTGCGCCATTTAGCTCCATTTTTCATATTATAAGTACCCTACGGGTGAACACAATAAGCCTAGGAGAGTTGTGGAAGAAAGAGGAAGAAGAAAAAGAGATCAAGCCAAATCTTGGTGAGATCAACACATTGGAAATCATACAGAACAACGGTCTAAGATGATTTTCTGTGGAATTAAAGTAGGGTTTCTGTCCATTTTCTAAACATTGAGGCTAGGGCTATTATGTATGTATTTTTTTGATTGAAATCTGTATTTATATTGTAGATCTCTAATTTGATTTTTTTTTTCAAATGCAATATTCGTTTTGTTGGAAAATACTTTATTTTCTTCTGATTGCAAGTTTTTTGTTCGTAAATCCTAGATCTTGAATATTTGAAAAATAGATAATATTTTCTCACAATATCATGAATGTTTTTAATGAAGTTTTCCTATATTTTAGGAATTGCGAAACTATTTCTCGTAGTACATGTGAATTTATTTTGAAAAATATGATTTTAATCTCTTGTATGGGTGGGTGTGATGAACTGTAATGCACTCAAACGTATATTGTAGATTGTTTAAATGTATTTTTATCTGGAGAGATTTGAATGTTTTCTATCACTCGTACTAAAGTGTTAGTCCTTTACGGAATTCCAAACTGCTATTCGTTTACAGGGGTTCGAGGCAGAGGGATGATATACTATTTTTGAGAAAATTTCTTTTAATATTGATGCGCCAATAAATGCGCTTTCTAAAACATTGCGGCCTTGTGAGGATTGATTAGAAGGTGGAGTTTTGTGGACCAGATATATTTGGTGTGTTGATTTTTGTTAATCAACCTGCGCATATGAGATATTATTGTTATAAGCTTTTGATTTCTTAATTATTCTACTCTGTTATGGATTTACTGTTTATGCATTGTAAACTTGAGACTATTACCAATTTTACCTATTTTACTTCAAAAATTATATATTTATTTTGTAAATTGAGGCCATCTTGTTTTTATTTATTTATAAACTTTATTTAGACTCAGGAAAACTTCTATACTAAACTAGTTGTCATCCATTCCTTTAATAGTTTTTCAAATTTTGGTATGAAAGAGAATATTTGTTGTTATTTAAGGTTTTTGGGAAGTAAACCTTTAATAGTTGAGTTACATTTTGAAGGTTTTTAATTAGATGAAGTTGAATAATGATGCTTTGATTTATTTTATGGTATCGTTAATCATACTCTCATAATTTTAAAAGTTATTAGTTACATCACGTTTATTTATAAATTTGGGACGACATAATAAGTTTTTTTTTATGTGGTAAACAACAGGAATCCTTACAGCATCTTTTCTTGCAATGCCCCTTTTCAAAACAAGTATGGCAAGGTTCAGAAATAAGCCTTTTCACATAGACCAACAGCTCTGTTCTATGAGCGGTTGATTTATGTTTTAGAAATTTAAGCTCTGAACAAATGAATTTGTTTTTTTTTGTTTTTGTGGTCTATATTGTATAACCGGAATGAAGAAAGGTTGAACAAAGAGGTAATAAATTATCTGCAGCAACTAGTTGATTTTCGATTTCCTATCCGAGTCGGTTCCAAGTTGCATAAGCATTGAATAAACGAGCATTGCTTTAGCAGATTATACTTGGATTTAAATCCCTTCCATTACCCATTCCCACCATTTTCTCGTAATACAGTTCTGGATGAGTGACATGTGCAAGATTTTAAATTTTAATAGATGAGATGTTTCCTCATTCATTTTGTTCTTGGTGTTGTATTAATCATTATTAAAGAATTTTCTCACAAGGAAAAAATCTTGTCCATTGAAATTCTGAATTTTATATATGTCGCTCATCTACCACTGTATTTAGGAAAATTGAAAGAAAAAAGTAATGGAAGAGATCGGGATCCACTATAATTGAACCTACTTGGTGGTTTACTTCCCCTACATGTATCTTCCAGGGAAAATTGTATTTTACATCCTAAAAGATTTTAAAAAAATTATTTTATACCATTAAATATTACATTTTTTATATTACACTATCAATATATCAAAAGTATTACAAATGTAAACCTTCTGATAGTTTTCCGTTAGTTTTTCTATCAATGTCAATGGTTTGACTTTTGACGGAAAACATAACTGAAACTAACATAAGTGCCACATTATGATATTTTTGATACATTGAGGTTATAATGTGAAAAATATAATATTTAAAGGTGTAAAATAAAAATTTTAAAATCTTGCAGGGTATAAAATGCAAAAAATCCTATCTTTTTTTTTTTTTTTTGGGTCAGGTAGAAACCCTATCTTCAAAGTTGATTTTGAGGTATCAATATTTGTAGAGAAGCATGCCACAGGGATTTTGGAAATTATAATTGTTGCTTTATAGCAAGTATGAGTGGATTAATTTTGAAGTAAGTTAGCAAATGGGGCACTGGTGGAAGTGTCGGCTGCTTTTTCTGCAACCAAAATAGCAGTGGAATTGGGTTTTCAATCCTTGTGCTGGAGGGCGATTCCAAAGGGATTTTAGAAAGAATTGTTAAAAGATACGAAAACTTATCCGATATTGAACATTTCCTCGATCACATCTATTTATATATCTATATAATAAAGTAGTTTACAATTCAAATTTCAAAAGATAAATAAAATCACTTTTACTATTCACGATTGAGATTGCTTTAAATTTCACTTTAAAGCCACTACCCCCACCCCCATCGCCGCCACCACCACCGCCACCACCAACATCGCTGCCACCATCACTATCGTCGCTACCCTCGCCGTCATAACGGTCATTGCCACCTCCCACAATCATTACCGTCTCCTACCACCACCACCACTGTCGCCTATCACCTCTCACCCAAATTACAAACCGATGTTTAAATTCATTAATTTTTTTCTCAATGTTTGTGATTGAATTTTGGATATAAATACAAATATATTTATTGTTTACCATTTTTTATTACATTGTGCCTTCAGGCACATACAATAAGTAGTATATATATATAACAAACAAATTCTTAGAGAGAGGTTTTGATAAACAATTTATTTATCTCCTACTTTTCTAATTTCTTAAAATTTTGAATTATTAATTAAAAAATCCTTCAATCATAATTCACCGTGTATTCTTTTTAATTATCCATTTACTGTCCACTAATTAATCATTTTTAATTTAAATCTATTAAAAAAAGTATAATTATCACGCTTATGACTTCAAATAATTATATATTATTTATCTAATTTATACGTGATAGGGATAAAAGAGAGAAATCATAAAAAATGAAAGTTAAAAAAAAGATGACAAGTTATATATCTCATACATCGCACGGAGTGGACTATTAGTGTATGATTATGCCAATCAATTATCTTCATTTTCATCCTTTTGTATTGGTAGTTTTGGTAATGTGGTAGCCCGCTCCCTTATCCAAATGTACTGTTAATTGTTTGGAGTGAGTTGTATGAAGAGAGGAAACACTCGAACTGATATTTCACATCTTTAATTAATGAAAGTTTTACCGTTTCTCATAAAAAAAACAAATAAAAAAAATTGATGTTAAAATTGTTGGGTCCTTCGCCTCGCATGGTTCATCCACTCGAATGCCTCTAGAACGAGTCAGTTGTGGTTTCGTATGATGGTAAGTGACGAGATGAAAGAAATACTAGACAGAAAAAACAATGAAAAACAAAAAATTCAAATAACAAAAGATTCAAATCAAGGTTACACCATAACTTAGAGACATATCGATTGTCAAATAACTTGACCAAGTTAAGCAAAACTTGTGATTTGCATAAAATATAAAAAGTACCGGTCACTCGAATTTGAACAATTTTGCTTCTAAACCATGCCGGTTCTATGTGTCGATGGAAGTAAGATATTTTCAAATACATATAAGATTTTTTGTAATATATTTTTCTCAAATTCTCTTTTAAACAGGTCATCTATAAAAAAAAAAAAAAAATTTATTATATATAAGTGAGTCTCTTACTCTTTGTTATTGGATAGAAAAAAATATTGAAAGAAATTTGAATCTATATCAATTAATTGAATTCGATGAATCGACAAATTTTGGGGAATAATGTTGTATCGACCAAAATTAAGGGCCAAAAAGAGGAACCAAATGACATAGCAGCTGACGTGGAAGACGACTGACCAATTACTGTAATATTAATTCACTTCTTTTCTTGATTTGATATTTAATACTGAACAATAATTGGTTAGCCATCTTTCAACTTGCTTT
>CM042187.1:21348568-21362814 GCA_023539305.1 Ilex asprella
TTATGAATAATTTAATATAAGGAAGGTGGGGCGTTGTTTGGGCTGGACGGGCGGGCAGGTTCTTTGTCCTGATAATGAGTTTGGGAGTAGGCCAAAATATTAGGCTCGAGTAGGTCAACAATTGGACCTATTTTCTTTAGGCTGGGTAGCAAGACTGTGGGCAATCCGGCCCATAGACACCCCTAACTATTACTGAATTTTCTAATAGTGATTGCGCTAGTACTCGTGATGATAGACGATCTACTTCTAGTTATTGTACATTTATTGGTGATAATCTTGCTATTTGGCGCTAGAAGAAACAAAATGTGCTGAGATGTTGTAATGCAGAGCCCGAATATCATGTCATGACTCATACTGCATGTGAGCTGTTGTAGGTTCTCTTTCTATTTTGTGAGATGGGTCTTGATGTATCATGTTCTATGCAAATGCATTGTGACAACTAGCTATCCAGTGTTATTCTTAGTAATTTAATATTTCATGAGTATACCAAACACATTAAAGTTGATTGTCATTTATTCAGGATCTCTTAATGTGAAAGGAGATTATAACTTCTTATATGAAGTCTGGTGATCAACTTGGTGATATTCTTATCAAACCATTGGCACGGTCTACCTTTAGTAACCTTTGTTTGAAGTTGGACATTTTTTTATCTTGATGTTCCAACTTGAAAGGAAGTGTTGGAGACTTACTTTTTATTGTTAGAGATTTGCTTTTCTATTTTACTTTCCTATTATGTTGTTTTTCTTTTGTGTTCTATTGTCTAGTATTGTAATTGTCCTTAATATCAATCTAATATAAATAGGTGATAGGGTGTTTGTAACACACATCATACACATTATTTTCTCAATCTCTCTCTTCTCTTTCTTCTTCTTTCTCCTAAACCTAAACCCTAGCACTTGATTATTTGAGTTTTGACTATGTCCACAATTTGATAGTTGATATTTTTTTTTTCATTCCAATCTTCTGATAGTGCTAAACAACTGATGATATAAGGTGTAGTATAATAATACAAATTTGATGATCAAAACTTCAATATAACTAAGCTGGTTCTCTTCTCAAAATATTCTCTAACACTGAATTATGAAAAAAATTGTTGTAGAAGGTCAGGGAAACCTTCTCACATGCTTAAGAGCTTCTTAAAATCATCTCGCTTGATGTATTTTCTGAGGTGTGGTCACAATTCATAGACACTGACATTAATCATCTGGAAGTCATTTCTAGCAAATTAAAGGTTATGTCAATGTCTCTCAAAGCTATATTTGAAAACATGATTTTCTGAGATGAACTTGTCTTGGAACTTGCAGGTAGAACCTCAAAAGTATAGCATCTATAGAGAGGAGGCTGTTGATGCCATTACAGAGGCTCTGGAAAGCAGCTTGTCTGATGAGAAAGTTCGAGAAAAGTGTTGCAGAGCACTCCTTATCCTGGGAGGTCGTTTCTCATTCGCTGGAAAACTAATGACAGAGGATTGGATCCTAAAGCAAGCTGGATTTCTTGATGGTCCTGAATCAGATGCTCTTGATAAGGAAACTGACAATGTACAAGCTGATGACAATATTCCATCAGTAAGTTTTACTTTTTACATTCAGGGAAAAAAAAAAGTTTTACTGTCTTCTACCTACCTCTCTCTCTCTCTCGGCATGTTTGTGTGTGTGCGTGTATCTCTCTGTACTGATATCTGTCCACCTTTCTGCTTTGCGTCCTATGGCAAGGGTAGCATTTTCTTAAATTTTTACACATTTTCTTAGTTTATCTAGCTGGAAGCTTTCTGTTGTTACAAACATGTGTGATGTCCTTAAATCACGTCTTTTGCTGACAATTTTCACCTTATCTTTGTGACCAAGTAATAGCCCATATGCAATGTGTGTGATTGTCTATAATATATGAAATAAAATGCATAATTATTGTGTTTTGTGTAATCACAACATAATGCTAATTTACTGACTTACTAGTGGACTGATTTTGTATTTTTTTTTTTTTGCCACAACATGGTAGCAGGTCATTTTTACTTCTCCAATTAATGATTAATTAGTTCAAATTAGTATTCTGGGACAGGATCTAGGAACTTACATGCAGTTCCAATGTTTGACCGTTGCGTTTCTTATGTTGCTCTAGGTCTTTATTTCTGTGGGTTTTTCTTCTTTTTTAAACCTTTTAAATCTTCATTTGCTAGAGCCAATTGGTGTTGGAAACAATGCAAGGAAATTAAACTTTCAACTCAAGTACAAAATCTTGCATTTGTTCCAGTTATATTCCCCCACAAAGCTAGGCTTTATATCTCTGTTAATGTTAGATATAATTTGAACGAACTGTAATGTACGTAAAACTAAAGTTCACTGCAAAAAGAAAAGGCTGCCAGATAAGCTGCTCATCCTGGGCACTGGGCCTGAAGTATTCATTCATTCCAATGGCGTAGTTTGTTTGCTTTCTGATCTTCTTCCTATGTTCATTATGCTGATAGAATTATGTGCTGCAATCTTACCATTAGTGTTCAATTAAATTTATGTGTTGAAATTGTGAGGACGTTGTGACACTGTTGAATTACTCCCCCACACGGCTGATTGGCCCCTTCCCGAGGAGTATGCTTACTCAGAATTAGTTTTCTGTACTTTTAAAATCTTTCCAAATCACAAACATAGTTTTAGCAAGAGGGGAGGGACAAAAATGGAATGCAATCTTTATGCTTATAGTAATCAATAAATTTGCATGTCTACTAAATTGCTACTTGTTGAAACAAGAAACTTTTTCTGAAGCGTTAATCATCAAATATAGGATGGCGATGAAGTAGAGGCTAGGGAAGAGTGGTTGACAAGCTTGTCAGCATCACTTCTTGGTGATGGCAAGAAATCATTTTTGGAGATGCTTTCAAGGTGTTTAGGTTCAGGCAAAGTTGATGTGGTGAGGGTGTGTCTTACCACAGTGGCATGGTTGAGTTCTACACTTCCATCATTTCCTGATGTGGAGTTCCAGCTATCTGCCTTCTCAGCTCTCATCTCTCGGTTGAAGCAAACTCTGCAAAATGGTGAGCGGATTGAGCACAAGATTCTTGCTTCTATGTCTCTACTAAATTTCAGCAAAATTCCAGGTTTGCAATTTTTTTAAAGCAGTTTTGCCAAAAATAGTTCAAACAATATGCTTCTTCATTATTGTAAATATTATTAATGTTACTTGTGTGTAAAAAATCCGCTTCCTAGGATTTCTGATGAGGATGGAAGCTGTTGGTTATTGATACTTGATTCTGAAAGAACCACTTTTTCAGTCTCTTGCTCCATAGAATCTGTTCATTTTAGCATTATTACGTTCTCCATATATCAATTTTGTGGCTGGTTATGAGTTCTAAACCTTTTAGTTTTAGGGGATCATAATGGATTCTCAAATACTACTAAATGGCACCTGGCCATTATTGTCAGTTAAGGTTTCATGTAAATGAGCTATGGCAAAAATTCAATTGTTGTGTAGACAGGACCCAGTACTTGCCAGGCTTGAGCACCCAGTTGAAAAGGACAAGCAATAAATAGACGACTATAGTGTGGCGAAACTTGCATGCAGAAACTTTGTTGAGATTATGCATGAATGAACTTTTGAATTTGATGTCTTAATCTCCCATAACTTTGATTACTTGTAGAATGTAGGGTCTTATTGATGACAATTGCAGAGGAGATCACTGTTCCTATACGAAGCCTCGCAGAAGTTACATGGACAGCAAAAGAGCTGCATGCCACTATTTCTGGGGAAGATCTAACCTAATATGCAAAAAAAATGCTATCTTTACATGGTTGCAGTTTTGCTGCCATAAACATGTTATTTGGGGTAAATAGTAGAACCTCAACTATATGAAAGCTGCAACCTTTTAGGAAATTATATTTGTCTTCATCTTATTTAATCTGATTTAGGTTGTTGAGAGTAGATTGAATGCTCGACTTATATAAGTTTTTTATTTTGGCTCTTATTGTTATTTTCATTGTGCTTGGGGTGTTAAGAGTGTATTGAAGCCTTGATTTCCCTTCGTGTTGTTAATAAACATTTATACATCAGCGTATGTGTTCATCTATAGTAAATTTTGAGAGAAATATAATGCTCATGATTGTATCATTTTTATTACTAGAATTATATTTCTAGTAATCATACCATAGTCTCTTGGACTGCGAAACCAGGACCCTTAGGGACCTTGATTCATTCATTTCCCTGTGGTATCAAATGCAACCTCTGTCACTGCTATTTGATCTGTCAGTAGCAGTGGCTTACAAAATCTTCTTGATTAATTTTTGGAATTCTTTGCGGACAAATTCATGATGTTCTGGCTTTCAATTATATATTGTGGAAATTTCTGAGGTGATTTGGAGTAAATTTATGATTACTTACCACTAAACCACCAGTTCGGGTGGTTACATCACCAAGTCACTAATAGGAATAACACAGACAAGACCCCCAATATATGGGACTTGGAGTTGTATTCAAGTGTAGATACATGCACCATGGTACTAATCTGCATCCAACAGATTCAGATTTTATTACTGGGTAGGGAAATCAAAGCATCATGGTGAACATGGATGAGATTGTGTGCCCAAATCTTTTTACAAAGTTATTGGAATTTTTCGCCATCAAAGACTTTCATATCGTCAATCAATGAAAAATATTTTGAAGTAACTGAAGAAGCAGATGCAAAGTGAATTAGGGGCATATCGAAGAAAAAGGAATTGCATTTGTCCAAGTTATCGGAAAAGATAGCATGCTTAAATCAAGTGTTTTCCTCTACAGCTGAGAGTATAAAATGGGATGGTAAGCATTGACCCTCACTCTAGAAGGTATAGGGTTTCCAGATAGACAACAAATGAATTCTCTGCTTAGGGAAGCCAGAATTCATCAGAGTATGTAGAGAAGTGTTCTTCCTCTGAGACGTGCTTGGTCCAGCAAGTAATAAGCTGGTTTACATAGAGCTAGTGAGGCACTTGAAGCATAGAAGTTTATGAAGGAATTATCGTAAAGGCTTGAGCTTCTAGCTCTGGCCAACTTGCATGAATAAGACTAACAAGTTATTCTACTAACCCGAGTGAGCTTTGTGCTATTTAGTTCTTCTTTAATGATCTGCTCCTCAGAATTTATAATTGGCCTTAACATACATTGACTTTATTGTGTATGTGATATTTTCAAAGGAATCAAGTTGTAAAAGCAGTGTGTTTTGTTGCTTCTCTGTTCCTCTGAGATTAGTATAACATCACTGTAGTTGATTGCTTCTTTTTTAGATAGTAACATCCTCTGACCCCATTTTTGTTGTCAGTTTTGACCGGAAGGATGGCCCTCAACCCAAATAGCTGTCTATAATATCGGAGAATTATGATTTGTTAAATTCCAGGAGATCAGAAAAGCATGCAGATAGAATGGAAGATTACTTGCTAAAACCTACCATAACATAGAATGGAAGATTACTTGCACAACATACGAAAAGTTGTCTGATTGTTTTCCTAAAAGCTAAATCTCCGAAAAGTAGACAGCTGAAAATTAGATACTGCAGGGAAAATGGGTATTTGGCGTTTGATTTTTACAACTTTTCATCTTTCTAATTTTCTATCCTTCCATTTTTTTCATGATACCAAACGAAGCATAAGGGTCTTGGATGCCAAAGTATATTTCTAAGTCTAACGGCATTTTTAAAGCCTACAACAATGATTGCATCGAAACAAACATATAGAAAAGGGTACTTCTATTTAGTTCCGAAAACACGGAAATTGCATCTAATAGATAAAGGAAGATTACTCTTCTTTTTTTTCAATTTTTTTCCTGGAGAAAAACCTTCTCACAAACACTTCACTATATCATCCTACAACAGAGTTAATTCTGAGGTTCATCCTTAATCACCACACCGCCATATGGAATTTTGTGCTCAACTGCCATCTCAACATCCGGTTCTTCCTTGAACGCCTTAGTTTCTCTTCCAACCATTAGATTCGGATTCCTGTCCTGTGAGCCATTTGGGAGAAGGCCATATATGTTGCCCATCATCCCAGTGAACAGATCAGGGACAACACTAAGTCCATCGCTAGTCTGTACAAGGCGAAGGTTCTTTTTCTTGTATTTTGATTCCTGTCTTCTCTTTCTTTCTTCAAGTGTCTCTTCAGAATCGTAGTGCCACCTCATATGAGCTGCATGATGTTGGGATGTCGTGGACATCTTGCTGCATCTAGGACAAGCGTATGGACCGTACTTCTTATAAGGTTGCCTCCTTTCTGCCGCAAAATCATGCCTTTGTCCACCTTCCACAGTGTGGTTGTGGCGATGAACACTTCTGTCAAGTCGAATTGGAGCTTCTACTAGATTGTTGCTGGACTCATTGAGGTTGAGATTACTTGAAGTTTTACCCAAATAGTCACCAAAGGGGATTTGATCATTTACTGCAGGAAAACACATGCTGATAGGTGAAGCATCTACAAAACCATCAGCTTGGTGCTCATTAGAGTCGAACAAATCTGAAGGATTGGGGCCGTTGTTTGGAGTTTGATGGCCCTGAACATTGTAAAGCTCACTTTTGGTGATCAAATCAGGCACACGATTAACATGATCTTGGCTCATGTTTACAAAATTGGATTGGTTTTGGAGGGCAAGATTACTGCTGCTTATGGCAATGTGCTGCCTGGAGACCATTGTGAAGACGCGTTGTCTGACAATGTGGCCATTGACTTGGACTACGCTTTGGAAAACAGCTGAATGGCCTGCTACTTGATGGGTGCCAGTCAGGTTGTGATTGCAAATCCTGTTACCTGAAGATAGAAATTGTTGATATCCGCTAACTCGTTGGCTTACACCAAGTTGTCCAAAAGTTTGCCTTGAAGGATCATGCAAATGAATGCAGCCATTTTTTTTATAGGCAACCAGTTGATTGCCCACAAAGCCACTCTCTTGCACATTGTTCACCCCAGAACTTGCATGATTTATCAATTGATGATTTACAAAACTTACATTATTAGTGCTGTCAAAAGTTGAGAACCAGTCTGCCATGGAGACTGGAGAGAGAGAGAGAGAGGATAACAAAGCAGGAAAAGGGGTTGGAGAAGAGCTTCTTTAAGCAGAGGTGACACTTAGAATTGACTGGTGAGGTGAACTGCTATGGATTGTCTTATATAGAGAAGCTCTTGTACGTTTTTGTTTGTTTTGGCTTTGGATTTTTGGTAATTAGACTGTTCTCAAGTACCATAAATGCTGGATAAGAGTGAATCTATTTAGTAATGCATAGAGAGTTAGTAACAGATATGAAATGGTTGTTTGCATTCAATTCTTGGTAGTCATAGTTCTGTATCATTGTGCTATTTTTATCGATTGCTTGCCTATAAGGCAAGAAGTTAAATGCCTATGAAATCTTCCCAGGATTTAGTTCAGATACATTTTGCCAAAATAAGGAAGATTGAATCAGTTCCACCTATTGTGCTTATCCCCTTCCCACCTTTGTAATTTATGAGCAATAATGCTATGTTTTACATAATTTGTTTGGCCTAATTTATTTATCTAATTTACTAGCGTTGTTAGATCGGCGGTGGATTTTGTCCCATATTGGTCCTTTTGCTGATCTGATTGTAGTAATAGATTAGATAAGTAAGTAGGACGGGATATTAAGTCTAAATAACATTACTGTTTTTCGAGTTGTTTGTCTTTTTGCTCAACTTGAGTTTTTCATTTCTAAAAGACTTATTACTGTCATAGATTTCACAAATTTTCCTTGCACTTTTGCACTATTATGTAGTAGCATCCCAATATGTCATTTTTATAGTCAAATGTAACTCTGGATAATCATCTTCAGTTTGGAAGAGCACATTATGTAAATATTTGTAATTTAGAGTAGATTTCCAAAATCTCGACAATCTCATTCACCCCTGCTTTCTTTTTCTCAATGTAGCTTTTTTATCCCTTTGTTATCCACAACAAAGGGGAAATTACACTATATCCTTTAAATAGCCTGGGTCTTATAGTGCGCACTCAATTGTTAGATTTTTCATATTACACCTCCAACTAGGACTATTGGTTTCACACCATCTCATTTACAGACGTCGGTTAAAACCTTATAGGTGTTGGTTCCGAGGCAATGTTAAAGTAGTCCAAATAGATGGGAGCATAACGTGAGAAACACAATAATTGAGAGGAGGTGGGTGAATTAAGATGGTTAACTTTTTTCATATTTATATCATCCGCTTAAAAATGAAGACTTGAACAGGAGTTTCGTGGAAAAAAAAGAAGAAGTAATTTTATCGGATTTGAAGAGATGATTTAAGCCTCTTGCTTAGGGCATTTTAAAGGCAATACTTTTTGGTTAAAATGGGCTATAGTCGAAGGATACAAAGTATGATTTGAAAAAAGGGAAATAAAAGTTTCTTTTCAGTTTATGGATTAAAAAATCACAAAAAAAAATAAGAAAAATCTTGGGTTAATGACATTGAAGAGATTTTGGCAACCCCTATACTACAAATTACAAGAAAATGCTAGACATAGTTACATTTTTGTTAAAAAGACTATATATAGGGGTGTTAGTACAAAAATGTCAATAAACGTTCATGTAATCTGATTACTCACTACAAGAAAAAAGGGTTTTTACTGCGGTAAAATGCTGTCATAAAAAGTCTATTTGCCGTCACAAATACTTTTTGTGGCGGCATTGCCTCGCCATAATAAGTGTAGTCTCAAAAGGTTTTTACGGCAGCATAAATCTGTCGTAAATAAGTTGTCACAAAAAATCCGACACTTCTGTTTTTATTATGGCGGCAAAAGTGCTGCCTCAAATGCGATATTTGGTTGTCATAATAAATAGAAGATATATTTATGACGGCAATGACACCGCCACAAAAAATATATATTTTTAATTATTATGGATCATTAGTAATCAATGTTATATACTCTGTGCATATATACACTCAATACAATTTTTTTTTTTTTTTTGGTGGGGGGGGGGGAGAGGAGACTTGAACCCTTGACCTCAAGAAGACAAATCTTTCACAATATAAGAAATATCATTAAACTAAAGACCCATTGGTATATATACAACTACCCAATTTAATATATAAATAAACACAAAAATAAATATAATCAACATTTCCAAAAACATAAAAATATTTTCATATAAAAAAAAAACAATCTCACGAGTTAAACAAAATATAAAGGGTAAATTACACTCACACCCCTTGACATTTGAATTTATTATATGGACACCCCCTCACTTTAAAAAATTATACTAAGACCCTTTGACATTTGAAACTTATAACAATCACACCCCCTCTAACTAACAGACGTTAGAATGACTAAGAGTCAAAACAGATGTCATTGATATTAATTCCTAAAATACCAAAAATACCCTCTAAAGTCCCAAAAATTTATTCCATCTCTCATTTATCATTTCTCTATTTTATATTTCATATATAAACTAACATTTTCTCAATTAAATGTTATATTTCATATCACACCATGGAACCACCACCATATTTCCCTAAAAATCACCACCACAGCACCACATGTTCCTCCTCCTCCTCCTCCTCCTTCTTCTCTTCTCTCTTTCTCTCTCTCATACACAGAGTATCACCACTAGTAACAGAGTAACCTATAATCGGTCCACCGCCTCCATCTTCATTTTCATCTCCACAAACACACAAAAAAAAATACACAACACCACAACAAGAACTTGGTTAATCAGCAGCTCTAAAAACAACAGTTTGAATGCATTAATCTAAAGAGACCAATACACTTGTGGTCAATGGAAGCTCATACCCTCTTCATCTCAACAACAGCAACAAAAAAAAAAACTCAGATCTACACTGAAAGCCACCACCGACCACCACCGACATTCATCGCTGCAACAAATCACCCCCACACAAAGTTTTGTCAAGAATGAACATGTACAGAACCCTAATGGGTGATTTTGGATGGTTTATTTCATTGAGAGAAAAAAGATTTGAGGTAAAGATTGCAAACCCTAACAAGTGATTATGGATGGTTGAGGTAGTGGTGTTGATAGGTCTCTTTATCTCAGGTGGGATTCCAGTCGATGGATGTGTTGACGGTGGACTCCATTGTTGGATTGGGTCTTTGAAAATGGTTCTAGTGATGGATACTAATGACTCTATTGTTGCAATTGAGGGTCTGCTATATCGCCAAAGAGAGAGAGAGAAGGAGAGAGACAGAGAAATAGAGGGCTGGGTAAGGGGTGGTGTGGTTGCGTCGCTGAGTATTGGGTGGTGTCTGTGTGTATGTATTTATGTATATATGTGTGTGTGTGTGTGTATATATATATATATATATACTCACACACAAAGATGGGTTAAGGGAGAGAGAGAAAGAAGACTGATGAACAAAGAGGCAAAATAGTCTTTTTATTAAGATAGTTAACTCCATCTAACTATTAGGGTGCTAGTGTAATTTTTGAAAAGTGAGGGGGTTTTCGCGTAATAAATTCAAATGTTAGAGGGTGTGAGTATAATTTATCCAAATATATAATATGCACTTTTATAAAACATAACTATCTATGAGTACAAGAAATTAATGCAAAAGTGGAACATATTTCCCGTACTATAACCATTTACTCTCTTTGTGACATTTGAAAAAAATATAAAATTATTGTTATTATACTAACATAATATTTATATACATATATACGATAAAGGACTAAAAGAAGTTAGAATATACATCAGCAGAGGGTCACACAATATTTCTCTGAACGACTACCCAAATTATGTAAATGACATATAAACGAGTCATATCGTATACATTTCTTCTAATTGGTTTCACCAATACTTAATTCGTTTACAATTGCATCGTGACGGGTCCACTCATTTACTAAACATGTGGTTTAAAGAAAACTCAAACCCACTGATTTTATGTGGTGTTAACAGGTCATGTCATATATTGACACCCATAATTTTGATATAAAAACTTGACTTTGTAGAGTTAAATTTTTTTTTTGAACTAGAAATTGTCTTTTGATGTTAAACTACGTAATTTTTATAAAATATTATTTGTAACAGGAAAAATAGTTGTTGTCCATATAATTTTTTTTAGAGTTTTTTAATTTTTTATGAAATATTATATACAACGGGAAAAATAGCTGCAATAAATATAAAAAATTCTTTTGAATTTATAAAATATTATTTGAGGCAGGAAAAACAGCTGTCTCAAATACAAAAATTTCTTTTGAGTTTATGACACTATTTACGGCAGAAAAAATAACTGCCACAAATATTAACACAAACACGCTTTTTGTTACGGCAAACACAGCCGCCACAAAAAATTGTCTCAAATATGTCTTTTGTGACGGCAAACACATCCGCCGTAAAAAATTTGTCACAAAAAACCCTTTTTCTTGTAGTGACTGTAACAAAACTTTGTCAAAATAGAAGATGCAATTTGAATAGAAGTATTAACATTTTATACTCCAAAAAGTAGAACAAATCGTATATAAAATGCAAAGATGGGTAGGGCTAAGCACAATGGGTGGTTTTAGTGGGGTAACTTTGACCAAGTAAATCATGCTTCAGTGTACAAGTCACCATATTACTAATAATCTTAATTGGGTATGAATATCTCGTTCCTAAATCCTTGGATTTTAACCATCGTAGTCTCATAAGCGCTTGGTCATGGACAATAATCTAAGAAGGGAATTATTATGTTTTCTTGGTGTTTTTCTTAAAATTTAACTTTATTTTAAAAAGGAGATTTTATTTTAGGAAGAGAGTTTGATTTTAGAAATGAAGTAAATCTATACTACTATAAAATGTCGACAAAAGTGAAAAACTTTTATTTAACTATTTTGTCCTTATACAAATAATTCAAGACACATACATCCTTATGCATTTACTTATCCAATAAACCCTTCTCATTCTGGGAGTAAAATTCAATTAAAATTGTAATGAATATGTGCTAACTAATAGGTAGGCTTTTCATTTTCTCTCTTGTTTTTAACGTCCTCTTTGGATGCTATAAGAAGGCATTGTAGCACTACAAAGTAAGGCATAAAATTGGAGTTCTTCCCATTTTACATTTGTAGCATTTAGTTATCTTATGTCAAGATTTCTTTTGTGACTTTAATTAGATGAATTATAGGTTAGATATGCTCTTTACAAGGATAAAAAAAGTCCTATACTATCAAATCCATCATATAAGTTTCCTTCAAATGTAGTTAGGAGAAGTTTTCATAATGGATGCGTGACCTTCAAGGATGTTAACTTCAACTTCATTATTTTTCTCTGAAGATTCAAGTTTTGGCATTCAAATTGTCATGATTTGAACCAGAGGATGTAAGTAAATTTTTTTTTTTTGGTTGTATTTTAATGGTATTGGTTGTGTACATTAATTTAGTGTCAAAGCAAGTAATGTATATTAAACAATGAAATGAATTCCACGCTACCTAATAGAGAGTTAGTTAATCTCATTTCTTAATTCTTTGTTTAGCTTAAGACTTGAAACAAGGTGAAAGGATATTCTTAGCAAGAAGCCATACCACAAATTTTTTTTTCTGGTATCTTATCTCCATGTGTATACTTTAGGAACCAAAAGTACTATTAACCCTTCTTGTAGTTAGACTATTGTAAACCCCTGCATGTTTATAGTAATATAATGATAAAGGTGTATAGTAATTTAATATATGTAATGACGTAGAAAATACTAATATCGTAAATAATAGTTAAAACTTAGTTTTAGTTCGTGAATATACGAAATAATTTGTAATAGGACTTATATCAACTATGTTTGATGTGTAAATGTATGTTGTATAAGTTTGGGTTGGTTTAGGAAAGGTTTGGAATGGATTGAAAATGAAAAATAGAGAATATAGGAAAAACTGGGCAAAACCATACCGGTACTGTGTTCCGGAACCATTTGGTCCAGTGAGTTAATTGTACCAGTACTGTGCTCCAGAATTGTACCGTACCAGTACGGCCGAAAAAAGTCTGACAGTTTAAAGTCGCGATTTAGGGTCCGTTTTTTGCCCTATAAATACATTAGGATGCCTCCTTTAGCCCAATTTCGGCCCCTCTAACCCTAGAAACACTTAGAGAGGAAGAGAGAAGGAGAAAGCTCAAGATCAAAAGTGAGAAACAAGAGATTTAAGAGTGATTCAAGATTCAAGCCCTAGTTATTCAAGAGTCAAGGTATGAGTTGTCTTCCATTATTGTTAGGGTTATTATATATATATATATATATATATATATATATATGTTTTGACTCCTAACTATATGTATTTGCTATGAGTTCTTTGTTTCTTGGTTTTCTTGCGATTATTAACATATTTTACACAAAGTTAGGGTTGTATACCTATGAAATTCTTCTTTTTATTTGAAAAACCCTAGTTTTCAAGAGTGATGGGTTTTCCACTTGAACCCTTCCTTTATTCTTGATTTCAAAATCATAGTGTTTTGTGTTGAGTAATAAAATGATATTGTTGTGATCTCTTGTATTTTTCCTTAATTGGTTATTGGAATTGTTACATGATAAAAATTGAGAATTTTTTAGATATGCTTGTAAAATGAGAAATTGTAGATTTTGTATTTATTTGAAATTGTTGGTGGATTGCAAATATTTTGGTTAACTCATTGTATGGTTGTTGTGATGGACTTGGATAGTCATCGAGAGATTCTGTAGAGTGTTAGAGGTTAATCTATCCCAGTGGAGGTGAGATGGTTTCCTAACACTTATAGTGGTATGTCATTTGGTAATGCGACCACTATCGTTCACTGGAGTTCGAACAAGGGATGGTATATCTTTCTTGGGAAGGGACTCGTCACTGCCATTGGTATTGTAACACTCCGCATTTTCTTTTATATGTGCATATATATATATATATATATATATATAGTAATGAGTGGGGTAAAAAGGTGGATATGTGTAGTGATATGTCTTTAAATTTTGGTAGATTTGAAAAGTAAAGATTTAAAGGGTTAGTGGAAGTAACAGTGAAATTTTTGTTTGAATAGGTAAAAATATGAAACTTAAGGTCCTAAAACTTGTACTAAATAGGTTTGTGTAGAAATAGGTGTTGAATATGCATAAGATGGCTTTGGAAGGGTTTAAGATGGATTGGAAATGAAAAATGGAGGAAAAAAGGAAGAACTGGACAAAACCGTACCGGTACTATGTACTGAAGCGTACCGGAGCAAACTGGTCCAGAGAATTCGACGTACCGGTACAGCCAAAAGTGATTTGACTATTAAAAGTCGCGATCTTGGTCCGATTTTAGCTTATAAATACCCAAGTTCGCCTATTTTGACTCCATTTCAGCCCTC
>CM042187.1:21362914-21392894 GCA_023539305.1 Ilex asprella
ACTAAATAGGTTTGGTGTAGAAATAGGTGTTGAATATGCATAAGATGGCTTTGGAAGGGTTTAAGATGGATTGGAAATGAAAAATAGAGGAAAAAAGGAAGAACTGGACAAAACCGTACCGGTACTATGTACTGAAGCGTACCGGAGCAAACTGGTCCAGAGAATTCGACGTACCGGTACAGCCAAAAGTGATTTGACTATTAAAAGTCGCGATCTTGGTCCGATTTTAGCTTATAAATACCCAAGTTCGCCTATTTTGACTCCATTTCAGCCCTCTAACCTTAGAAACCCTAAGAGAGAAAGAAAGGAGAAAAAGAGAGGAAGAAAGGAAGAGAGAAAAACGTGATTTGAAGGGATTTATACCTTGGAGTCCATCAAACCTAACTCTTTAAGAACAAAAGGTAGGGGTTTTCTTCCATCCTCTTACATTGAGGCTAGGATTACTTATATGTATTCTTTACACTCTAAATCTTATATGTATGCTATAGATCATTGATTCTTGATATCCTTATGATTATTACCATGCTTTAAACAACATTAATGGTGGGTAACCATTAAATCCTTGTTCTTGGCTAAAAACCCTACATTTCAAGAGAGATGAACTTTTCTCTAAAGTTTGCTTTATTCTTAATTTCAAAATTTTAGTGTTTCACATGGAACTATAAAATGATGCTTTTGTGATCTCATGTACTTTTCTTAGTTGGTTGTCGAATTGTTGCATGATATATTTTGAAAAATTTGGATAAATGCTTGTAAATGGAGATGAATGTTGGAATTGTATGCTTGGTTGGGTTGTTTGGCGATGCACATGAGTGAGAGGTTCCTTGTAAGGATGCTCGCCCTTTCTCAAGAGGTTCCCGGTAAGGATGCTTGAGAAATAAGTCTGTTATAGTGAGAGGTTCTTTGTAAGGATGCTCACCCCTTCTCAAGAGGTTCCCAGTAAGGATGCTTGAGAAACAATGTAGTGATTAGTGAGAGGTTCTATGGAAGGATGCTCATCCATTCCCAAGAGGTTCCCTATAAGGATGCTTGAAAATCAATGTAATGATTAGTGAGAGGTTACATGTAAGGATGCTTACCCATTCTCAGAAGGTTCCCGGTAAGGATACTTGAGAATCAAAGGTGACCAAAGAGGGGGGTGGAGGTTACCCCAAAGTATACCACCTACCAAAAGAATTTTTAAAAATTGTTTATGACCATTAATCATTATTATTTGTATGAGGTGCTCATTTATTCATTTAAGTAATGTTTTTAAATAAACTTGAGATCCTTTTTAAATGTCACCGCTTTCTTTCAAATTATGTATCTATGTTATGTTAAAAATGAGACCGACCATTTTAAATGTTTTTCTAAACCTTGTATGGGTTTGGGAGAATTTTTCTGTAGAGCTTCATGCTCACCCCCTACCGCTAACATTTTTCAGATTTTCCGCTAGAGGAGGATGTAAGGGTCGAGAAGCCCGCTACTTGGGAGACTGTAACACCCCAAAATACACCCTGGGCGGCATTACATTCTATAACGATTCATACCATGAGAGCACTAAAATAAATCATCAATAAATGAGACTTCAAGTAATAATTCATAATATTTACATGAATATCCCAAAAGAATATGCCATCTTTGGCATTTACATTCCCAATAAAAATTTACTCTTATAGCGCAGCGAAAATTACAAAATAAACTAGACTACACCATGTTCAAAAGAATCTTCTAGTCTAGTACAAAAGAAACTACGGCTCTAACTATCCATCTCGGGATCAAGGTTCCCCTCGAGTGGAGCCTCCCAATGTCCCGGCTCGTCGATGCCGAGGTCCTCCGCTAGCCCCAAATCTGAAAAATGTAATTTGTAGGGGGGTGAGCACGAAGCTCTGTAGCCACATTTCTCCCAAACTCAAACAAGGTTTGTAAAAACATATAAAATGGTCGGTCTAATTTCACAAATATCATACATAATATTTGAAGTAAAACAAGGACATTTAACGAGGATCTCAAGTTTATTTCAAAATATTACTTAAATGGATAAACGAGCAATCATACTCCAAAAATATTCATTAATGGTTGTAAACAATTCTCAATAATTCTTTAGGTAGGTGGCATACTTTGTGGTAACCTCCACCTCCTTTTATGTCACCTTGGATTCTCAAGCATCCTTACCGGGAACCTCTTGAGAATGGATTCTTTAGGTAGGTGGCATACTTTGTGTAACCTCCACCTCCTTTTATGTCACCTTGGATTCTCAAGCATCCTTACCGGGAACCTCTTGAGACTGGGGTGAGCATCCTTACATGGAACCTCTCACCAATCATTACGTTGTTTCCCAAGCATCCTTATCAGGAACCTCTTGGGAAGGGGGTGAGCATCCTTACAAGGAGCCTCTCACTATAACGGACTTATTTCTCAAGCATCCTTACCGGGAACCTCTTGAGAAAGGGGTGAGCATCCTTACAAGGAACCTCTCAATAATGTGTGCCTCCCACAACCAACCAAGCATACAATTCCATAATTATACCAATTTACAAGTTTTTCTCTAAAATCCAAAATATATCATACAACCATTTTACAACCAACCAAGAAAATACATGAGATCCCAATAGCATTATTTTATGGCTTGATATGTAACACTAAGGTTTTTGAAATCAAGAATTAAAAATAATTTAGAGAAAGGTTCATTTATCTTGAAATCTAGGGTTTTTAGGCAAAAAAAAGAATTCAAGGGTTCATCCAACAACAATTTTGTTTAAATCACGGTAATGATCACAAGATATTGAGAAACAATGATCATATAGCATACATGTATGAGTTAAGGTGAAAAGATTACATATATATAAGCCCTAGCCTCAATGTAAGTGAATGAGAGAAAACCCCCTACCTTGAATCTTGAAGAGCTAGGGTTTGGATCCTTTGAATCTACCCGTAATCTCTTGAAATTTTCCTTTGATCTTGTGTTCTCTCCCTCTCTCACAAGTTTTCTAGGGTTTAGAATGAGTATGGACGACTAAGGAGGCGGCCTAAAGTATTTATAGGCCCAAAAGTCGGAATCGGGGTACCGGTACCAAAAACCGGTACCAAAAATCGGTACCTTCTGGAATCGGGGTACCGGTACCAAAAACCTTCTGTAAACGGGGTATCGGTACCCGGTACCGGTACCATTTGGTACCGGTACCCAGTACCGGTACCAAAAACCTTCTGTAATCGAGGTACCGATACCCGGTACCGGTACCACTCAGCAGACTGAGTCTTCCTCTGTCTTCCAAGTTTCCAAATGCACTTCCTATTACCTTTCCCAAGGTTTTTCGACCTTCCGGATTCAGTGGAAGCATTATTTTGACCTAGAAACGTTTAGAAATTGATCTAATAACTAATTCCAATCCCCAACGTCTTTGAACTTAACTCCCCAAATCCATTTGTCTCCCAATCCTTCTTTTCTAATGTTTCAACCTATGCGATTCATTCTTACATCATTATCTATATCCTCATTTTCACAAAATATTTTATTACATATATCTATACATTATATAAAAGAAAATACGGGGTGTTACAGAGACTCCACTTGACGGGAGTGTGGAACCCGAAGTAGACGCATAAAGCGACCTCCTTTCTTTTTGTACTAGACTAAGACAGTCCTTTGGAACATTGTGTAGTCTAGTTTCTTTTGTTTATTCCGCTGCGTTTCTTTAATTAATTTTTGAGATGTAATAGTCATGACTTGGGCTTATTCTTTTGGATAATGTTGTAATTATTTGTGGATGATAAATGAAGTCTTGTTTCCTAAGGGATTTTATTAGTGCTCTCATGATATGAATGGTTTAAGAATATACTGTCGTCCAAGGTGGTGTTTGGGGCGTTACAGGTATGGTAGACACCCTTTCCTAAAGTGATTGTGCTTTGTTGGATGTGATGGATGAATTAGATATAATCGTTGGGTAGATTCCTGAGAAGCAATCAACGTACATGACACGGGGATGAACCAATATATATGAAAATACGATTTATTGTTGAGATCTATCTTTTATTGTTTGTATTAAATTTATTGCTATTGTGAAACTTGAGATCTATTTAAAATGTCATTATTTTTATTTCAAATTTATATATGCTAGTTATGAAATGAGACCGACCGATTTTATATATTTTTTCTAAACCTTGTTCGGATTTAGAAGAATTTTCCTACAGAGCTTCGTGCTCACCCCTTTCTTAACAACCTTTTCAGATTATTCTCTAGAGGTAGAGCTGGAAGTCGAGGAGCCCGCACACTGGAAAACTCCAATAGACAGGAGCGTGGATCCCGAAGCAGACACCTAGAGCGACACTCTCTTTTGATGCTAGACTAGGAAATTCATTTTGGAGACATTGTGAAGTCTAGTTTTCTTTTGGTATTTTCGCTGCGCTATAATAGTTAAATTGTTGGGATGTAATGTCATTGTTTGACATATTCTTTTATATAATGTTGTAAGTAGTTTATGGAGGATGAATGAAGTCTTATTTATTAATGGGATACTTTAGTGCTATAGAGATATGAAAAATGATGATAAATTTCTTTGTTTTGCCGGTAGGGCACTATTTATGCACCATTTATCGGTAGTGTGACATATGCATTATTTAAGTATAAGTCATATTTAGGAGCATAATTTAAGTATGTCATAGAAGAGAAACATGCTTAAAATATTAAAATACACCTACTGTGTGAATTTGAGCCTAAAAGAAAATAGTTTCAAAAATTGGACGAAAAGGGCATCTCGGTTGGCCTAAGTGGGACTGGTCAAACCCGGCCATTAGCGAAAATATAAATTTTGGAAAATTTTCATTTAAAATAATTTTAAGAACTTTGGTTAAAATAGAATGTGGAATTGAGGCGTTTCGGGACGAGTTGTAGTGTAACGGGGTCCTCGATCTATCAAGGATAAAAGAGTCATTTTGCACCTTTGCCCTCCACTATAAATACAGACCTTTTTGTGTAAAAATATCAGTTTTTTAGCTGAGAAAGGTCAGTACACGTTTTTTGGAGGAAAAGGAAGGTTCTTGAAACTTCAAGCACTAAAATTCATTCCTAGGCCAAGATTTTGCAAGACTTCCTTCTAAGAAGTTGTTCCTCTCAACAAAAGTTATATTCTCACCGATCGGTTCGGCTATAAAGCAAACACAACTTCCTTGGTTTGAGAAAAACCATTCTAGGTATGATATTTTACTAAGTTGAGAATAAATTTAAGTTTTCTTGTCTTCCTATGTATTGATTAAATGATTTAGGTGTTTACTTGATGTTAAAAAATTATTTAGTTGGTAGTTTATTTGAAAACCTAGAATTAGTGTTTTAAGTACTTTTGTGTTCTTTCAGTTTCTTGACAATTTGTTGTTATGGTAAATGTATATATTGCTTATGTGTTAGATTATTATATTATACCTTATGTTCATGTAGAGAAACTCTTATGGTTTGAGAGTTATGAAGAATTGCTTGTTTGTGCATTTGTAGTTGCTTTGAGAAATTATGAAAGTAATTAATGCGAAGTTTGATCGTATATTCAATCCATTGGATGGTGTTTTATATTCATGTAGACAAGGTGTTTGATGAAATGTTTCATACAATTCACATTGAGAAAAATCAAAACATCTTGGCATACATGAATCCTTGGAACATAGTGTGTGTTGAGCACTTGGTGCTATGCAGTATGAGGGTGTAGATCCTGTGGTGAAAAATCCAAAATCTAGCCAATGACAGTACTCGCGGGCTGACGGGGGATAGACCGTGAAGCGAGTCATGGGTTACATAGAGTTACATGGGTGTGTCATGCATATTGACATTGCATAGCCTTGAGGGATTACGGGGTTATAGCATTTAAAATGTACACTTGCACATGTCACGCCTTAAATTTGTTCCTTGCATTAGTACTTTGTCATACCAACAGTTGAGCTGAACCCATTCGTGGGATATCATATTACAGATGAAGCTCCCGGTACTTAAGACTTGAGGAAGTCTTAAAGGAAGGGGAGAAAAGGGACTTGAATGAATATTTGGCCCTTGGGGCATATTTTGTATGTATGGGCATAAGCCCAAATGACTTGTATTTTAATTTGGAAAAATAATGGATTATATATCTTGGGCCATTTTAAAGTGTAAGGGTGTAGACCTAATTGACATTTGTGATGTTTTTATTTAATGAACATCATATGTGTATATTGGGACAATTATATGTATATGTTGAGAATAAGGGGTGTATGTTTAATTTACATGAGTTGTGGCCACCGAGTGAGAGTGGATTGTGATAGCTTATAAATATTGTGAATATTAGGTGGGAAAAGGGCTTGAAAAACAAAGGAGGTTATGTCAAAATTTTATGAAAAATTAAAAGATGTGTGAAGTGTGAAAAACACCTTTCAAATAGGTGGGAAAGATGTCAAAATGGGGGGTTTAGAAACCTTGAAAGAATAAGTTAAAAATAAAAGAAAAATGACTTGAAAAATTTTGGAAAAACGTGAGAAATAAATGAGAAACCAATTTATCCAACCTAATAACCTTTCATTTACTTTTCTTATTCTTTTTCCCTCACTCCCTAGATTTGTGAAAATTCGGGGCGTGACAAGTGCTCTCATGATGTGAATAATTTATAAATTGTAATGCCGTCCAGGATGGTATTTGGGGTATTACAACTATATTATGGAGGGCTAGTTTCAAATTGTAATGCCGTCCAGGATGGTATTTGGGGCATTACAACTATATTATGGAGGGCTAGTTTCAAAACATTACAATACTTGCTTCATTGATTGATGCTACAACAAGGTCTACTTCCACGCTCTATTATTGATTTGTATGTCAACTTCCCAAATAGGCAATGATTGGGTTTCTTTACAATTCGTGATGGTTGCGGATTGCTATAGAAAGGTGGAATCTCTTCCACGTACAGGAGTGTAACTAGTTTTCGACTTGGCCAGAGGAGGAAAAAATTGTAATAGAGTAAAGAATATACAGTTAAACCCAAGTATTATACCTTGGGTTCAGGGGCGGAGCCATGAATTTATACAACGGGGCAATAACTATAAATTTAAAAATTTGTCTTAAGGATTAAAGTCAAAGATAAATAATTTTTTAAAATTATATATAATACCTAAAATTTCATTGACAAAAGAGCCAAAAACTAATATACGTTGGGTACAAAAACAATAAAAAAATTACAAAATAAGGTTCTAATTAGACTTTTTTACAAAAAAATGAGACTAACTATTGTCTTTTACGATTGACCACGACATAATTTTATATTTTGAAAGTGTTTCATGATAACATCATTATCAATACAATCGAAAATGTCTTTCTCTATGTATACAATCAAGTTATTTGTCATTCATTGATTGCCCATTCGATTACACAATTGATTTTTCACAATCTTCATAGCCGAAAATGCTCTTTCTACTGTGACAGCCGCAACAGGCAAGATCAATGCCAATGTCACAAGTAAGTAAACCAATGAATACAATACATTTTTTTTCATCTCAACTATTTTCTGAGCAAGATCTCCAATCCCCAACAAATTTGAAAACTCAATACTAGAGCGCATATCAATAATATAACTATCCAACTGATCAGAAAGTATCATGAGCTCTAGTGAAGAAAATTATTTTGGATAAAATTAGGCAAGACCAACCAATTTCTCCTTGTCAAAAGCTAAGAAGGAATCAAAAAGACTCAAACATGTCACACAAAGAAGTAAATTAGTGTTTGACTCGGTAAAATGACTATTTAGCTCTTGAAGTTGCATATTTATGGTGGTATAAAATAACTCAACTTGATAGTGATGCAAATTTGTCTTTTCTTGAGTACGTTTTGACCTCCCTCAAGCTTTAAAGATATCGTCCATCTCTGGAACAACTATCTCATGTTTTTCACAAAAAGGTGTGACATCATAAAAAAAATAACTCCAACCACTTTTCCCCATCATTTGAAGTCGTTGCTTGGATACTTGAACTAATTTCATGACATTCACGATATCTTGATCTTTCATTTGTAATGCCTGCAACAACTCATTTGTGATTCCCAAAATGCTTCTCATCAAATGAAGATTGAATGCAAACTAAAAAGATTGTAGCAAATTCAAAAGAACATTTGTCTCCCCTCTTTGTTCTGCATTTATACCATCATCTGAAACGATATCAAACACATCAACCACTGATGAGAACATATCAATCAAGTTGATCAAATAATAATAATAATGTGAACCCCAACGTGCATCACAAACACGTGTAAGATTAGTTTCCTGATTTAGACCTCGCCCACTTGAAAGCTCTCCATTATTGAGTAATTCAATAACTCTAGTTGTTTGTTTCTCCCTAAGAATATCTCGCCGTTTACATGAGTCTCCCACAACATTCACAATATTAGCAACCAAGTTGAAAAGAGTCGCGATTTGAATATGATTCTTTGCAACGGCCACATGAGCTAATTGCAATTGATGCAAAAAATAATGGACATAATATGCATATTCATTCTCCTTCATTATAAGTGTCTTGAGACTATTGAACTCACCTCGCATATTACTAGCCCCATCGTGACCTTGCCCACACAATCTTGACAAGCTCAACCCATGTCTAGCAAATAATTCTTCTACAACTGTCTTAAGTGAGAGAGCACTAGTATTAGTAACATGTTCAAAATCTAAAAAGTGTTCAACTACATGTCCTTTCTTGCCCACAAATCGCAACACAATAGCCATTTGCTCATTTGTTGATATGTTACGTGATTCATCAATAAGAACAGAAAAAAGTGCATTACCAAGGAGGGTCACAATAGCATTACATGTTTCAACAGAAGCTGCAGTTACAATGTCTTTTTGAATTTCAGGCGAAGTCAACTTGAGATTCTCATGAGCATTTTTCAACACAACAACTTTAATATTCTCAAGAAATCTAAGAAGCTCAAGAGATTTTCCTTGATTATTTGAATTCTCAGATTCATTGTGATCACGAAATGCAAGTCATTGTCTTAGAAGAAATCAAATACAATCAATAGATGCATTAACCGGATTTTGTACCCACTTTGAGCTTGGTCTAACTGTTTGAAGAAAATAGCTTCAATACTTTACTTTTGATTTAATAAATCTTGACATTTTCTCCAAACTTGGTTATGAGAACTATTAACGCCTCCACCATGCATTTGGAACTTCTCTATTCTCTTCTAATTTGAAAAGCCCTAAGGTTTCACCACTCGATTGTTCTCCCATGTCTAATTTAAAAAAATATCAGCACAAACAAAATGTTTCATCTTTTGCTACACTATACTCAAGTCAGTTACCAAACTGAGAAAATCAAGCTTTGTTAAACCATCGTAGTTTAACACCAAATTCTTTTTGTGGAAAATTATGTTCGGGGGGTTGACAAGGTGTAAAACCTGGGCAAATTTAAACTTTTTGTGCATAAGGACAAAATGGTCATTTATCATCCTAATGCTTATTTGAGATACTTATTCTCTAGACCTCGGATGAGAAAACTGACTTCGCCATTGGATTCGTATCGCAAGAACTAGTCACTCTGTCAAATTTCGTCGAATTTTGAGATAGTCAGATTTTTGCATGTCGTTCGAGGCGACTGCATGACGAATGACATTTTAAAGGTCCCCAAAAATAAATTTTTGAAATTTTCTTAAAATTAAATTAAAGTTCAAATAAAATTAATTTGAACTTAATCCGAGATATAATGAATCATTTCGGGACGAAAAACAGACCCGAAAGTCAAAAATATGCGGTGCGATGTGGACCACACATTTGTGTCTATAAATACCCTCTTAAATCAGCTTTTTGGGGAGAAAAATATCTTCTCATCAGCTGTAAGCAGTCATCCAATAGAAGAGAAACAAAAATTTCATCTCCAAGTTTTCCCTCCTGATTTCGAGAGTTCCGTCGGTCGGAATTCGTCGAATCAAAAGGCAAAGTTCATCTCCTCGACGAGGCTACGCGTACGTACCATGAAAGAAGGATTTCACCGAAGATCCAAAGAGTGGATTTTGGATAAATCAAGGATCTTGAGGTGTTCTTGGTGTGTTCTTGAAGCCTAGTCTTCATTTCAAGCTTCAAGAGGTAGTGTTCCTCCTACCTTGGATTAATCTTTCCTTAAATGTTGATAGTTTAAGGGTTTGATATATTTATGTACATGAATAGACTTTTATATGTATGCGGAAGTTACATATGATTGACATAGGTAACTTATGTATTGATATATATGTATGTTTATGTAATAGAAATGGAAAAGTGAGCATAGAAATGACTTAAGCTAAGTTGCTAGCTTGATTTTGGTACGTGAAAGTTACATGTGATTTATTATGTGACTTAATGAAGATTGAAAGCATGCTATGTGTTATACAAATTATGCCTTGAAGGTGTTTGGTGAAATGCCTTGAGTGTTTGAAATTGTTGTTTGGATTGAATTAAAATAACATTCTTAAGTTTAACTCATGGAATCATATGCTTATGATATGATTTATGATTGAATGTGCTTGTTGATATATGCATGTGTTGATATATTAACATTGAGATGAATATGGTGTTTATATGCTTAGGATATAAATTTACCATGGATATGTTAAAATTGTTCATGTGTTATTCTTGTCATATTGAGCATTATGTTGTGTGCAATGGGACATAGCATTGCATATGAACGGAAGCATCTCATCACATGGGTGTGTGCATGGTTGATGTCAACACCACACTTGGTGATTGACAGGATGGCTTGGGAAAAGTTGGGTCGAAGAACTAGCTAAGCCGTTTGGTTGCATAATAAATTGGGTTGGGGTTAGCAAGAAGAGATATGACGACCTCTCGGGTGCAAGACCCGGTGATTTGGGAAATGCACTCCATTGGTGTAAAAGTCCATAGAGTGTGTGGGTTTGGATAACCTTTGGTGTAAGTCCATGAACATCCATCCCCAAGAAAGACCCTAGTTTTGAAAATTTTATTTGATATGTACATAAATAATGGAGTGAAACGCTTTGGCATTGCATCGTATAGTGGGAGTCGGTGAAGACTTGGGTTAAAGTGCATAAGTGAGTGTCAACTCATTTCATGGCATGATATTATTGCATTCCAACTTAGAATGCATATCCTTATAAGGAATGATTGTTTATATGTTGTAAATGAATGTTGCATGAGCATGAGCATCTAAGGGGGAGTAGCATTAGTAGGATTTACTTTACTGGGCATTGGCTCACCCTATACAAGAAACATTTCAGGTGTGGGGTTTGCATCTGCGGATGGCTCAATTGGAAAGCATCAGGCATGAAGGGGACCGACTTGTGGCCTTATTTTGAGTTTTTGTAAAAGGTTTATGAAAACATCGATTTTGGCATGTAGATTATGCAAATTAATTGTAATAGGACATATATAGACTAATGTTAAAGTAACCTTGCATGTTTTGATATAAGTATGCGTAATTGGACCCGGTGTGGCCAATGTTTATTTATAAATGGATCCAATCCGGTCATTATTTATATTGGGTCTCGGATGGGTCATGTTAAGTTATATTGCACAGGAGTCTTTGCCCATATTTTGTTAAGTTATGGATCCTGGTAAAATGGGACATAACGGTGTGATATCGAGTTACTCGGTATCTACGGGTATTCCGCGGGTTGATGGGTAATCAACGGACCTCCGAATTTTGGGACGTCACACAAGGACCTTCTTGTAGATAAGCTCTACGAATTTGGTCTCGATTATTAGGATTATAATCCATAATCTGAGGTCGTAGTCTAGGATCTGATGGAAGATCCACCAAATTAATACCTACATGATTTTTCTTTGAAGAATCACCACCTCTGTTTGGAGGAGGCGATAACTCTGACTCAGACTTTCTCTTGAAGTATTTTTCTATGACTGTTTCAAAAAATTATTCAAGAAAATAGGTTTATACATACACTTCTACAATTAATTAAACAAACTAGCTATCATTCTAAAGAATATATTGTATTAGGAAGCAAATACAAGTACAAATGCATAAAAATATCCGATTCATAATTTTAATAAATTCAAGCATTATCAGTTAAAGTATTAAAAATAGGTTCGGATTGAGAGTTACCAAAAAATATTTTTCATTGTTGACTCTATAACTGCAACTCAAGGTCTTCAAGGCATCCTCAATTACTAATCCGGGCTATAACAAATCAAGAAAATAATCACGGCAAAATGCACAAAAAAAATAAATGCACAGAATATGTGTTGTTGTTAAAAATTCACAGAATATTTGTTGTCAAAATTTAATTTATTTTGTGACATTGGGGTACAAAAACAATTAAAAAAACAATAAACATTGGGGTACACATATTTATTTTGTGTGCACAGACTGTGTTGTGCGTGTGTTGAGAGAGAAAGAGATAGAGAGAGATAAAGAATATTTACTTTTGTCGCTTGTCAGTATGCTCGGTCGGTGGTGGTGGTCCAGACCAATGGTCCTACTGTGTCAATGCAAGGGACCAGATCCAGACAGAAGTCACCTTTACTCTTCTCTGACCTCTGTTCTTCGGCTGGGCAAGTGGGTGAGTTGAGTGAGTGAGTTGTGAGACAAAAAAAAAATTCTTTTTTAATAGGTGTTATTATGTTGGGCCAGGCCAAATTTTTTTTTTTTAATTGTGGCCCAAAAATTTTGTTTTTAATGTTGGGCCAAAAAAATTATTTTTTTTATGTTGGGTCAAAAATTTTTGTAATAGGTTGGGTGGATTTTAATATGTTTGGGTAGATAATATTGGGCTTAAATCTTTTTGTTTTAAATGGGTTTAATTTTTTTGGGTAAATAATGTGGACCTAATATAAATGAGGGGGGCACACATAATATATTCTATAAATTTATAATACATATACCCTACTAATAATTTTTTTTTAAGGGGGGCCATTTGCCCACCCTGACCCAGCCTTGCCTTCGTCACTGCTTAGGTTGCACATTACTCTCAAATTATTCACCATCTCACATTGCACTTTGAACTATTGGTTTAAGTTTAGCATTGCCCCAATTGTTTACTTTTGTACATTTTTTGATAGAAAATTAGATCAAAAAAAAATTGTGCAGCTAATGGGAGAAAAGTCCATCTCCTACCATCCATTGTGAGAACTTAGTTTTGCCTTGATTTGTTATGAGAAATTGGACAAAACAACATTTGGAACAATGTAAAACTCACATTAATAACTTAATATGCAATGTGAAAAAACAAATAGTTTAGGTGCAACGTAAAAAAAACAAATATTTTAAGTAGCAATGTGAAACGAGAGGCAATTCGGACTCATTACAATAGTATATTGAGTTATTGTTGGGTAATGAATGATGACGAGTGCGGGTCAACCATTAGGCCATCTAGGTAACCACTTAAGACACATTAGAAAAGGCCCCAAATTTCATTAACAATGGGTTTGACTCTTCTTCAATTCTGAAAATTTATGTATATCAATAATATAGTCTAATCGAGAAGTTTGAGTCATGTATTAATCCCACAAAGAAGGCCCACGGATGTCCAAGTACCAAGAAAAAGATTGAATGGTTATGATTGTATCTTTTTATTTAGAGATGTTTTTATCGCTGAAAAAAACAAAAAATTAAGAACCCTCACTAACCACACTCTTTCTCTGAAAAAGAAAAAAATAATCTTTGAATACAAAATTTTACATTAGTACACAAAATAAAAAAAGCCTCATTTGGAATAGTTGTTTTGGGCCTCAAATTGTTTCAAGTCGGCCCTGATTTTAGGTCTCGAACATGTAACGTGTTGCTAGTTCTGTGATGTTTTAAAATATTTTGTTTCATTCCTTGAGGCAAGTATAAATTTTTGGTTGAAAAAAAAATTATTTTTTAGTATTTTTATTGATGATAGGTCAGCATCTATACCATAATGCTTAGATTTTCTCTGACAGTTTTGCAAACTTGCGATTGCACTTGATTTCACTACTTCTGCCAAAAACATAACTTTTTTTTTTACCAACGCCAAAAACATAACTTGAATTTGCATTGTTTCTTATAATTGGTGGCACTCAATTAATACATGACATGCACGTAGCCACGCCACTAGCTAAGAGTCCATAATGGGTCGAGCCTACCCAACTGTCCACGGAATGGGCGTTGACTGATAAATGGGACGACCCATCGAGAAAAATTTGGCACATGATCTGGTCATCGTGACAGTCGTAATGGAGTCATCTTTTTCAAGTTGGATGTTTATAATTTTTTTAATGTTTGATGG
The DNA here is from genome assembly GCA_023539305.1 of Ilex asprella. Classification (NCBI taxonomy): domain Eukaryota; kingdom Viridiplantae; phylum Streptophyta; class Magnoliopsida; order Aquifoliales; family Aquifoliaceae; genus Ilex; species Ilex asprella. The sequence continues at coordinate 21,377,103 of CM042187.1, forward strand.
ACCAATGGATAGGCATACATCACCATGATGGGCCAAGATTGTGACTCTCTGCCCTACCATTGGCCATGGGTCCATCGCTAAGGTTAACCTATCATTAGTATTCTCTGATGGTTTGCCAGAGAAGCATCCACATACCTAAAGGTAGGCTACATAGCATGGTAATTTATTTTAAAATAGAAGTGTTTATTTGCCTAGATTAAAACTAAGTGCAAAATATTTTAGGCCGATTTGTTTTTAAAGCTTTCCATAAATCTTTTTGATTAGAACTAACCCCAAGTTTTCAATTTTCATTTAGTCTGAAGGGGTAAACAATACGAAGATAAATAAATTTTTGAAAACTATATATCATTGCTCTCTAAATCCTAGTAGGGTCAACAAGTAATAATAAACTCGCCATGATTGTTCACATTACAAGATTTTAGTAGTTAATACCTTGAAACATTGAGTTCGAATCCAGTATGACATGCTCTAATTGATCCATTGCATGTTTTTTATCGTTAATTACGTATATTTCAATTTGCATGATATTTATGTGTCCAAAAGATATGTCATTGGGATAGTTTTCACTTTTCAGTTATTGAAACAAATGAGGATGAACAATGCTACATAACTCAAATGAAATCCAAAAAGTTTCAACCCAAATGCATATAATCCCTTGGATGAGAGGGTGCTATCAATTTTTTTCAGTGGGGCCTACTCATCCCACATTCATCTAAGAGATGATATGTATTTGATTTTCATTTAGGTTATGTAGCATTTTCCAATAAGGATATTGCCATTTTGAACTCATTATTTCTATAAACTAGCATAAATTATGTAGATTGGGGGGTTTTATCAAAATTTTAATTTCTTAAAAGCACAAAATGGACACAATCAAAAGGGGTGTTAACCCAAGTCCTCTCATGGTATAGGTTTTCTCTCTGCCCTAGCAGAGTCTTTGTCTTTCTTATAGGTTTTCCTAATGAAAGTTTTTTGCTTTAGGATCATTACAAATTACTCTATGTTGTATTCTTCCCTCAATACATTTTTTGTTAGAAATAGCTAGTAATGTATCCCACATTGGAAAAATAGAAATGAAGTGTAAGAGTTTAAAATAAGAAACACACCAAATTTTATAAGTTTGGATGGTGGGAAGATTTGGAGGGAAGCTCCAAATATTTCAAATCAATGGGCCTTTATTAGGCTTTAAATAAAATAATATTTAGAGTCAAAAGATGGGCACTTGGGCCATCTTGCGCTTGAAGCTTGGGCCAAAATTAATTATTTTATATCTTGGACTTAAAGCCCATAAAAAATTAATTATTTTTGTATTAATTAATTAGTTCTTGGCCCAAGAGTCGTGTGTCCTTTATACATCTCTTTAGCCCAAGAGTTGTGTCTTCTCTATACATCTCTTTAGCCCAAGAGTTGTGTCTGCTCTTTACATCTTTAAGTTATTACAATACCACAGAACCTTCAATGAAAAGACATACAAAATTAAAAACGTTTTTCTATTCTGTTTTTGGGGAGAATTTTAAAGTTTGCTATCTAAAATTTTGTTTAGCTTTGTTAATCCTAGAGGACTCTGCCATAAACCTAGCAGCAACATATTGGGACCATAATTTTCTTAAGGAGAGTGAATATACAATCAAATCCTTCTGTTTTAATCTGTTGTAATTATTTTGTTAACATTCTCTACTTATTTTCCATTCCTTTCTATTCACGTTGACTGAAGTTAGACATTTTCACAATCAATATTTGTGTTGTAGGTCTTGAATTGATTATCAGAACTCTGTCCAACACTTGCTCAAACAATTACTTAGGCCTTCTATGGTCAGTTATAGGTGGGTGCTATGGAGGAGTAAATGGAGGATTGTGGCTAAACTTTAGATTGCCTGAAGAGGAGCAAATGGGTCTAAACATAGCTAGCAAGGCTGAACATTCTGGATGAAAAAGGAAGACTATGTTTGGTAGGGAGATTACACTATGGTAGATCCTTCAATAGAGCAGCTTTCAAGAACATGATGAGATTAGTTTGGAATGTATCGAATGCAGAATTCAAAGACTTGGCCGATAATCTATTCTTAATTCAATATAGAACTCCAGTAGACAAGAAAAAGGTACTTGAAGGTTTGCCTTGGTCTTTTGATAATCACCTTGTTTTATTGATGGAAATACACAAGTGTCGAAGGTTCAAATTAACCATTGTCTATTTTGGGTCCAAGTATATAACCTCCTGTTTAACATCATGAATCAAGAAATAGGCAAAATTATTGGTAATCGCATTAACAATCCCTTATAAGTTGATATGAAACATGAGGGTATTAGTTGGGGGTAGGTATTTAAGAGTCAGAGTAAATCTGGATATGACCAAGCTTCTCCTTAGAGGTATGAATGTCAAGGGATTGGAGGCCAATTATTTAGAGTCTTCTTCAAGTATGAAAAACTACCAAACATTTGCTACCACTGTGGTTGCTTTGGGCATGGGGAGAAAGAGTGTCAGGTGAGATTTGGGTCATCAAACTCACCTACATAAGAACATTTATAGTATAGTAATTGGTTAAGAGCTTCTGGGATAAGGATAAGAAATGATCTAAGTGTCATAAACCATCTACAGGAGAATTGCAAGCCCATGACCCTGATAATAAGGTGGTCGGAGATGACAGTGGTTCACCAGCAGAGACAGATTCAACTTTCCAAGGGGTGGCTACCATTAAGCCTCCAATCATGGAAGTGATGGAAAGCAGTCTCATGAAGTTAGGTGTTTTCAAAATTCAGGACTTGGGAGAAAAAGTAGGGATGGAAGGAGTGGAAGATACAATCAAAATAAACCTCCTCAATTGCGCCATGAAAGATCCATTAATTAGAGATTTTCAAATGGTAGAGGGAAAAAGTTCAAAACAAATTCTAAATAGCACTGGAACCAACTTACTGGACAACCCAAATGTTTTAAGCCGATATCCAGGTTTGGATATATCTTCTCCATGCTGACTAATAGCTAAAGCCCATATTGATATGAGTTGTGATCAAACTAGGGTCCTTTAGAAGCCAGAATACTAAATTAAACGTAATTGTAAAAAAATACACATAAATAAATATTTTGGAAAAATTATACTATTGAGATACAAAGACATAAATGCCCATTTTTTTAAAATTGTCTTTCCTAAAAACTATCGAAATGCATTTATCTTAACTGCTGAAATTTAGGTACATTTATTTTGGGTATCGTTATACTTCTTCTTCCTCACAAAACTAGTTCATCTTCTTTGGAGAAAAACTTTCCAACTCTTTGTCTTCCATAAACAAGGGTAAGACATCGATTGTGACAGAAGATTTGGGATTTGGGGTTTCTTCAATTGATAGAGGGTTTTTTGGTTTCATCGGCACAAACTCAAGTTTGGTGAGAGGTTTCTTCGATTGACAAAGGTTTTATTGGTTTCATCGGCACAAACTCAAGTTTCAAACTTTTCATTGTTGATTGTTGTCCAGCAACTCAACCTGAACCAGGAACTCAATAAGTTGATCTTCTGCATTCCATATATATATATATATATATATATATATTGGTAATAACATCATGGGTGGCTCAAAATCAAAATAAATTACCTTTATTTTGATTTGGATGTTTTGTTTTGGCTGAAATTTCTTGTTAAATTCATTTTTTTGGAGACATATTGTCGTCATTGAGTAATATAATAGATAAAATCGATCATTGAAGATGAATGTGGTACAACTTTGGTTTTTTTTTTGGCAAAAGCCCCAAAATTATGTATTTTTTAAACCATATATGTTTTCCTCTTAGAGAAACTGATAATTTATTGGATTTTGTACACTCAATAATTTTTTTTTTCAAATGGTTCAATATGGATATGAAATATTGTTAGTAAGTGTAAAGTCAAATTAATTGGTTATATTTTTTATTATGTTCAGTAGTCTTGTGCATTTGGTACCAAATACAAAACATATATGTACTATTTTAAATGAAATTTTATGCAAATATAGGTTTGTCATAATGTAATATTACAGTGTTTGTGTAGTGTGTTATTATACAATTATTGGTCAAACTCATAAGTATTCATTCTCCAAATGCAATTTTTTTTTTTAAATGTCGAAACATATTAACATTGGTAATTACTACAAGGTTGCATGCGGTGTGTATGTCTGTTACATAATGAAAAATTTTATCAAAGGAAAAGAGATTGAAGAGAGGTTAACAACAAGACAGTTGATTGAGTTCCGAGCTGAAATGGTTTCATTGTTTTTCAACCATTCAAATTCTTGGAGTAAAGAAGATCTGAAAATACGTAGGAAGCTGAAGAAAAAATATGTCGACAAATGACAAAGTGTTAATTGTTTGTGTATTTTAAAAGTGAACATTAGTGGACCATAAGACATGTATTTAGATATTCTATTGTAAAATATTGTTATTTGGTGAATGTAAATGATCCAGATTGTTTAATGGTGTTTATTCCTTGTTGAATAATTGTGTGTGATTACACTATTTCATATCCTCACTGTTGAATGTGTTCCCCTCAAAATGTTACAAAGAAAATGAACAACATAACAAATAGAGTGTGCCAACGACAGTATAACACTGCATCAAGATTAGTGTATCAAACACAATGCAACAATGTTACAAAAAAGTTGTAGCACTATTAAAAAGTTAATGACAAGTTGTTTTAACGAATATGTTAATAAATCCAATATAGAGCTAGTTGTGTGTATGTTATTGTTACACTGTTCTCAATACACTGTTACAACAATATGTAAATTCATTGTATAGTATCAGTGTGGGTTGCATACAGAATACTCCATCAAATGTTAGATAATTTTCAAGTGGGCAAGAAAATATCTCTAATTCATTGTAGACCAAAATGACACAATTCCTCATCTTTATTATTTTTATATTAAGTCATGACAAACTTTTAAAGGTCAAAGGTTGCACCAAGTCAGCTACCAAACCCACTCTAGCTTTGTGTATATACACTTCCTAACATGTGTCATTCAATGCTTGAATCACCATAGCAATCTGTGTGTGATCACAGATAAAACTCTTTGGATATGTGCCATTTTGGTCATTTGGCTGGAAACAAATGCAAGAACTTCTAAGACTAGGTTTGGAGAAAGCTATTGTTACAATGTTGTTGATACACTGTCATTGATACATTCTTCCAATAGTGTGTAAATTCACTTTACAATACCAGCGTGAGTGGCATAGAGAGTAATCCATCAAATGTTAGGCAAAAAAAAAAACATATTACTTAAAATGTGAAAACGTCACTAAAACAAACAAACCTAAAAAAAGATTGTAAAAACAAATTGTAATAAACTTAAAACAGTGAACAATGTCACTAAATGAGCATTACTAAGTTTACAACAGCTTGTTACAAGATTTCTTGTTGTGACTGCCTAAACGCCTACACTGACCACAACGAATTCGCCTAATAAGTTCCCCCTAGATTGAATTATGCGATTCTTTAAATACTAAGGTATCATTATAGTATGTACATATCAGCAACACCATTTCTTCCATTGTCAAAATCTCTGAAACTATTAAAAGAATACATAAAATGAAACACAAAATAAAAACATATATGCAAACACATATATACTTAAAACATATATACATTAACACATTTAAACTGCAGGTGGTTAACATACTAAAGACACGAATTCAAGCCTTGATGATGTTGTTATGTAATTACAATGAAGGCAACAAAACACCAGGCTTCCAGTGTCTGGCCAGTCGAAGACAACAAAACTTCAGGCTTTCAACGTCTGGCCAAAAAAAATTTGTGTACGGCCAGTCAAACAAGACGAATAGGTTAAAAAAGGTAGAGGTCTAGCTAGTCGAAAACAACAACACTTCAGGCTTCCAATGTCTAGCAAAAAAAAATTTGTGTACATTCGTTGAACAAGATGAATATGGTAAAAAGGCAAGGTTTCAAAATTTAAAATTCAAACGCAGTTATATATCCAAATATAGAAAAAAAAAATATCAAAGTAATCCCATAAAACTAGAAGATATTTAATCCATAAATAAAATTTGAAAAAAAAAACCACTTTCCATTAAAAATGTACTTGGAAACAAATAAGTATCAAAATTAAGAACTTTTTTACCCTATATTTTTTTTTGTATACTTTTTTACAATTAACTCTAATTTGGTGTACCCCCTTCAATTTCCCCCATCAAACAATTGATTTGGCCCATCCCATTACAAACAAATTGGGGATTTTAATGGAAATAAAAAGAAGTTGTTGTTGAACATCACAAAGGAATCTCAGATTTGAAGAGGTGAAAGAGAAATGTTAGGGAAAAATTTACTAATATAAAGATGTTTGTTCATGCGTAAACCAAAACATTTATATACCACCACTGATCACGAATATGCGAAGAAGGAGAGCCCTAAATTTGTGTTCTTGATATAAACAAAATGCAAAATGGATGGTATTGAGAGACTTAATGCATGGTTTAGAATGAACAGAATAACAATTGAATCGATTTAGCTGTTTAGAGGATTGGTCTTGTTATAGAAGAAGGATATGTCTCTTTCTCTACAAAGCTTCTCCTGTAGACATATAGATGTCCATATTGATGGCTATAATGGAAGGAAGGATTGGAGATTGACAATATTTTATGTTGATCTCAATGTTATGAAACGTTCGAATATATGGAGGTTACTACACCAATTATGTTCGAAAATTGATTCACCTTGGTTATGTGCTGGCGACTTCAACAAGATCCTTACAAATGGCGAAAAGAAAGAAGGAAGAGAGAGAGCCAATTGAAAGATAAGGGCTTTTAGGGATGTTCTAGACAACTGCTTACTAGTGAATTTAGGATTTGGAGGCTACAAATATACTTGGTGTAATAATTGGTTGAATCCCCATACTGTTTGGGAGAGATTGGAGAGTGTGAAGCCCCAAAATTCAGAGGTCCTTTTTCAACTCATTAATTACTCATCAACCCGCAGAATACTCGTGAATACCATATAACTCGATACCACATTTTTATACTCCATTCACTAGGATCATGGCAAAATAAAATTCGAGCTCTATCCAATACACGACATGTGCATACATTATTCATACGACCATTCCAAGGTCCACATCCTGAAGTCTAGGACTTAAAATTTAATCATTCACATCATCTGAAGAAAAGAACTCAAGATATAAAGGCTCAGAAGCGTTGAAGTTCAAATATCAAATTTAGAGAAGAGGTACCAGTACCTAGGATAAGGAGTACCGGTACCTGAGCTCTTTGGAAACCAGGTACTGTACTTGTGATCGATATCTAGGACAATTTAAATTTAAGAATGAATGAGGTACCGGTACTTGTAAGCCTTAGTACCATTACTTGGGCCCATTGATAGCTAGGTATCAGTACTTATGAGCATAAGTATCATTACCTGAGCCCACTGGAAGCTGGGTACCGATACTTTCAAGCATGAGTATTAGAACCCGAGGCCCATATTTCTTAGAATTTACAACGCCCCAAATACCACCCTGGACGACATTACGATTTATAAACCATTCACATCATGAGTGCACTAAAATAATTCATCAATAAATAAGACTTCATTCATCCTCCATAAACTACTTACAACATTATCCAAAAGAATATGTCAAACAATGACATTTACATCACACAATTTAACTATTATAGCTCAACGGAAATAATAAAAAAAAAACTAGACTTCACAATGTCTCCATAATAAATTTTCTAGTCTAGCATCAAAAGAAAGTGTCTCTCTAGGCGTCCACCTCGGGATCCACGCTCCCGTCTATTGGAGTCTCCCAGTGTGCGGGCTCCTCGATTCCCAGCTCTTCCTCTATAGGATAATTTGAAAAGGTTGCTAAGTTGAGGGTGAGCACGAAGCTCTGTAAGAAAATTATTCCAAACCCTAACAAGGTTTAGAAAAGATATATGAAATCGGTCGGTCTCATTTCACAACTAGCATATATAATTTTGAAGTAAAAATATGGACATTTTAAACAGATCTCAAGTTTCACTATAGCAATAAATTTAACGGAAATAATAAAAGATAGATCTTAACAATAAATCATATTTTCATGTTTATTGGTTCATCCTTGTGCCATGTACATTTATTGTTTCTCAGGAATCTACCCAACAATTATACATAGTCCACCCATCACAACCAACAAATCACAATCACTTCAGGAAAGAGCGTCTATCATACCAATGACAGTGATGATTCCCTTCCCAAGAAAAGTATACCATCTCTTGTTTAAACTTCAGTGAACGATAGTGGTCGCATTATCAAATGACAATCCACTACAAGTGTTAGGAAACTATCTCACCCCCACTGGGATAGACTAACCTCTAACACTCTACGATATCTCTCGATGGCGATCCAAGTCCATCACAATAACCATACAATGAGAAAATCAAAATATTCTCAATTCACCAACAATTCCAAATAAGTACAAAATTCACAATTTCTCATTTTACAAGCATATCTCAAAAATCCCCAATTTTATCATGTAACAATTTCAATAACCAATTAAGAAAAAATACAAGAGATCACAACAATATCATTTTATTACTCAACACAAATACTATGGTTTTGAAATCAAAAATAAAGGAAGAGTTCAAAAGGAAAACTCATTACTCTTGAAAACTAGGATTTTTCAAACAAAAAGAGGGCTTTCATGGGTATACAACCCTAACTTTGTGTAAAACATGTTAATAATCGCAAGAGAATCAAAACACAAGAAACCCATAGCAAATACATATAGTTAGGAGTCAAAACATATATATATATATATATATATATATATAATAACCTTAACATCAATGAACAAGAATGGAAGAAAACCCCTACCTTTGAATCAAAGATTTTAAAGTTTAAATCAAAAGCCCAAATCCTAGAGACCTTATTTCTTCTCTTTCTTTTGTTCCTTTATCTTCTCCTAGGGTTCTAAAATGTTTAGGGTGAGAGTGGAATGTAAGAATGAGGTAAAATGTAGTGAAAAGGGGTGTTTTAAATGGCCAAATCCTGACTTTTACTGTGCAGAATTCGGGTTTCTTTCGGGCGTACCAGTAGGCTGTTCCGGTAGAGTTTAGCTACTGGTGTCAGACGTACCGGTAGACTATTCCAATAGAGTTTGACTAATGAATTTTTGTTGTGACTTCCAGCGCAGTTTTGACCCATTTAGAGGTCGAATAAAATTTTTTTCGTGAAATTCACTTTTGTAGACCTAGATGTCTACTATCTACTGTCCAAATTTCAGATCAATTGAAAATCAGAATAAAAAGTTATGACCTAAATACTAGACAGTGTCCATGTAAGACCCCGCATTAAAAAATTAAATAAGGTCAATATTATCTTAAGATTTCTCCTAAAATAAATAAAATGGTTGTAGAGAATCAGAATCATTGTTTGAATATTGATTTTGAAATTTGAGTTTCAAGTATATTGACTTTGGGGTAAATTGAGCTTTGGAGATGTTTAAGTTTAAGAAGAGTGATTAGGTAAGTTTTTAAATATTTTTAAGTCAAAAATAAGGTCTCCATTGAATCCAGAAGGTCGAAAAACTTTGGGAGAGGTAATATTGGGTGTACTAGAAGCTAGGAAGTATTCCGAAGTGAAAACACACTTAGAGAGAATTTAGGTAAAAAGGGATCATGGACGCTGTTTCGTATTTTAGCCATAACTTTTTATCCTGATGTTCATTTGATCTGAAATTTTGACCGTAGATAGTAGACATCTAGGGATACAAAAGTGTATTTCATGAAAATTTTCCAATTCGAACTCCAAATGGGTCAAAAATGCACTGGACGTTGAAGCAAAAATATGGGCAGTGACTACCGGTAGTAACTACAGGTAGAAGATTGTCCAGTGTATCCGAACTACTGGTAGTAACTACCGGTAGTCGCTGTAGAAATTTGCAAATTTTAAGTCGCGAATAGCAGGTCCTTTCTCTACTATAAATACCTTATGACGCCTCCAAAGCTTCCATTTCACTCTTCTAACCTAGAAACACTTTGAGAGGAAGAGAGAAAGAGAGAAACACAAGATCAAAGGGGAAAAACAAAAGATTAAGAGGTCGATTCAAGATCAAAACCTAGCTTTTCAAGAACACAAGGTAGGGGTTTTTCTTCCATTCTCTTACATTGAGGTTAGAGTTATTATATATGTATTCTCTTAATTCTAAATCCTATCTATTTACTATGAAATCATCTCTCCTTGCCATTCTTGCAAATATTACTTAGCCTTAACCAATGTTATGGTAGGGTAACCATTAAATCTCCCTTCATGCTTCTAAACCCAAATTTTCAAAGGAATGTATTTTATCTTGATTTCTCCTTTGTTCTTGATTCCCAACCATAATCATTACCTTGTTCTAAACTATGTTATGCTTGGGTAACCACTAAAGCTCCTTGTATGCCTTCGAAACCCAAATTTTCAAGGGGATTGTGTTGTCTCTTGATTTCTCCTTTGTTCTTGATTTCAAACCTTGATATTAGTTTATTATTGATTTCAAGACTTGATTATTACTTTATTTTTTATTCCAAAGCTTGATATTCGTGTGTGACGGATTGCAAGAATTAATTGTTCCCTTGTTCTTAATTTCCAAGCTTGATCATTTATTTGTTCTTGATTTTAAAACTTTAGTGTTTTATATTGAACAATAAAATGATATTTATGATGATCTCTTGCTCTTTTTCTTCAATTATTCTATGGTACCTTATATATGAAATTTGGGGATTTGGTAATTATTTGAAATGGTTGGTGAATTGAGAATGTTTCGGTTTCCTCATTTGTATGGTGATTGTGATGGACTTGAATTGCCTTTGAGATATGTCGTAGAGTGTAAATGTTAGTCTATCCCAGTGGAAGTGAGATGGTTGCTTACCCTTGAAGTGGATTGTCATTTGGTAATACAACCACTATTGTTCACTGGAGTTCGAACTAGGGACGCTATACCTTTCCTCGGAAGGATTCGTCAATCCCGTGTGAGATGGTATACGCCCTTTTCCAAAGTGCTTGTGATTGTGATGGGTGGACTAGGTATAATCGTTGGGTAGATTCCTGTGAAACAATTAACGTACATGACAATAAGGATTAACGAATGTCAATTGTGGGTTATTGTTCATTGTACCAGAAACGGTTTCTACAAGAGTTTTGGGAAGTATGGGATTCCACAAGAACTTGTTCGAAATTGTTTATGGTGGAATGGATTATGTTTGAAAATGGTGTGCTAATTGTATATTGATTTAAATTATTTATTGAATTACTGTTGTACCTTAAACTTGAGATCTGTGTAAATGTCCCGATTTAATTTAAAAAAAAAAAAACTCTATATGTTATTTGTGAAACGAGACCGACTTGTTTTATATTATTTCTAAACCTTGTTTGAGTTTGCGAGGAATGTTTCTACAGAGCTTAGTGCTCATCTCTTACAAATAATATTTTCAAATTATTGCCTAGAGGAGGAGCATGGAGTTGATGAACGAGTGCCGTGGGAAGCTCCCATAGAAGGGAGCGTAGATCCCGAAGGGGACGCCTAGTGTTCTATTTTCTTTTGTGATAAGTTAAGAAATTCCTTTTGAGGCAATGTAAAGCCTAACATTAATTGTAGGATTCCACTACAAGTGTAATTTGATTCTTTTGGGATATAAATGTCATAGTTTGGCGTATTTTTTTGGATAATGTTGTAAAAATTTTATGGATGATGAATGACGTCTCTTTTGCTTATGGATTTTATTAGTGATCTCATGGTTTGAATGGTTATAGATAGTAATGTCTTCCAGGGTGCATTTCGGGGCGTTACAATCCAAACTCTTTTTTACCCGAATTCACCCTAAAGTGTGTTTTAATTCTGGAATACTTTTTAACTGCTAATATACCCTATGTTACCTCTCTCAATGTTTATCGACCTTCCAGATTCAATAGAGGCATTATTTTGACCTACAAACATTTAGAAACTTATCTAATCACTCTTTCCAAGTTTAAATGTCTTTGAAACTTAAACTTCCCAATCAAATTGCCTCCCTAGTAGTTATTCTTACGGTTACAATCCATATGGTTTATTCTTACGTCACTACAAATATGAGAATTACTAAACAAGTATATTACTATATTAATATAAACATGTGAGGGTTTACAGATTTCAACATTTAACCCTACAGACTCATACCACATCCATTCATAATGAGATTAAATGTCCAAATATAAAGTACTCTTACAAGCCTTTATCCAAAAATACAAGTTTTGTATTACAAAATGTACAAGGCCAAAAAATAATATTTATACAAGGGTCTTCAATTCCAAAATATAGAGCCACAAACCCAATTTGTCATCAATATGGGCTCAAGTAAGGGCTGTCAACTGGAGCCTGTCCAACACCTGAAATATATTCACATAAAGGGTGAGTCACGCTCAATAAGATATCTCCTAAGGAGATCATTTCCCAACCTAGATACATATGAAATGTCACATGATAATCATCATGTCAATAATCTATTCAAACACATATTTTTTCATAAATGAATGTTATAGTTCCATATCATGCTATGAGATGAGAACTCACGCATGTAATGTAACCCGAGCCCACCGACTCTCATAACATATGTTATATCATGCATTTGCATCTGGGCATTCCAAGCGCCCACCATTGATGTTAGACATCCAAATGATTATTTTATAAAATATGTGTCTTCTTTGGGGTAGGGATTTATGGACTTCCCCAATAGTCACCCAACCAACACGACATCTATGGACTTCCATCAACGGTTTCTCATATATCGACAAACTTTATGGACTTAATACCAATAGGAGTGTGTATCCGAGATTACCAGGTCTTGCACCCAAGGGAGAATCTAACCGTTCTTACTAACTCCAACACGTATTTTTAATGCAAATCTGTGCGACTCAGTCGGACCTAGGTCTAATTTTTCCAATCCCACGTATCAACCCACCAAGGATGATGTTTGAATAAAAATATGCACACACACACGCACACTCATGCCGAATGCTCACGAATGCAGTGCTACCCTTGCATATGCAACTATAATGTACAAGTTAACATATTCTCATACCCATTTTGTATATCATAGATACACTAGGCGTGAGGTAATACATGAGAATTCATCTCTATAACTTTATCCTTTCATATCAAAACCTTACGTTGAAAATAAACCTAAATAGGAGAAAACGCTGCCTCTTTGTAGCGTAAGCCCTTGTCTTAGAAATCTCAAACAAGTCTTCCAAGTTTTAGCCCTCAATTCTGGTCTTTGAGATTTTTGGAGAAAAATGTGATCTTTGGTATAGTTGCATAGCTCGTGTTGCTTAGAGTAATTTTAATTTTTGGTCCGAAACGATCTAATAGCTGGATCTTCGCTGATTTGAGAAGGAAGATGAAAGAAAGGTTTTCTCTTTTTTCTCTCTTCTCTCTCTATCGACTAGCTCTTGGGGAAGAATGAGTGAAAGACCCAATTTTCCCCTTTTTTATACTTCTCATTTGCTTGACCATCGTTGTGTCACACGTCCCATTTTGACTAGTATAATTTTATTCTGAATCAATTAAATCCCGTCTCGTGTTAAGTTTTGTATATTTTTATTGAATTAACTTTAAATTATTTTTTGGATCCCGTAAATAAAATCTAATCGCGATAATTTTACTCATGCGGCACTCGATCATCTCTTAAAATGTGAAAAATACAATTTTTTTCAAAATTCAAAAAAAATTAAACGAGTAACTAGATTTCGCGATGTGAATCTAATAGTAAGGTCCATTTTGTCATTTAAGTTCTAAAAAAATTTGGGTTTTCAACCCTACAACGACTAATTACCATTCTACTCTTTTTAATTCAGTTCTAATTTTTCTGGGTTTCACATAGAGAACATGTTCTAACAATGGTTGGGATAAATTATGTCCAAGTTACTCATAAGCACAATAGGATGTCAGATCATTTAAAATCATTTTAGACGCAAAAGCAATAAACCCAATCAACCTAGTCTCTAGGGGAAAAAAATATAAAAAATTCTATGGGTTCTGTGGGTGAAAAGAATTTACTATGAGACGATGATCAAGAATGCGTAGAATTCTGGGATATCATGTATGGGTTCTGTGGGTTTAATCAAGAATATCCAAAATTTTAGGGTAGGTCTTTTCAAATGAGAAAAGGAGCAGCTGGGCCATATTGCGGCTAAAATTGAGGAATCAAAGATAGGTTAGGAGGTCTGCAAGAAGGGTTGATCATAGAAGATGTTAGACAAAAACAACGGACCCTCAAATCTGAATTAGATGGCTCGATGGACCTCGAAGAATTCATTAGCAACAAATATGGCGGATCAATTAGCTTAAAGAATGTGATAGGAATTTGGCAATCTTTCAGCATCACATAGGAGGAGGAAAAACTGAATTGAAAGACTAAGAAATGAACAAGGCACTTGGTGTGAAAATCAAGATGAAATTGAAGGTGTTGCTATCGAGTATTTTAAGCAGCTATTCACATCCTCTAGTTCACGCGACATTTACCTAAAAAGGGTCTTGACCAAAGTGGAGGGCAAGGTTATCGATGAAATGAATTCAAGATTGATGCAGCCTTTTGGGGCAGATGAGGTGTTGCTAGCACTTTTCCAAATATATCCAAAAGAATTGGCATGTGGTAGGGCCTGAATGGGGGTGATTTTCCATCCAAGCTGAATTATACTCATATTGTACTCATTCATAAAGTGCCAAATCCTAAGTCTATGTCCCAATTTAGCGTATTCCTCTGAGAGTTTTTCCAACGGAAGATAAGTTGACAATTCCAACGTCAGATTTTCTGTGCGAAGTGCTTACCATTTCGCTTATGAACGCAAGTTGTTTTGTTTGGCTGAATATGCAGCAGGGGCCATCGTCTAGCTCTTTGAAATTTTATTTGGAATCATAAAGTACTTAACAAAATTAAAATATTTGCTTGGAGATTATCCTCGAATGCTCTTCCCACAAACCAGAACCTTAAATGAAGGAAGTGTCGTATGGATGATTCATGTATGCTCCGTTTAATAGAAATGATAAAAAATAAGAGAGATACACTTTCATTCTTTTTGTTTGATTGGATGAATGAAAATTAAAAATGATTATTTTTTTTTTGTGCTGGCTAAGATTACGGGTGACAATCGAGTCCTGTCGTGTCAGATTTATATTGAGTCATTACAGATTTGTGTCAAATATTAATCAAATATAACTCAACTCATTTAGCCAATTGTGTTGTGTCGAGTTGCGAGTAGATCTGTTTATTTTCTTGTCTTGTTTGTGTTCGTATTCGTGTTGACCTACATAAACTCATGAATAAAAAATTTAACGCTAATATTCTATTTTCACTTAATTGAATTCATGTTAATATTTTTTTCTACAAACTAAAAATTAACTTAAATAAATATAATAATAATAAGTAAAAATATATATTTTATATAATAATTATGTCAGTGTTAAATAGTTATAAATAATTAACATTTTATGTCTATAATACTAGTTAAATATGTTAGTTTTGTGTTACCATACAAACGTGAAAATAAAAAAAATGTCTATTTTTAAATAAACAGATTGATTGTGTCAATTTTGAGTTTTACTAGTTGAACTGAATATGAACCTTTTATTTTTCTTGTTCGCGTGTCAGATCATTTTTAAGTTTGTATCGAGTTACAAGCAAGTTCATGCCATAAAAATCGTGTCGAGTTCGAGTCATGTCATCGTGTTGAGTCAAAAAATTTCACCACTAGTTAAGATGGAAATTTTTTTAATTTTAATTTTTTAATTTTTATATTTATATTTTAATTTTTTAATATATATATATAT
>CM042187.1:21407509-21434049 GCA_023539305.1 Ilex asprella
GTAATCGTAAATCTATCACTTGGTGTGGTGCACACAATCCTATTCATGGTAAAGAGACCTGGAAAAAAGAAAAAGTTAAAAGTCTATGAACCTATTTTTTCTGAATTAACACAGAATTTTCTATTTAACTTCTCATTTTGAACACAATAATAAAAAATAACTATAAAGAAACTTATAAATTCATACTACATGTGTCAATCGAGTTACGCAATGTCATGTTCAGTATTTTTGTATTTGAGTCGTGTTATTTTGGATTTATATTATGTTCGTACTATTTTGTTGTACTCTCTGAACCAGAATTCATAGGACTGGAAGCATGTATCTTTTTAAACTATTTAATTGTGAGAAAATATCTTAATTAAAATATTTTGTATATAAGTACTTTTGACTTGAAATGTATTGTAACTAGGTACTCATTGACAGATTTTGAAATATTTTTTTCACTAAAATACCATTTTCGTTATTTGAAGGTTGTTGGTTTGGCAGTCCTATTTTTTATGAGATTTGATTTATTATCTTAATGGTTACATATTTTAAGAGATTGTAAAATTTGAAATTCAAAATTATAAATCAAATCAAATCAAATTGAATGGCTTGGCTTTGATTTTTCGGCTTCAATATTTGAAACTCAATATTCCTTTACTTAGTCAACGTGCCTATCTGATCATCATCTTCACTGTCAACGTTTTTATTCTTCGTCACTGTCATAGTGTCATGTTACAATTTAATGTTACAGTGTAATGACATTGTCAACTAGTGTAATATTACACATTTGTTTTCATACTAAATGTTAAATGCATTTGTGACAGGTCTTTTTGATAGAGGATACGGTCTTTGTTGGTATGCAAATATTGTAATGAGACATCGGTGCTTAGAATTCCTAGGTGTTCACTATTGGATAATGTAGTAGGACGACTGTATGATACATGGGAGGAGTTGAGGAATAATGTTGTTGGTTTCTCATTTTCAATCTCTGATCATCCAAATTGTTTTGTGAAAAATAATGAAGATCCGAAGAAAATGTTTGACATGGTACGTTTGCTAATTGTCAGTTATGTGGATGTAAGGATCCACTTCCTTGATGATGCGTTACAACTTAATGTGGACAACCATGTACGTGAAGATGTCAATGTACTAAATGATGGTATTGATAACAACACTGTAACATTACACAACAATGTCACACTGCTGTAGAATGACAGTGTGATATAACACTGCAATGTCATACCACTACAAAAATCTAATATGCCTCCAGCATAGCATAGTCAATCCAGACAACTGTAATTACTTGAATTTATCAAAATTTTCTACCATAGAAGAATACTACTGAGATGTAACATTGATTTATTAAAATTTCCAAATCCCTAATTACATTCAGTTGTCTTGGAATTTTTGTTTTAATTGTTGTCATAATATGAAATCTTCTTTAAGTCTAGTTCTTCTAATGATTCAAGAATATCAACGTCATTTCAGCCCGCAATTCTTTTATAAGTGCTTGTCTAAATTTCTCTTCTATGTCTTCTCCTTTTGCCAATTGTTTCATAAGGTAGCAAACATGGATACAACAATCAACCCTGCACACATTTAAGGTTAAAAATGCTTTAAATAAAAGACATTTTCCAATAAAATGCATTATCAATCATTGATTCCAACTGTAACAGGGTCAACTTCATTAAACCCCTACCTTAAAAACACTAGTGCAAAAAAAAAAAAAAAGATTTTTGAACCTATTTGATTAACTTAAAAAATACGGTTTTATGAGAAATGGTCATAGCTTTCGTCCATTCCAAAATGGTCATACGCTTTCGTCCATTCCAAAATGGGAGATGTGGTAAACATATGTACTTGTAAGTCTCAGACCTAAAGAAGGAAACAACCTCCAAAGCAGTTGTGAGTCATAATCCGGTGCTGAAAATTTTTTGGTATAATATTTTTACTTTTAAATTTGGTCTTTCATTTGTGCTGGTTAAGGCAGATTCATATCGAATTTTAGTGGGTTTATGTCAAAAAATACTTTACTCATACTCGATTTATTTAGTAATTCATGTCTAACGAATTATGTCATATATCGGGTTCGTGTCGTGTATGAATCATGTATAACTAATATATAAACAAGTCAAATCGTGTATGTCTTATGATTCGCTTCACCCATATCCAATTTTTTTTTTCATCGTATCGTGTCGTGTCCACCCGTTTACTAAACGAGTGACTTAAGGAAGACTCAAACCCTCTAATTTTGTGTCTTGTTGACTGGTCGTATCATATTTTGACACTTCTATTTTAAATTAATTAAAATAAATCATGTGTAAATTTGATGTTATTTTGTTATTTTTTAATTATCTAATTCAAAATTAATTGTTAAAATTGATGGATGTAACAACTTCTATAATGTAACCTTAGTGGTGTAACTAGTGTTAATCAAAGTAACTCGTAAACTTGAATGTTCTGAACTTGAGTCACATTGATGATTTCTAAATTTAATGAGAACGTGATTACCAATATCTCTATATTGAATCTGCAGATATATGTCTAAGAGCAATGCTATAGAGATCTTATTTGGGAACCTAATTTAGGGACCTAATGATATGGCTTCACTGCAACCATTGGATTAGTTGTAAGTTCTAATGTTAAATGGAGCTCATAACTAATCCAATGGTTGTATTGAATTAGGTTCTTAGATTAGATCCCCAAATTAGGTTCAAATAGAATTTTCCTATGTCGAATGTTATCGTATTTTGAAAACCTTTACTTGGAAAGGATCCAATCTCTTCCACTTTTGAAAAATTCAGCCTCAAATTACTTGTTTTTTCCAACAACTTGGTATGCTTAGTGCTTGCATGCATTTTCTACCATCTATTTATTTGAATTTGATTACATGTACACATTACGTGTATGGTCTTAACTATTTTAATCCTTCACACATATGATGTGTTAATGAGATTTTCGTTAAAGTTAACGGCTAATTTGAATGGCAGTGGTATATTGAATCAGATTACATAGTTTAAAGACTAAATTGATACAAAAATTAGTCCAAGAACGTAATTAACACAATTGATATAATTTTATGGTCATGTATGGTTATCTTTTTTCGTTGTTAGCCGAGGGAAAAAGTAACGGCCCATTAATGAAGTTCCCTAGTACCATATCATCATTGATGACATGGTATCACAATCAATAATAAAACTTCAAATGAGTAAGATGAATTCCACATGAACTTAAATGGAGTAAAAATAGAGAGTTATTTACTTACATGTCAGGTTGGTTATTAATTTTTATGGAATCCATTTGCTTATTTATTTTAATATTATTGATTAATAATACTATATCACATTGCCACGTGATATAACCATTGTAATGCGTATTTCCTCCTAGTATAGATTGCAATGGCAAAAGTCAATAAATATGAGGAAGACCAAGTAACAAGAAATTCTAAGAATTTGACAAATTTTAAAAGTTATAAAAAATTTTCGATATGAATGTATAAGAGTCGAAATTTTACCAATAATTTTTTTCTCACCATTGGGTGTTTCAACGATGATTCTCTATGTAACAAGAAATAAACTAAAGTGCTCCAAATACGAGCATGACATGTTAGTGTTATCAATATTTGGTCAACCACGAGCTACCTAGTCGATGCATGGCCAAATGGTCTACATTGTAATCGTCGTTTGTCAAGGTGGTTAGGGCCATTATTATCGATCGCTAACCAATTGTATAGGAGAATTTCTACAATGAGTTGAGATAGTGATCCTATATATGATTTTGAAGTGAACTTGAAACAAAAGAAGAATT
Organism: Ilex asprella; assembly: GCA_023539305.1. Lineage (NCBI taxonomy): Eukaryota > Viridiplantae > Streptophyta > Magnoliopsida > Aquifoliales > Aquifoliaceae > Ilex > Ilex asprella. The sequence goes on from CM042187.1 coordinate 21,411,302, forward strand.
AGGAAAGGGGTCGGATGTATACCCAGTTATTCCCATCCGATGCATAAGCTAGTCAGTGTTCAAGTAAAAGTGCACAACATATTCTTGATTCAAATTGCAAACCTTCGTTCAAGTTTTGAAGAGGTATTAATACCTAAATCCGTAATGATGCCTCTCATCTGGAGCCCCATCCTAGAATTTAATGGCATGAGTTTGCAATCTAACATAATGAGTGTTATTCCATCATGTCTCATTAATGCTAAGTGTCCGAGCACCTTCTCTTGGGATCGTGCTGAGCATTCCTAGTTTGATCCCTGGCCATTGAGTACTCTGTATCATTTATAAAAGGATGCTGATTCTTATTTTGGCTTGTATCGATTGTTCGGTCCAAATAGAGGGGTTAAGCATGGTACGACCCAACCCTTAATTTTTACATACTTGAAGATCTCGGCCCCCATGTCAACTAGCTTCTGTGGTAGATAATAATTCAAGTAGCTATAAGTGCGTGTATAACATGAAGCCTCATAAAAATTTCTTCAGTATCAACGATGGAATCATGATTGCTTGGGCTTCGTGTCGCCTATTTTTCTTTGATCTTTCGACCTCTTCCTCTTGCCCAGATGTCCTCTCGACCTATCTCCAGTTGTTTGTGTCAGTGTAAAATTTTTTGGATGATTTGAAAGGCTTTTCAGGACTAATGGAAGTCATGGACACTAGCACGTGAAGCAGGCTGCTGGTTTTCGTCGTCGCGATAAGCAGATAGCTTTAATAAATTTGTTATGAGATTCTAACCAATGATCCATGTGTGTTGTAAGCTCAAATAGATAATCAAACCAAAGCTTTCTAAGAATTCTTCATAGTTCATAATCCATTGGGCTAAGAGAAGACCCTTTGGACTCTTGAAGCCATAGGAGAGTTTATTTGGGAATGTTGCACCATCATAACAATATATCTCCACAGATTTGTAACTTTGAGTAATATTCCACTTAGGAGAAGTTTGATCTTAAGCCAATGTTTATCGGGCATCACTACACCGACAATGGATGTTGCTTACTTCCAATGAGATCATGTGTACTTAAAGTCTTGAGTCTAACCCAATGTCCATAGAGAGTTTCATCACTGTCCACAGAGAGTTAATTTCTACTCATGTAGATCCTTCATATTAGGAATTGAGTGGTACACTCTAATTCACCTTGAATTCAAAAAAAAATAATTCTTATTGGTTGACACTTCAAGTCGAATATCAAACAATTGACCCTCTTAAATTTCTTTCGGTATCAAGTAATTAGTCCTCTTGGATCTTTATCGTATCAATTTTTATGTCTTCTTGGTTCTCTTTCTCATTGGCCAACCCCATCGTAAAAATTGGATCATCTCAAAGATTCCATGTGTCATTATTTATAACATAAATAATAGAGTTATCTTTAAAACATAATATAGCAAAATAAAAAAAAATCAAATATCATGACAATCAAATTATCTCCAAAAAAAATCATATTTTTCTCTTAGATCTCTTACCTATCAAAGCATGCCAGATTATGGGTGCCACATATTCATCACGCACATGTATACTCAGATTACGAGCATGTCAAACATGAAAAACAAAGTCAAAGGATTCTCATACCATGGGATAGGTGCATAGGGCTTATATGAAGATATCTATCTTCCTTTTATCTTCATAGATGTCTAATAAACAAAAGATTTTGATCACAACCATCTTTGCAGTATTGATTACTCATTCTAACAAGGTAGCTATACTCCACTAATTTCTTATGCAGCGTGTGAGTACTTGGTTCAATACCAAAACCACCAGTTTGGTAGAGAGTTAGTCTCTATTTATGTATATCCTGTCTACTAGGAATCAAGGAATCAAGTGGCACACTTGGATCCCTCTTTATAGTCATATATAATTATCATTGATTAACCTCTTCGGTTGAATATCAATTAGGTAATTGACCCTCTTGGGTCTCTTTCTCGTAGGCCGACTTAATTAGTCAAGTACTTCCTTGTGTTAGGACCACAAACCATTGTAAAAATCAAATCATCTAAAGGCACCAAGTTTCATAATTTATCTCTCATGCGCGAGATTAATGTCAAACATATGTCGGATCTATAAAAAGATTGAATGTCAAGTGTGATACAGGCAACTGCAATAGATAAGTTCTACCATGCGAAATAAACCAGAGTATATATATTGATATAAGACATTAATTTTGTCATATAATGTTGAACTTCATCACCTGTGTACTCGAAATCACGTGGTACACTCTAATTCCTCTTGGAGTGATCACATTTAATTCTAATTAGTTGGCCCTGTGTCGGTTCAAGTAATTGACCCTCTTGGGTCTTTTTACGGTATCAAACAATTGTCCTTCTTGGGTTTTTGTATTATGTGGTCAAGATGATTCAATTATGTTAAAGACATTATATATCATATTTTAGGCCAATCACATATTAACTAGTCTCATATTATAGGTAAAACTAACCTTTAAAGTATTCTTTGGCATCCAAGACATTCCAGAAGGTCCCAGACTTGTCTCTTTGTGTTGGTCACATGGAGCCCAGATAAAGGGCAACAGACTTTGTTCAAAAAACAAATTCCATGGAAGAGAAATACCACAATTAGCAATTTATGCTTCTAGAAGATGAATAATTCCTCTTGCTTCATGAGATGACATCCATCACGCAAGGCAAAAATACATAAAACCATGATGAATGTTTCAAATGCACATTCTCCTCGCTCTTGTACGCTATCCTCCACTTGGCCGGACTAAGCTTAGGTCGGCTAAGATAGCCTTTTAGCTCAATCGAGATAGCCTAGCTATCTACCCAGTCAGATCTTTCCCTTTGATTGGCCTGACCAACTTTAGCTTGGCTCGAATGGCCTAGCTACTTTCTCTGCTCGGCTTGACTAATTTTAGCTTAGCTCAAATAGCCTAGCTATCTGCTCGGTTGAGTTTTATCCTCTGCTCAGCCAGGACAACCTAGCTATCTATTCGGCCGAGTTTTATCCTTTGTTAGGTCGGACCAATTTTTGCTCGGCCCGGATAGCCTAGCTATCTGCTCAGTAGTAGTATAATCATTTCAAATAACTATTTTTAACACATGCAACCTTTGTATTGGTCGCATGGGGCCCAAATAAAGGACAACTGACTTTGTTCTAAAAACAAATTTTATGGAAGGAAAATACCACAACCAGTAGCTTGTGCTTCTGGAAGATGAATAATTCTGCTTCATGATACAACTTCCATCACGCAAGGAAGAAATACCCAAAACCATGATAAACTAGCTCTCGTACGCAATGCTCGCAATCTCGATTTTTGCACATATAAATTTATCGACAATGCTCGTCATATTATAGGGCAAGATCGATCGAATACTTATATATTTACAATTTACGAAAACTTGATCACTGTTTTCCACAGACGGCGCCAAATGTAAGAGGCAAAAAATTGAGAGTACCTCCTACAGGAATTGAAAGATTTATGTCCTTCTGAACTTGATCTTCCAGTCTTCTCTTACCTACAAAACGAACAAATTGCCCATGATCGAAGTGCTTCGATCGAAAGCACTCTGGTGCTTAAGTCAATAAATGGTACTAAATAAATTGCAAAAAGACAAGGAGAATTTTGCGTCCCTTTTGCCTTGGCTCCTATTGCTTTTTATAGTCCCCTGTTCAGTCAGGATTTCCATGATTTTCGATTCAAAGTGGCACACCTCCCTTCAATTAAGCGATTCCATTTGGGAAGCTATTGAAATCTCTCTGAAAGTTCCCTTGGCCTATAATTAAGCTCATTAGCTTAATCAAAACGCCTGAGTTATAAGCATTTTTTTAGCAACACGTTCACTGTTTAAACAACTCAGTCGCAACAGTTCGGTCGTGACGAGCACCGAGTTCAAACCTTCCTTCCGAGCTTTCTGATCAACTCAATTGCTATTTGATGACAGTTCGGTCGGATCTTATTCTCTGCTCGACTGGGATAACCTAGTTGTCTATTTGACCAAGTTTTATCCTTTGTTAGGTCAGACCAATTTTAGCTGTACCCGAATAGCCTAGCTACTTGCTCTGCTCAGCTAGACTAACTTTAGCTCGGCCTGAATAGCCTAGTTATCTGCTGGGTCGAGTTTTATCCTCTGCTCAGCCGGAACAACCTAGCTGTCTATTCGACCGAGTTTTATCCTTTGTTAGGTCAGACCAATTTTAGCTCGGTTCGAATAGCCTAGCTATCTACTCGGTCGAGTTTTATCCTCCGCTCAGCCGCGACAACTTAGCTGTCTGTTAGGCTGTAGTATAGTTGTACCAAATAATTATTTTCAACACATGTAACCTGCCACGTACTTAAGTCTAATTATCAGATGATGATCAAAATTTATCGACCACTTCACTATCCTTGAACCAAACATGATATAATAGGAATAAAATAAAATAAAAACCAATCCATGAATTAAATAGTATGTGCAAGGAAAAAAGTAGGTCATCATCTAATGATCATATTTGGATATGAAATAGAGAGCTAGGATTCTACTTAGTATGAGTAAGACTTCGCCTCGACCTGGATCAATAACTATTAACATTTAGATTTTCTTCCTTCGATATTTTATTTTTTAATAATCAATGACTATAAATGAATTAATATGATGAGATTTATGATTACAAATTATTTTTGATAGCATAGTATTATTTCCTTATATTATTCACCTGTTTCACATTTATTGCACACCTGTTAAACAAGCACTAACTTTTCTATTTAACTGCATTTAATGGATCGGTAGAGAGCAATTCCCTTAGAACGGACTCATTAAGATGGTCTTTATGCATTCCAAACTGGGATATGCGTATGCCGTCAAGAATATACTAGTAAGACTCAGACCTAAAGAAGGAAACAATCCAAAGCAGTTGGGAGTCCTGTTATGGTATGGAAAATTATTTTTCAAATATTATATTTTTATTTTTAATTAATTAAAGTTATATTTTTTAAATGATTTAATTACAAATTAACAATTAATATTGATAGAAATACGGTACCAACACTAGCGTTGTAGCCTTGTGGGTAGCTGGTGTTAATCGGAGCAACTCGGAAATTTAGATATTGTAAATTTGAGTCTTACTTGTGTGGTTATAGATATACACATTTATTGTACAAAGTTGGTTCAATGTAATCAAACTTTAAGAAAAATATATTTTGAACCCTAAATTTAAGTATTTTTAATTTATACTCTTAAAGATTAAATTTTTTATAGTACACCCTCAATGTATGAAAAGTGATACAATATGATCTTTTCGTTAACTTTTTTTACTTATTTCCTAAAAAAAAAAACTCTATGACTTTAAAGGGATGAGCGACGAAACCTAATTAAAAAGACATAAAAAAATTTAAATTTTTCAGGGTACAAGTAGAATTGGTCCCAAACTTTAACAACCTTACTTTGAAGGGGTCCAATCTCTTCCACTATTGGAAAACTCAGCCTCAAAGTACTAAACAAGTTCGTATGCTTACATGCATGCATCTTCTACCATCTATGTACTAGCATTTGCTTGAATATCTCCCCGTTTGTTTTTGCTGGTGGTTAGCCTGTAACGGCCAATTAATGGAGGCCCCCATTATAGGTTGCGATAGAGGCACCGTCATATCGTATAATTTCATAACAAATAAGAAAAACCTCAGTTATAATGTGAGGAATGAGAGTTAGTCTATGAAAGTTAGAAATTGTCGCCGATACAAATGCATTAAAATTAGAATTTTAACTATCAGATTTTTCTTACAATCAGATATTTCAATGGTGGTTCTCTCTATTGTTATAAAATTTATTTAATGAAGCAATGAAATAATGGAAAATAACACTCGCACAATATTAATTTCTTAAAAAAAAGACTCAAGATTTTAGACCCAAAAATAATTTATCCTAAATATCAATTTACGAAATATAAGTAAATGAACGATCTCACCAACTTATAGATCAAGCCAAAGGTTTGGCCTTAAATGTTGACTCGCGCCACTAGGAGTCAATGACTCAGTGCGATAGGTACTTAGCTCAGTAACCTCTCAAAATTTCTCTAGTGTCACATCCACCAATATGCACTTATTGTGAAGAGTATTTAACAACCCTCTCCGATCTCGCCCCTTGGAAAAAGAACTCAAGAAATTATTGCAAGAGAATTATATAGCTTATGCATAGACAATGATAATGGAGGAATAGAGGCCCAGGGAACTAGAAGAAAGAAGGAGTTGGTGTTCTCTCTCTGCCAAGTAATAAGGAATGACTAATAATATAATTGTTAAACTCAGCTTCCTTTGGAAGTTGATTTCAATGGTAAGAAAATAGGAAATGGGCCAGAGCACAATAAAGACAAAAAAGCCCAAAAACAAAGCCAAGGTTTAAAACAATACAAAAGTGGGGCCCAACCAATTAAATGTTTGCGTTCTTTGAAAACTGGTAAACTTAATTAGACTTATTTGAAAAAAAGTATATAGAACAAAATATTATGGAAAAAAATACACAGCTGAGATACAAAGACGTAAATGGCCATTTTAGAGTCATTTAATTCAAAATAATCTTTAATACACTTTGATTCATGTGTACATCTTCTAGTTTTATGGGATAGCTTTAATATTTCATATATATATATATTTATATACGTATATATACACACACATGACGGGAAAAATTTGTATACATATATCCTCTCTTCCCCCCCCCTCTCTCTCTCTCTCTCTTCGCCCTCTCTGTCCTTAGATTTAAGGGAAAATTTTGGGAAACCCTAAATTCTAATGGTAAGTGATTTTTTGCACCATGATTTTTTGAGGAAAGCCGGTTTCAGGTTTTTGAGCATTATTGTAATGGCAACATAGTCGATTAACTCCTGATTTATGTATCCGTCATCACCTCTTCCTCTCTCTCTCTCTCTCTCTCTCTCGGTTTATACATACATATTAATTTTTGATTGTGTGTATATTTGCACATTTGAGTGGCAGTTTGTGTACCATTATTTGATATTTCTTTGTTAACAATACTCCTAGATTTGGTTGATCAAAATGAAAAGTCTTCATGTCGAGTTGAAGTTGCTTCGATGTAATTTTTTAGATGTTGACATTAGGAGTGCAACTTGGGCAAGCTAAACCGATTTCAATTCTAGCCCAACTCGAAAAAATTAAGGTTTTTGCTAGGATTTTTAATACTTGGGTTGAGTTTGAATAAAAAAAACTTCAACCCGAATTCTAGTTGGGTGGGCCTAAGGTTGAGTCATCGGGTTCACGAGTTCAACCCGAATTAATACTATATAAATACAATTTTATCCTAGGGTTAATCTCACTCAAGTGTGCGTCTCCCTCAAACCCTCACTCACTCTCAGTCTCTCTCAAGGATTCTAGTTGTGCAAGGTTTTGTTTAAGCTCTATATTTGAGCAGTGAACTTTATGTTTGTGTAAAGATTCTAGTTGTGTTTATTTGTGTTTTGTATGGTTGTGGTTGCACTATCTCAAACATTGAGATCTTAATATTATGATTTTTATGTTAAAAACTTAATTGAAGTAACCCGAAATTAGTAACCCGAATTAAACTCGGACAGTGCTCGGGTTGAGTTTCTCAACCCGAGGTAGGGTTAGGGTTAGAGTTAGGGTTAGTGTTGAAGATTATATACTTAGGGTTGGGCTAGGGTTGACTGTCAAACCCGCCCAACCCGCCCCGAGTTGACATGCAAAGATCAAGTTTGGAAATCAAGTTTATCTATGATATTTTCTCTCTCTCCCACAATAAACACAAAACCAAATTTGTGGATTGCTTTTTTCTGAATATTAGCTAGAATTTCGTATTGTTGAAAATATTATGGGAGGAACTCGAATTTATATGTTGAGAATTGTCGGGAGAACTATTTATTTTTGTTGTTGATTGATGTGATAAAGTTTTGTTTATGTTAGTTTTGTTTTTGTTTTTTGTTTTGGATTAGAGAAGAAAATATTGTTTGGTCAATGAGATGAGTTTGTAATTTTTTCCGATAAGTAGTATTTTCAGATGACAATTTGTATGTGTTGTGCATTTACTTATGATGGGCGATTCATACGATTTTTGTTATGAATTGTGTGTACCACAAAATTCAATAAAAAAATTTAAAAAGAATATTTTGGCTTTGTGTTACTAAAAAACGCAATTTATGAAAAATTATATTTTTTGTTCAAAAAGTAGTTACTCATCCTAAATAAATTTTGACACCATATCAATCCAAAGTTGGTATAAGATTGGATTAGATTTCTTTACAAAGATGCAATGGTCATTTCACCATTTTTCATCTACATATATGAATGGGGTCTACAAAACAAATGTTCTCCATCCAAAGATGGGATAGGATGGGATAATATTCATTAGGAATGAATCAACCCAAACTATTTTGCATTGGCTTAGATTGGATTCGGATTCTAATCCAATCCAACCCAATCCTCCCATGGCGATCCAAACATATTCGTTAAGGATAAACATGACATAATTATAGTGTTAAAAGATAAAGTTGTAAAAAAAATGTTTTTCATGTTTATTGATATTTTAAAATAGTATAAATATTTTTATTCAAAATTTTCCCAAAAATTCAATTGGATAGATTTGAATTAGTCTATCTAAATCAATTCAACCCTATAGCAAGTAGAAGTAATAATTAAATCATGTCATATTCGAGTTATGTGACTTTAGTTTGTGTTGAATATTAATCAATATTTATTTAACTTATTTAAAAATTAGTTTAGGTATTTTTAATACTGATTAGACCTGTTTGTTAATCATGTCATGTACATTTTAGCATAGACAATCCAGTGATTAGAAAGCAAGGGTTATGACTTTTTTCTCTCAACCAACATCTCCTCCAATCCAAAATTTTCTTCATCTTTAGGGCATCAAAATTAAGCAAACGAATGCTTACAACTATAATATTATTTAAAACGTATTTATCATGGAGGTACTTGTTGTTTGACAATAATGACCTAACTCGTCATTTTCACTATGTATTTTAATACTAAAAGACTAACTAAACTTTCCCTTTTAGTTATTTTAGATAGTTTTTTTTTCTAAAATATGACTCCAAGAGATTAGTTTTAAGGCTATCTAAAATAAATAACCCAATTTTTACTATATAGATGTAGCTAGCCCTATTTGTGGCTATCTAAAATATATAACCCTATTTTTCACTATATTTGTGGGTATATTTCATACATACATTCAGATTTATCTTTCTTTCATACTTACAGTCAGATCTAAAAAAAATTCGATGGGTACATTTTACCCAATTTTTCTTTCGTTTATATTTTACCCAATCATGTGGATATTGATTTACTTGATGGATCTTGCGTGATTCGGTACGCGTCGAGTTCGTGTCAATATTAGTGTTAATAAAAAATTATTTAATTTGACAACAAATATAATACTATTTAAAAAATTATAAAATTCTTATTTGTTATCTACAATACTCGTTAAATAATTATTTTTCTATCTACAGTACCCATTAATCATGTTATTAGTCGAATATTAATTTGACTCATTTATTACTCATGTCAATGAATCGTATTATTTTTAAGTTCGTGTCAGGTTCGGTTCGAGTCGGATTCACATTCGAGTCAAAAAATGACGTTCCTATTGGTTTAGTTGTTAATTTATTTGTATTATTGATAATTAATTTTCTAAATTTTGATGACATGGGGTAACACGTGATGTGATGTCATCAATATAGTGATGATATGGCGTATATATAATATTTTAGATTTTATTAGTGAAAGTTAGTTGAAATGGTTAGTTAAAATAGATAACGTTGTTAGAGTGAGTTTAAAAAAATAGTTAGTTAACAGTATATAATATAATATTTAAATATATTTTGAGTAACTATTTTAGATAGCCCTTGAAGATCCTCTTATTCAACTAAAGGTCCGTTCCCTTAACAGGGTAAAAAACCTCTTTATCACTTTTGTAATGAAAATTATCCCAGAACAAAGGAAAATACAAGGCATAAACCCCTAAAACCCAAGGCACAAACCCCTAAAACCCAGCCCAGCCCAATAAATCCTACACTCTCACCTCTCCTTCCCTCACCCTCCCTCCCTCAGTCTCAGCCCTCCCTTCTGCGTCTGCTATCACCGACGGCCAGAGTCACCGGTCGTAACTCCATCGACTGCCAGGCATACCCTTTACATTCATCTTTCATCTTTGCCTTTTGTCGTCTTCTACTCTTTTATGGGAAAAACTTAAATCCACCGCCAGCGGTCTCCCCTCTTTTATCTTCTCCATCATTTTTTTTTCTTCTTCTCCGTTTTGGTTTCTATTATATGCTCACAGATATTAGTTACTTATGATCTAACAACCAAGCAAAGGTGTAATTTTTATGATTGCGTTACTATTGAAGCCTCAGATATTTCCTTGAGTAGTAGTTTATTAGCGTTGAAGCATGTTGAGTAATTATGCATTTGGCAAGGAGTGTTTTTTGTCAATTCCATGCTTGTTTACTTGGTGGATTTTTTGTTTAGTAAATTGTTATTAATATTTCTAGTTTAATGTGATTGCCGAGAATTGAGGACCAAAATCGAGAAGAAAATTTTGATAGCTTTGAATGAAGGGCAAATGAACTTCTGTTCTACTGTGTTGAGAATTCTTCCTGGATCAAAAGCTAAAAGAAGATACCCTGATAGGAAATTTTTTGATGTGTGAGGCCAGGAGGATGTGCCCAGCTTTGTTAAAATTCTTGAAGAAATTAGTAATTTTCCAGGGACATGTGAATCAATTTCCGGAATTTTTGATTCCATTCTTTCAAAAAACCCTGCCTACCAGACACAGGACTTGGAATAGCTTTTAGGTGCAAGCAAAACACCGGAAGGTGAATGGTTAATTTTGTTTCCATTCCGCTCTAACACCATCCGAGTATCTATTCCTTTCTTATAAATTTTTATTCTCATAAGCCACATGGTTGGTTTGTTTTTTTCTATAGCCTATACACAATATTATTGCCTTAAGATGCTTGCCTTTGATTTGATCCAATATCTGTTAAGAGTCAAATATGCATTGTATTGTTTTACCTGTGTCTTTTGGAAGTTTTTTTTTCTTTTCTTTTTTTCACGCTGTTTGGTTGCTGTGGAACAAGGAGAAAGGAAAGGACAATTGATTGATTGATCTTATATTTCTACAGAGTGCTGGAGTTTTCTAGAAAATTAGGTTTGTCAAATTGGGCTTTAATTCTGGCTGTTGCTGTAGTATGAAAATTAATTTGCTTTCTTCAAATCTTATTAGCAGCCAAAGAGTTCTTGATCTCTTGTTTGTATATTCAGAAGTTTATCCCTGTAACACTGTTCCCATTCTGATTTCTGAGCTATAGTATCATACAGTTTGTTTATATGCGCTATGATTCAAATATATGTCCAAAGACTTATTTTGCTTCCCTTTTTTCATCTTAGTTCCAGTTCACCAATCACCATGGGTGCGAAACTCAAAGGTTTGTTTTCATTTGGCTTGTTTAATCATGTGTATTAAGATTAGTGTTTATGGTCTCAGTGTGTTTGATTGTTGTTTTGAGATTCACTAAGGGAGTTTTTTTTTGCTAATTCTATTGATTATTTGATCCTAATCACAGCCAAGAAACCAAAGAATGAAGACTACAATAACGAACAAGAATATCAAGAGAATAAGGGCAAGACCATGTCCAAGGCTAAGCAAAATGCAAGAGAGCACGTGGAGCAATTAGAAAGACTTGAAGAAAAGGTCAGACTTTACTATATATAGTTACATATGTACATAAAATGAATAGTCTCTCCAATTATGTCATTAAGATCTCTCATATTTCAAGTTATCCTATCCAGTGTTATCAGAAGCAGGCCGGACTGACCGATAAACTGGCTAACCGGGTCCTTAAACGGTCTAATTTACTAATTAGATCGGTTGTGGATCAAAACTGGGGCCAAACTGAAAACCTGGCTGGTTTTAACAAAAACCAGTAATTGAACGGTTTTGTCAAACCGGCCGATTCAAAAATTAAATGATATAAAAAATGAAAAAACCCTTATTTTGAGTGGGTCTTTTCATGTCACTTGAACCATTAAAGCGATGGCCACGTGCTCACCAAAAGGAATGGTTGCTGAATCAAACCTTTTAAAGGCACTTACTCCACTTCCTCACTTTTGAGTTTTCGATGTGGGATAATGGTTTTGTAACAGTGTAAGAACCATCTCTTATAAGTGATTATTCCTTGCATTCTTTTTATCTCTTTTCGATGTGGGATCAATGTTCCACTAAACTGCATTGCTTTCTTTTCCAATCTTTTTATACTTTGAAGATTATTTCTTAGGTACTTGCCTTACTCTTCTATTTTTTTTTTTATGTATTTATGTTTGTTCATCAACGGTACTTAATGCAAATCTTTATTACTTCTTCATGGATTTTTTGATATTGTTAGATCTTATACATTGTTTAAAAAAATTAATGGATTTTATACTATACTAAAACATGTTATTTTTACAACTACTATAATTTTTTTGGTATATTTATTATTATTATAAATTATTTTTAATATTTTTATTATACGAATGGTCCAACCAGTTGACCCACCAGTAAACCAGTGACTCGGTCCGTCTACCAATTCGATGTTCGGTCCGATTCTGATAACGTTGATCATACTTAATGCGGAATAAACTACCAGAATTTCGGTATTTTATTTGTACATGATCAATGTCATTCAATTAGGAAAATTTAGGATATTTTATATTATTTCCTAACTTAATTAGGAAATTATTTTATTTTATTTTTTGGTTAAATTTATTTTATTTGATTTCCTAATTTAATTAGGATTCTAATTTCCTAGTTGGTTTAAAATTTCTGCTATTATATAAACTTTTAAGCCTTAAGGCAAGACAATTTTGGACTGATTAATGTCATTGAGAGAGTTGTCTCTTTTATTCTCAATTCTTCAGGTATTTTTTAGGAATCAACAGATTTATTGAAACCTTTAGTATTAATATTCTTGTGAATCAACAAGCGTAAAGTAGGAATCTAAACTGATATTTGTGTTCAAATCAACGGTTTGTTTTCATTATTTCCCTTTCGTTCATTATACCCTTGTTTCTACTTAGAGGTGTCAAACGCGTCGGGTTAAACGGTTACGTGTTGGGTTAAACGGGTGACGGGTGAAAAATATGTAAACTCGTACATGACACATTTAATAAACGGGTAACACGAAACAACTCGTTTAATCCATTTAATTTTAAAAAAATTATATCAACAAATTTTAATACTCCACTTTTTTTTACTATTAATTGTACTTACCTCAAAAAAGAGGAATTTTTAGTCAAATCTCATAAAAATTAGACTTGAAGGCTTAAAAAAAAAAAAAGAAGCCATTGCCTTTTATAGGCAACTCAACCCTCCTCATCTCCCCTCATTTGTCAATGTGGGACAAAAGCAAAAGGCATCAATTTGCTTTTGTCTTTGAAGTGTTCCCCATCTCCCCTCCTTTGTATTTGAACTAATATACTTTTTTTTGTATTGATTTCTTTACTTTTTTTTTTCTAATTTTTAAAAATAATTATTAATTTATTATTATATTAATTTTATTTAAATCGTTAAACATGTGATAAACGGTTTGACAGGTCTCAACCGAATACGACCCGTTTATTAAACTTGTTTGGCGTGTCAACTCGTTTATTACCCAAACTCATTAAGATCTCACTCAAACCCACTTAATTCGTGTAAATTAATCGTGTCGTGTCGGATTTTGATAGTCCTATATCTACCCGTTTCCCAGCATTAGTTGGTATCAAAGAACAATTACATTCTTGTTACTATTTTCAGTTCTTGACATAAAGTTTGAAAAGTTATTTTTTGATAGGGAATCACCTTATATTCAATCAAAATTTGATTGGAATTTACCTCTGATATTCGATGAATCCTTGGATGATGATTCTCTAATTCTTAAAAAAGTTAATTGTGGTACCCCGATATATGATACATATCTTGATCTTCATTATTTGGTCATTACTGAAGATTTGGAGAGCCTAGAGGAAGCTAAAAAAAGAAATCAATCTCTCAAGTGATCTCCCATCTAAACCTCTAGCATTCTCTTTAACCAATAACCCAAAAGATAGTAAGCAATGCACAATTGTAAAGAAGGGTAGTTTTTCCATCCCTTCTAAAACCCTGAGAACTGTCATGGACGATGGAACACATTGACTAGGAAGTAGGAACTCCAGCCAACCCAAAAATTTCCACCACAATCCCAAACCAACTAAACAACGTAATAAGAGGTGATCAATACCTGCACTACGACACACGACACATTACCATGGCAACAAGTAAGCATAAGGTCAACTTTTTTTTTTGATCAAGACATAAGGTCAACTTCAATTGTTTCAATTTGCTATGCTAATGTCTAGAAGCCCTTTTTTGTTGTATTGTGTTGTTTAGACCAAAAGATATTGGTTGTTTTAATAGGGTTGCTATGAAGAGTTAGAGAACCTTGTCCATATCCTAAGTTGTCCATCCCTAGAACAGTGATTGGTTTATCAAATCTTTTGGCTTAGATTGAAGAATGCGCCTAGAACCCTCGTGAAATTAGGTATTATATTATGGAAAAAGGTGAGGAAGGCAATGAGAAGGCTAATGATTCAACGTACAAGCCTAGGTTCTTGACATTGATATAGACGATAATTTTTTTGTTAGATATGCACGATAATGATAGAGTATCGAGAAGAAGATAGTGAAGTTTGTGATGATGATTTTGTGGAAGCCTTGCAAAGCGATGGTGATAAAGGGCAGTGTGATGTTGCAAGTCACAAATTAAAGGATCGACCGGTTAGTATGAGGTTGGATTTGGTCAACAATGGGGATATTAGATTTATCTATGCCTTTGTTGCCTTTGCTCAAGAGGATGGGTGTGATGATTCTGTGGAAAACTCGGAGGAAAATATGTATCATGGATTATCAAATTCTAGTGAAGATTCAAGAACCACTAAAATTGCTTTTGATAGCAAAAATTATGGCGAAGACTCAGAAGGTTAGTGAGGATATTTTGGAAATTAAACAATTTTTTGGCAAAAATGGATTTATCTGTTGTTAATAACAAAAAATGGGGCAGAATGTGAGAGGATTGAGATCTTAGAGAAAAAGAAGATTGATTTTAGAGGTGTTATAAAAAACAAAGCCAAATATAATAAACTTGTAAGAAACAAAAATTGGATTGATTGATAGAAGTGTTGTAAAAAATGTGTGGGTGTCTAGGTTAGAGGTAGGGTGTTTTGTCCATTTCGTGGTAGATTGAGAGGTATTTGATTTTTGTGGAATGGTGGCTCACATGAATTTATGGTCCATTTAAGCCAGGAATGAGGAAGTTATTATGGGAAGAATTAACAAGGTTGTTTGGTTTGTCTATCCATAAATGGTGTTTAAGAGGCGATTTTAATGCGACTAGGCATGCGAATGAGAAGTTGAATAGAACAAAGGTAGCTAGAATATGAGAGACTTTGATATGTTTATTAAGAAAATAGATTTGAGGAATTTACGATAAAATAATTGTGTGTTTACGTAGTCTAGAGGCACTTATTAGGGTGATTTCTGATTGTTGTTTTGTAGGGGTGCAACTTGGACGGGCCAACCCAAATTCAACTCGAACCCAACCGAAAAAATAGTGTTAGGGTTGAGGTTTTTAGGGTTAGGATTAGGGTTTGGGTTGAAAAGCATTAACCCAAATTGAATTTGGGCAAGACTCTGGGTTAACAGCTCGGATTCATGGGTTTAACTTGAACCCAGCTCGAGTGCAATCCGAATTCATGTATTATATTTATATAAAAATAAAATATAAATACATATTTGTAATTATTATTATTTGATGGGAGAGTGAAAGGTGATTTATAAGGACTATAGATGGTGAAACAAGTTTACACAACCAATGGAAAAAAGGCAAAAAAAAAAAAGAAGAGGAATTGTCATCCCACATTGGATAGACAACTCAAATGACCTCTTCCCTCTTTCCTATATAAACAAAGCTCACATTTACACCTATAATAAGTTGTTTTGATGGATTTCATCACAGTGGGTCGTGTAGGCCTATGTAATAGTTTAACATTATGAAAAGGCTCACACCTAATTTAGGATTATTGTTTGTTGAGTCTGAATTGCCAACCCAAATTGGATAACCCGATTTCAACTCGAGATTTCCGGAAATCAACTCAGGCAATGCTCAGGTTGTATATTTTAGGTTAGGGTTAGGGTTAGGGTTAGGTTAGGATTAGGGTTGAAGATTTTATACCTAGAGTTGAATTAGGGTTAATCCTTCAACCTGCTCAAATTGCACTCCTATTGTTTTATTGTCTTGGAGGCATCTTCTTTTAGTTGGGGACTTGTGCCTTCTAGATTTTAAAATACTGGCCAAGGTATCATTCTTATGAGGGAAAAATAAAAAGTTAGTGTTCTAAGGGTATGAAAAAGTTAGACTTGGTTGTACAAAATTTGAAAAGATGTAATGAAGTAATGTTTGGGGGTTTAAGGATCGCAAAGTGCTTAATATAGAATAGAATTGGGGAGTTAGATGGATTGGGTTGGGTTAGATAACAATTTAGGGAAAGATAGATGTGATATTAGGAATACATTAGACCAGTGGTGTTTGAGGAAGAAATTAGTTGTTGGCAAAAAACATGGTTAATGGAGGGAAATAATAATTCTAGAATTTTACGTAGAGAGGCTAATAAGCAGATGTAGAATAAGGTTGTTGATAAATTGAATGTGGAGTAGTAATTGCCATTGATTGGTCTTTTATGTCCATTTCTTGTTCTATTTTGGTGATATAGATGGCAAAATGCAAAAGTGCCCATTAAAGTGCAAATTTTGTGAATGGATTATTACTCATGGAAAGGATTAATAACAATGACATACTTCAAAGGAGAAGACCTCTTGCTTGTCTTTCTCTGCAATGGTGTGATAAGTGTCGATGTGATAATGAAAATGTGGGTCATTTATTTTTGCATTACCCTATTGCATTTTGGCAGAATGAGTTGGGTTGCTTTTGTTCCATATATCTATTCTCATAGTTGACTCTGTGGTTTTCGATTGAATAAGAAAGGAATTACTCTTTGAAATTGTTTGTTTCTTGTCACAAACTTATGTTACTTGGTTGGAAAGAAATGTGGGGATCTTTGAACGTAAGTGTGAAGTGTTGCATGGATTATAAGAGCGGATATATTTTGTTGCACTGTTTTGGGCTTCAATTTCTAAGAATTTTAAAGGCACTCCCTTATTTTGCATTATGACAGAATGGAGAACTTCATGTGATTTATAGTTGCATTTCATAAGTTGTTTGAAGTGCCCTTTACACTAATTTTACTATTATTGTTCATGACACTTGTTTTTTTGTTGTTAAAACTAATTTGGGTTTAGCGGCTTGTCCAACTCTTGTCTTTTATGTAATTCCACATTATCAATAAATAGTTCCGTTTCTTATCCCAAAAAAATTGAAGTGGTGATTGAGGATGAAACTTGCATTGAGAGGGAAGTTGCTGATTTCTTTGCAAATCTCTACTCATCTCAAGACATTGAAAGGCTAAGATCGGCATGATTAATGTGGAGTCTTATTTGAAAGTAGGAGGGTTGGAAAGACCATTTGTTGAAGAGTGAATACAATCTATGGTTGCACAGCAAAAATGAGAAGCACAGCCAAAAAATTTAAAAATAGATCTATCGGATTTGAGTGTATGGATAAAACTCGAGGTTCGAATGAATATGTAACTATTTTTCAAGATTGTTGGGGATTTGTGGAGGGTTTCTTTGAATTTTTTCAAAGTGGAGTTATAGATACAATACTAATGCTACTTTTATTTTGGAATTTTGGACTTTATGACAATTTGTTTGGTAAGGAGTCTGTATAAAACACTTGAAATGGTGTTGCCATTGAGATTAGGTGTAAGACCCCTTAATTGAGTTGGGTGGAAATGAATGTGTCTTGATGACCCCTTGCACCAAGGCACTCCATAACTTTGAAGTAAGGTGAACTAGGTAAGAAGTTCGACAAAAGGTTCCAGTCATTATGATTCCTTGGCTCATTTAATATCTGTTCTTGTCATTTTGGAAATACTTTTAAGAGTATACATAAGAGGGTGGTGATTTTTGGGGCCACCTAGGGTCTGCCAAGCCTTGTGCGCCGAGCCTTGGCACCTTTGGGCAAGGCATGCAAGTAAGGTCCTTGTCCCGAGTTGAGGCAAGGGTAACTCGAGATATTTGTGGGACCAAAAAAGTTGTGGCACTTGTAGCTTTGAAAGCTCCACGCTTGATTGAGGATGACAACACATAGTGGACACAATTGAGGCAATGTTGGTGCATGGCTTTGCAAGACATGGCTTGGGCTTGGCTCAACATGCTTGATAATGTTAAGATAAGTTGTGGGCAAGGTGTGGCTGCTGATTTGCAGGCACATGGCTAGAACAGGTCTGCTCAATGCATGGATTGATGACTTGGATGGTTGAGAGCAATTGTTATGCATGGCCTGATCATGGGAAGCAGTTGTGGGTGGTTAATAGGCATAACTTGATCGTGGACAAGCTTCTGTAGGTGATTACCGAATCAGGTGTTGAATTGGGGTAACCGCCCGCCATCTGTCTAGTAGAGATGTAGTCTAGTATGGCATTCACAGTTTTGTCTGGAAAGTGCCATGTCCATGCAACTGCTGGATTAATGGGGTTGTAAACCCTGGGCAGTTGGATGTGTCAACTTCCATCTTCCTTGTATAAGTAGGCAATGCCAAAGCAATTTTGAAGTAAAAAGTTCTTGGCCGCAATTGAGTTACTTGTATTGTTGATTAATAATATAAGGTGGAGTAGTGTTTCCCCAGTACTTCGTGTGTTCCTTGTGTGTGTGTGTGCCCCTTTACGAGTTTGAGTAGCTGGTTGCAGAGGCACAACCTTCATTGGTAGCCTCTTTCGTGAAAAAAGTTGGCAAAAGAAAGTGAAGAGGTTGTCGGGGATACAATTTTGGAAGCAGAAGGTGCATTTGTTAAAGGCAGGCAATTTTACTTGTTGCACTTGTGGCTAATGATGAGAGTATGGATCAGAAGGGGTGGTGGGGATGGGGGTGTAAATTGATTTTGAAGAATTTTTGGACTTCGTTTGGGAGGCAAAGGTATTGGCCTTTGTATTGGATCTACGTCCCTAGGAATCTTGGACAGAATCTACATGCAATGTCTCGAAGGTCATCGTCCATTTGTTAAAAGAAGGCAATTTAGTTGTTGCATTTGTGGCTTAATGCTGAGCTTATGGATCAAGGGGCGAATTTTTTTAAATTGATTTTGGAAAATCTTATTGATCATGTGGATGGGGAGTTTTTGGACTTCATTTGGGAGGCAAAGGTTTTGGCCATTGTATTGGATCTATGTCCCAAGGAATCTTGGACAGAATCTACATGTTATGTCTCCAAGGTCAGCAGAAGATGATATCATGCATAGCATGATTGTTGAGATAAAATTTTTGCTAAGCTTATGTGGAAGTGCTGAGAATATATACGCACCTTCAGTTACTTATCAAACATATATTGTGAGCTTTACATATTGCATAGTTGGTTTCATGCTGTAC
Organism: Ilex asprella; assembly: GCA_023539305.1. Classification (NCBI taxonomy): domain Eukaryota; kingdom Viridiplantae; phylum Streptophyta; class Magnoliopsida; order Aquifoliales; family Aquifoliaceae; genus Ilex; species Ilex asprella. The sequence goes on from CM042187.1 coordinate 21,430,843, forward strand.
CCCTACAATTGTTGCTATTGATGCCTGTAGCAGTAAGCCAAGTTGATGCTATAAACTTAATCTTTTCTAAGATGCTGAATATGAGCTTCTTTGTTTTAATAGCTGTTGCGTGTGCTTGGAATTTTTTGTTGTAGCAGGTCCAGTGCTCCTTTCACTGTAATTAACTGCTTGATTTTAGTTTTAGATTAAAAATTGCTCAAAAACTCATAAATCTGTAGTTGTGCACATGGATCAAAATTTCGTTTTGGTGTATTGTTTTGGTCACCTAAAAAACGGAAACGTGTAGAGATGTTTCAAAAACATTTCAACCCGTTTCGAAAACAAAATGAAAAAAATAAAAAATATAAGAATTATTTTTCTAAAACATTGGTCGAAATATATCAAAGTATTTTGCAATATCTTGAAACATTCTGAAACAATTGTATAAATGCATTGAAACATTATAAAATACCTATAAATATTATGAAATATTTTGAAGTATTAAAATTTCGATTCTATCGCTGATTCGTTTCGGTCTCCTTGGAAACTGAAATGTTTCGAACTTTTCGACTGTTTGGAAACAAAATTTTGATCATTGGTTATGAAACACCATACAGTCTGTTATAAGAATATCTTATACATGAAATAGCAACAGTTATGGTTACTTTATATGAAATTATGCTGCCAAAGTTTTATCTACACCTTTCGTGCTCAGTAGAGAAATCTGTTAACTATTGTTTTCTACAGGACCCAGAGTTTTATCAATTCTTAAAAGAGCATGACAAGGAACTTCTGGAATTCAATGATGAGGAGATTGAAGTGGGTTAGCAGCTACTTTGTGTTAACTAGTTTTTGTTGGAATGGCCTTTTCAATAATGTTCGAACTTGACTTACCAAAAAAATATTATGGTGGAACTTGGTGCAGGAGGATGATGAAACTGACGTTGATGTTGAGGAAATGGAAGAAGATGAAGAAACAAATGCACATCATGTGGAACACCTAGCTAGTGTTGCAGAAAAGCAAGAGAAATCATCTAGAAGAGTCATAACTAGTGCAATGATTGATTCATGGTGCAACTCAATTCAAGAGAATGGAAGAGTAGGTGCTGTTCGTTCTCTTATGAATGCCTTCCGCACTGCTTGTCATTATGGGGATGATGGTGGGGATGAAACTTCGACAAAGTTGAGTATTTTGTCAAGCAGTGTCTTTAATAAAATAATGTTATTTGTTTTAAATGAAATGGATGGCATTCTTCGAGGATTAGTGAAGCTCCCACCTTCCGGAGGAAAGAAGGAGCTCATAATAGATCTCATGCGCACGAAACAATGGAAGAGCTACAACCATTTGGTGAAGTCATATCTTGGAAACGCTCTACATGTTTTGAACCAAATGACCGATGCAGAAATGATATCATTCACAATACGGCGTCTAAGATATTCTTCTGTATTTTTGGCTGCTTTCCCAAGCCTTTTAAGGAAGTATATTAAGGTATGCTCAGAGCTGTACAACATTTGCATTTAGATGAAGATTTTGCTTTCTTCAGATACATGGTGGAATTACGGGGAAAATGACTATGGGGGTATTTGGTAAGGTGTTTCTGACAACAATCAGTCATTCATTAGAGTTGACTTGCTTATAGAGTTAGAATTTTAAGTTAGGAGGACTTGTCTCTCAATAAGTTAAGTCGAAGGTTGATTACATGTTAAACCTATGCTGACAAATTTGTCCTTAAATACTATTTCTTTGAACTTAATATCTTCCAACCTTAACTTCGTATTCAGATTTCACATTTGCATGAGTTTAGTAACTAAAATTCAGTATTTAGTTTTCAATCTATCAAGCCACCCCTATGTTTCAGGCCAATGAATTGACACATGGGAATGACAAATCTTGATATGTTTTTTTGGCATTTACTGGACATGCATGATTCATGTGTTTACTGTGGCTTATATGTGGCACAGCATCTGGTCGTAGATTCTTTATTGTTTTCATTTTCCCTTGCTATTTGGCCTCAAAATTAAATAGGTTTGAAAGTTCTTTTATCATAGCAATTCAAAAGTGTAATCACTTCACATTTTGCCTACTGTAATCTTTTAAAAATCCAACTGACATAATAGGCAGAATCCCTATCTATTAGGGACTTGCCCACGTCTTCCCTGAGGCCCTGACAATAATTGAAAAAAAAAAAGAAAAAAAAGAAAAGGAAAATCTTGTCGATTTCGGGTTTGTATTGTATTCAGAGTGTGTGCATTCATTTTAACTTTCTCACTTTTGGGAATCCATTTGGTTTGTATGATGTAGGTTAGATTGTTGGGACAATGGTGTTGAATTTTTGTTTATTGAAAAACTGCTATCATGTGGTAATAAGAGACAAGTATGTTTTCCAGGTTGTTCTTCATTTCTGGGGTACAGGAGGAGGTGCACTACCAGTGGTCTCCTTTTTATTTCTAAGAGATTTATGCATCCGGGTTGGTTCTGATTGTACAGACGAGTGTTTCAAAGGAATATACAAAGCCTATGTCTTGAACTGCCAATTTGTTAATGCAACAAAGTTACAGCACATTCAGTTTCTTGGGAATTGTATCACTGAACTTCTTGGGGTGGATCTTCCGGCTGCATATCAACATGCCTTTGTTTTCATACGGCAGTTAGCAAATATTTTGCGGAAGGCACTGAACACGAGAACAAAGGTTCTACTTCTAATGATGTCCTAGGATATTTAGTGTTTTCGTTGTTATTCACATCTTTTTTCCATAAGATCTTTCATGCTTTTAAGTTCTTCATTCCTTCAGTACTGACGTGCCTTTTAGTTTTGCCTATGGAGGATCATCTTCTATACATTTCTCATCAGCTCTTCATTTTTTTATTTTGTTGTGTAATTAGTTGATGATAGCTTAGTTTCAAAGCTCTGCAAATATGCAGCCAAGTTTTCACTTTAATGAAACAGAAGCTAGTTGCTTTACTGCTGTATACTAATCTAAAACACATTTAGTGCCTATGATCAAGGATCAAAATGTCGTGTCGACACGTCCGAAACGTTTCGGAATTTCAACACACCGACACGAAACATGGGTTGAATCCCAAAATTCCAAAGTTTCGGTCGAAACGTCACCGTGTCAGACTGTTTCGGTCGAAACAGGTCGAAACACCTGTGCTACCTTTTATATATATATATATATTTATATAAGTAATGAACAATTACATTTAATACCCCACTGCATTATAAT
>CM042187.1:21434449-21457764 GCA_023539305.1 Ilex asprella
GTCCGAAACGTTTCGGAATTTCAACACACCGACACGAAACATGGGTTGAATCCCAAAATTCCAAAGTTTCGGTCGAAACGTCACCGTGTCAGACTGTTTCGGTCGAAACAGGTCGAAACACCTGTGCTACCTTTTATATATATATATATATTTATATAAGTAATGAACAATTACATTTAATACCCCACTGCATTATAATTTTTTACTTTTAATTATACATAACTACCATCAATATAATTTGATACCTTTCATTATTTTTTTCTTTTTTATAACTATTCTTTTATGTTATTATTATTTGTTAAATTTACATATTGAATAACTGCGAGTCATTTTATTAATTATAATTTATTTGTTAAATATCTAAAATTAAGTATTTATGTGTTTTAGTCATTGTGTACACAATGATTTTAATATTAATGAAATAATATTATTTATTAATTTGAAGACATAATTTAAATTAATAAATTAGTTTTATAATATGTTGTTGCACTTAGTATTATTAATTAGTAAATTAGTATTATAATAAAATTATATTATTAATTGGATAATATTCTAATTTAAATGATTTTCACCTCATGTCAAACATTTTTTCCCTTCAATTTAAATTTATTCTTATATAAATGAATGTAAACCGAATAAATATGTTAAATTAATCAATTATTTAGCTTATCTTTATAATAAATGGATTATATTTGTATTTCTACATGTTTCCACGTATTTTCATATTTTTTCTGCGTTTCCGTTTTTGAGCTGACCGAAACGGTACTTCGAAACGATATTTTGATCCTTGCCTATGATCCTTGACTTCCAGAAGATTGATGACCGTAGTACATTTATTTTCAATGCTACTCTCTCCTGTCTGTTCTGCAGGAAGCATTCAGAAAGGTTTATGAATGGAAGTATATGAATTGCCTTGAGCTTTGGACTGGAGCTATCTGTGCCTATAGTTCAGAAGCTGATGTTAGGCCCCTTGCATATCCACTGACTCAAATAATTTCTGGGGTTGCTCGTTTAGTTCCAACTGCTCGATATTTCCCCCTTAGATTGCGTTGTGTTAGGATGCTAAACCGCATTGCTGCTTCCACTGGTACCTTTATTCCTGTTTCTTTGCCCCTCTTGGACATGCTGGAGATGAAAGAATTGAATAGGCCGCCAACAGGTGGTGTTGGCAAAGCTGTTGATTTGCTTGCTGCACTGAAGGTACTATAAAATGTGATTTTCTCATTCTTTGTTGATTTCAATGCAGCAACTTTATTGTTTGTATCTCTGGTATTGCATATGGCAGGTAAGCAAACCAACCTTAAAGACTCGATCATTTCAGGAGGCTTGTGTTTTTTCGGTGATTGAAAGTCTTAGTGAACATCTAGCTCAATGGAGCTATTCTGTTGCTTTCTTTGAGCTGTCCTTTGTTCCTGCTGTTCGGCTGCGTAACTTCTGCAAATCCACAAAAGTTGAGAGGTTCCGTCGAGAAATGAGGCAGCTCATTCATCAGGTATATCTTTAAGAGCGGTTAGCAGTCAGCCATACTAAAGCTGACTTCAGCTAAAGGTGTTTTTAGTGGGTTAATGTTATTTATAGAAACATACCTGATCTTGTGCTTCATCAGACTATTTTAAGGCCAAGTTAATGCGTTGGACTTGCACCAAAGCCTACGGTTCCAATCATTAATGTTTCAGCTCTTTCATCTCACAGATTGACGCCAATTCTAAGTTTACCAATGAAAAGCGAATGTCAGTTTCGTTTTTACCAAATGATCCTGCAGCAGCATCTTTTCTTGAGGTTTGCACGTTTATGTTTCCTATTCTTTTTTTTCTTAATGAACAATGTTGTCAGCTGATGCAAATTTTCACTTTGCTATCAAGCGGGATAATTGAATTGGGAGAGCCATAGGCTTCAAAGTTACTAGTTTGTCCAGCATAGACTATCGGAAAGCAAATATCTCTTGGAATCTTGAAAATGTTGATTGCTGTATTAGTCCCCAAATATTCTTTCCCATCAATTGGTACTAGATGAAGTAACGTAGTATCTATAACCAATGAGTTAAAATGGCCATTGCACCCAAGGAGTTGATGAAGATACAGAATACAGACTTACCCAAGCAAGAGTGTGGTAATCCCTTTTTCATATAAGTAAAATGTGATGTATTTCATCACGATGACTGGTCACTGATTTGGGTTTTATGTAATCTTTGAGATCAGTCAATGGTTTCAGAGAAATGGTGGAGACATGGTTTGTGGGTGGCAACAAAGTCTATTACTCTTTCTCAGTGCAATTAATTGGTTTTTGTGTTATTGGACTCTGGTATCCCTGTTGGGTGTGGTTATGTTAGGTTTCAGATCATTTTAGTCTACAAAATGTAGAGACAATGTGACATGGCTAAATTGTTGAACTCTCCATTCTTTTTCCAGACCCAAAGGTGAAATGAAGTGTCTAAGCAACATCATCGACTTCTTCCTAGGCAACTTGACTTGTTTTGTGGAAACTTTTTTCAGGACAATTTTACCTGAGGACATACTCAGAGTTGATTTGGTTAAACAATTGGTTTCTTATTTTGCTTGCATTCTGCTTGCTATTTTGTCTTGGCGAATCTTACATAGCTTTTATGTCATCATAGGATGAGAAAATGGTCGGGGCTAGCCCTTTATCGCAATATGTTGCAACTTTACGCCAGAGAGCGCAGCAAAGAAATGACTCTTTGAAGGAATCAAGGTTCATAAAAGTGTTTTTGATTCTAATCTATTATCTTTAGATCGTTGTGTTCAAGTTGCCAATTTACAATGGACATGGAAATTTCAGTGTACTGGTGGGTGAACAATCTTCCATCTTTGGAAAGAAGATACCAGGTATTGATGGTGATGATGATGCCGATGATGACGATACTAGGAATGAAGCAGGTGCTACTGTCTTTAGTTCCGCTTGGTTACCAGGACGCGATTACAAGTACGGTTATAAAGTCTTTTTTCTCTCTCTCATGTTATCTTGTCTTCATTCTTGTATAGTGACTTAATTAGGAGGTATTGCCTTGTAGGACCAAGCAGCTTAAAGATGAGAAGAGGAAGAAAAAGAATAGACTGAAAGAGCTCCATGAGGAGTCAGCTATGGATGAAGATGTCGTGGGGGACTTGATTCTTACTTCGGATGAGGATGAGGATGAGGATGGTTCTATGAATGACACTCCCTCTGTAGGAGATCTCAAAGCAGAGGCAGTGCATCCCAAAGAGCCGATCAAGAAACAGAAAATATCTGTTGATTTGTCAAAAAAGAAAACAAAATTTCATAGCAAAAAGTCAAAGAAGAGGAAGAGAGCAAATTGATATGGCATTTGATTAAATTTTTTAAGATATTGTAAAAGTATCTTTGCTCATTCTTTGTGGTTTCTTCTCACCGGATTTTGCAAATTGATTATGATACAAGTCCATTTAGCAAAAATTTTCAGCTATGACCACATAATTTTTCATTCTGAACGATAATACAGTCGCCATTTTTTTATCAGTCAGTGTGGGCTATGAGATTACTAGGTCCCACTAACTTTTTGGTGGGACTTACTGATTTAATTATCTACATTCATTTGATAAATACATTACTCATTTCGGTGTTACAAACTGGGGGTCTGAGTGTTCATGAATATGTTTCTCATTAGACACCAAAAATGGTTGTAAGCAGTAAAAGCTGATATGTTTTTCAGTCTACGGCCTACCGTTTTTGTGGTTCGCTTTAATGTACTTGTTGAATCGTGCCCAAAACATTGGCTTAAAATATTAAACATGTTGAGCGTAGTGCACAATTTTTTTTTGGACAAATTTTACTTTACCGTATGTGGTGTACCTCAAATGTACTTTTACTTCCCTATGTCTTAGAAACTTCCACATAATTTTCATATGCTTAGTGGACAAAATCTCAATTATAATTTTCGTCTAATTTAACCGATCGTGTTTCTCACGACGTAGAAGTGAGATTTTGCCTTAAAAACATATTTTTAAATGACTAAACTATCATCCCCCCCCCAAAAAAAAACAATTCATCTCCTGCATTTAGTCTCTCTCTCGCCTAAAAAAATTTCACCACCTGTTGTCTCTCTCCCCCTCTTTTGGCGATGATGGTGATGTTCTAATTTTAATTTTTTAAATTTTAACAAAAGCCCACTAAATATGATTTTGTTAATAGATTTTGACATGAGAATTTGATTTGAAATTTTTTCCTTTAACTTTAATTTGAAATTGTTTGCCTTCACTTTGGATAATTTTGGTTAGTTTCTGCGTGTGTTCAATGTGTGTACGACTATGCTATGTGTGTGGGTCGTCGAAGTGATGAGAAGTGAGTCTAGTATAGTGGTGGTGGTAGTAGTAGTTCATTAGAGTTGGATTGGGAATTTGTCCTCAACAGTTGTTCGTTAGAGTGGGATTCAATTATCACTTCTTGTTTTTATTTTGAGTTTCAAGCAGGAATGGTGTTAGGTGCTTGAGAAAAAAGAAGGAGATAAAGGTATATAGGTCATTTTAAATTTTTCGTTAACAAAGTTAGCATTACGTTTTAGTCTACTAAACATGCGAGAATTATGTGAAAATTTAAAAAACGGAGGAAGATAAAGTGCATTTGGTATACATCACAGGCAGTAAAGTGAAGTTTGCCTTTATTTATTTTTTTAAACCTTGATTTGTGCACATTTGACATGGACTATTTTTTATTTTATTTTATGGTCATTCATTTGACATGGACTTAAAGAATACTGCGGCTGTTAAGCCAACTGAGCTCATTGTCGAATAACTTATAGTAAATAAATTGTATTATGTAATTTGTATGGTATATGTGGCAATTGCAAAAATTCGAGCATACTTAACACAAAAATGTAAACACATGTTATCTCTTAAACTTGCTCAGATGTATTTACGCTGTATCTATACATTATTCGAAATCGAATTTCATTGTTGTATAACACACTTTTTCTCTTCTTACTTAGGGTTATTAATAGGTCATGTTATGCTAGATTGATAGCGTATAAAAATTTGTTTAATTCATGCTCGATTCATTTATTTAATATGTCAAATAGATCCATCTGTTTAGTGCCCGAGCTTGAGTCCAAATTCACTAGTTTTATATTGATGTCATATTTGGATATACTTGTAGGTAAATGATTATTAGGATTAGAAAAAAAAAAAAAAGAGAAACAAAACAAAAAATTGTTGTAAAACTCGCCGTCTGTGGGAATCGAACCCACGACCACGTGGTTAAAAGCCACGCGCTCTACCAGCTGAGCTAAGACGGCTTACACTTTAGTTCTTTCTCTGTATTTTATAAAAATAATTAACAACAATTCTCCCTCCCAAAAAATTTGGGAAGATTACACTTTCACCCTCTAAACTATGAACTTTGTTTTACTTTGCCCCCTTAAACTATTAATTATTCATATCACCCCTCAATTATTTAAATTATTTCAAATTACCCCAAAATAAAAGTTCGCTATCTATTTGAACCAAAACAAAAATTGTCAATATGTTAGGACAAATAAAAAAATCATAAAGTTTAGGAGATAAAATATTTTTTTTTATTAAATTTATAACGAACATTAACAATTAAAATAATGTGAAGCTAATCATATAATTAGGGCGCAATATAAAATAAATAATAAACTAGAGGTACTGTGAAAAATTATCATTGTAAGGGCAACAACATATAATGTGCGCAAAAAAATTGCCCCTACTATAATCGGGGCCCAAGGGCTTCGTGATTCTTCTGGAGTCAGACAACGGACTAAATTGAAGAATTATCATTGTGAGAGGGACAAAATATAATGTGCCCAAAAAAATTTAAGGGTGTAACTTGTGTGGGCCAACCCGAAATCAATCTCAAAAAAATAGAGATCGAGTTAGAATTTTTAATATTTGGTTTGAGTTAGACAAAAAAATTCAACTTAAATTGAATTTGGGCAAATCTCAAGTTGTAAGGTTGAACCTGATTATTAAATCGAGTTGAACCCGAATATACATTTTTATATAAATATATTTAACAAGGTTTAGTATTTATTTTCACTCTTTAGAGTCAAAATTTTCACTTCATTTCAAGTCTTAGCTCCTGCCTCAGTATCACTTTCAAATCCTTCTATCCTTTGTCACTCCTTCCTCCCTAGCCATCCTCTCTTAGTCACTCTCTCTCAATCGTAACTCATCTGAGTCATCTCAGACTCTCAAGCCTCTTTCTCTCACTCGTCATTTCTTCTTCTCTCACTCTCACTCTTTCTCTTTTCATTTGTGCCGTGTTCTTCATCTTAGATAACTTAAAGATTTTATATCTAAGATTAAATTAGAGTTGACGTCCCAACCCATCCGATCCGCACGAACTGCAACCTAAAAGAATTCCCCCTATGGTGTGTTTGGTATGAAGGTTTGGGGGGGTTTGAAAACATGGGTTAAGGAGTAAACCCCCTTATACTCATATTTGGTATGTGTAAAGTAAGAATAGGATTCTAAATCCGGCTCGATCATAAAACCCTTATTCATGGATTTCATGAAACCCAAGGAGGGGGTGAGTTTCATATGTGGGTTTGAGGGTTTAACATTCAAATGACATTTATACCCCTATATATCTTATATACCTCATATGTATATACAAATTAGGCAAAAGACAAAATAGTCATTTATATACAAATATATTACCATAATAATCATATATCCATGCGCATACCAAATATGAGTTTAGATAACATTAAAAATTAAATCTCATCTTTGAATCAAACCCGAATTTCACCAAATCAATCCAAACTCATCCCAAAAAATATACCAAACATGCATGCTGTAATTGGACCCAAGGGCTTCGTGATTCTTCTGGAGAGAGCGGGCTATTTCTTCAATAACGCTATTCATACGGTAACAACAGCTTCGTTTTCTCTACAGAGCCTGTACCACTCCCACTAACACAACCTTCTTTTTTCTTACTGTAACAACACCTTGCTCTCTCTCCCTTCGGTTGCTCTGCCTCCTTCCCTACCAGGTATGTCTTCCTTCATCCAATCTCTCCGTTTCTGCTCCCTATCACATACTAGCACAACGACACACACTGTCGCAGGCGAAGCTGATCTCTCCCTCCAGCACTCTGCCTCTTGGCCGAATTGTTTTTTTTTTTTTTTTGGCTTTTTTGAAATAGGTCTGAGAACCAGCAAAAAAAAAAAAAAAAGGTCTGAGATATTTGCTCTCTCCCTCTTGTTTTCTTTGCGTATATGTCAGCTGGATATTGTTGGGTTTATTGAGTATGCGTTTTGCAATGATAATGATTTTGTGCTACTATTATTTCCTTTTTTATTTTATAATTCCTCAAAATTTGACTTGGGTTTTCAGTAATGTTTTGTTTGGTTGCTGAGAAAATATGGGGAAAAAAAACTCGTTGCTTTTACCAGTACAGTTTTGGGAAGCTAGAATCGCACCAAAATTCTACAACGAATTTTTTAGTTGCTTGCTTTTGGAATCTGAGAACATAGAAGGAAATTTCTTTTACTTATGTTATCTATTAACATTATTTGGCCTTGGATGAGTGTATATCAGTTTTGGGACACAAAACTTTATAGAAGTGAAGATTTACACCTTATAATTTTATTCATTTTAATCTCTTTTATCACTAAAAAATTGAAGTTTGCCCGAAAATGTGGCATTTTTGAATTATATTATTGAAAGTTAGATAAAGTTAGCTGAACTAGTTAGCTAAAATAGATAGTGTGGATGGATGAAATTTTAAAAAGTGGCAAGTTAAATTAGAGAATTTAATATTTAAATATATTTTGAGTAGTTATTTTGTTGAGCAGAGTTGGAGTTGCTCTAAGTAGATAAAACCCTTGAGGCACCAATAAACTGGCAATGGAAGCAACAACAGAAACAAAAGGCAACGAAATCGTGGATGTGAGGACGGTGGTGGAAGCTATTTCTGCCGCCGAAGATGACAGTCTTGACGGCCCTCTCTACCAGGTCGAAAGCCTCTGTATGCGTTGCGGCGAAAACGTTAGTTTCTCAGTCTCTCTCTCTCTCTTACGTTCTCTTAATTTTAAGTTATTTAGAAAAAATGCGTTGGTCTTGTCCTTTGAAATTCTTCCGGTTGTCTCAACTACTCCATGTTTGAATCATTTAGTGTATTGAGTCTATTGACCAAAAAAAAAATAAAAATCATTTAGTGTTTTTGTTAATTACTTCACATTTACATATATTCTTTGAAAAAAATAATTTATCCCGCTAATGGGTTTAGGAGGAGGGTGTGTGTAGAGATTGTGGTGGGAAGAGATGGCAAGACCGCTAGTGTGTGTGTTTGTACGTGTCCACACGCACACACGTGTACCACCAGAACTTTTCATTCTAGTCACTTACATTGACATCCTACTTTGATTGATTAATGTTTGAAGAACAACCCTTCAAACAACCCAAGTAGTGGCAAACATTCTTGGATCATCTATTGTAGTTTGAATGGTACAGTTGAAGTTAATTGGTTATTGAATGAGTTTAGTGTTTGACTATAGGGGTTATGCCATTTGTTGGAAGAAAAAAGAATTTAGTTGTTAAAGTTGAACCACACTAAGGCAATTGAATTACGTTAGGGTTGAGATGCGGATTAAGTTGCAACTTGCTTTTAGACAACTGCCCAGCCACTTCCTGTATAAACTCTTTAAGTTTCGAAGTTTTTTTGATGTGAGATAAAGTGTTTTCAAATAATACAAGCTTTTCCTTACTCTTTTTTTTCATTAAAATACTTGAACACCATGTTTTGGGAGCGGATTATGACACAAAATAACTTTTATGAATTTGAACATATTTAATATGTCGACTTTTGAGGATGAAATGAATTGTTTGCATACTCTCTGACATTTAAGTATGGTCAGTGGTGTGGCATGAGTCATTCATCGAAGATAGGGGCGGGGTATTGGGAAAGTTTCTCGTTGGGGACCCAAAGTGGGATTTGTGAATTAGAGACCCGTACTTCTATAAGAGATAAATGCTATTACTAGAACATGGGGCCCAAGTTCTGCAAGTGAGGTTCAGTGGGCATCACCCAAGAGACGTTATTTTACTTGGATATCGATGCTTGAATTTGGAATTCAGGGTGAGTGCATGATCGGAACACTTGACTTCTTTACTTGGCAGCAAAATAAAATGAGTACTGTCTTTTTGGGAAATGTGATCTTAGAGATAAATGTGTATGGGTGAAGAAAAAACAAGTTGGAGACAAAAGATGAAAGTTAAGTGACTTAAGGATGGTGATACTAACTCTTACTTGTTTCATAGAGTTGTTAATGACAAAATGAAGAAGAAGTTGGATTGAGACTGAGTAAGGGAAGTGATTGAGTGTGAGAGTCGCATCATCTCAGAGATTGTCAATTTTTTTTTCGCAGGTTATATTCTTCTAAGGGTATTGAAAGATCTTGGATTGATGGGTTGATTTAGTATCTTATTGGTGAGAGTATGTCTAGATGGCTTCAGAGACCTTTTGAGAAAGATGAAATAAAATCTACAGTCTGAGTTAAATTGGTGAAAAATCTTTAAGCCATGATGGCTTTACGATGCTTATGTTTTAAAAGTGTGGTGTTGTAGCAAAAAGAAATTTCTTGGAAGTTTTTAACGAGTTTTTTGAGAATGGTGAGGTTGATTCTTACAATGATGCCATCTTTATTTATCATATTCCCAAGAAGGAGAGATCTTCTTTGGTTAAGTGCTTACGGTTAATTTGCTTGGTGTCTAGAGTCTTTATAAGATTTTGGCTAAAGTCTGTTTCAGGAGAATTAGGGAGGTGCTACACGAGACTATTTTGGGATCCGAAGGTAAGCAAATTTTAGATGTAGTGTTTGTTGCAAGTGAAATAGTTGAAGAGTATCGGGAGTAAAAGAAGGAAGGTCTTGTGTTCAAGGTTGATTTTGTAAAAGCTCATGATAAGGTGAATTGAGGCTTTTTAAAATTTGTGTGAATAGAAAAGGATTTGAATTGAGATGTAGAAAGTAGATTATGAGATGCTTTAGCTTAGTGAATATCTCTGTCTTTATCAATGGAGCTTAGAAATGAATGCTTTAAGGCTACTAGACGTCTTTGGCAAAGTGATCCTCTTGTCTTTCCTTTTTTCCCTTGGGAGTTAACTACCTATTTAGCCCCTGAACTATACCATTTGTGTCAATCAAGCCTCTGAACTATGTTTTATGTTAATATAACTTTTGAACTATGCAATCTTACTCAATGTGGTGTTTCCGTCCAAATTTGCCGTTAACTTTGACATAAACCCTCATGTGCACATTACGTGGCCCTTGAGACTATAACCTAATCTTTGACTCGTGTGACATGCACTTGAGAATTTCCGTCAAAGTTTGAGTTAGATTGCATAGTTCATGGACTAAATTAACGCAAAACATAGTTTAAGGGTTTGATTGATATATCAAGAGCTAAATAGGTAGTTAACTCTTTCTTTGGTGGTTGATGTTTTGAGCAGGATCATGGATAAGGCTAATAGTAGAGAAGTGATCGACGGTTTTAAGGTAGGATAAGATGGAGTAGATGTGACACTTTGGCAATTCACAAATGATACCATTTTATTTTTGGATGGGGATGAAAAGAACATTCACTCAATTGCTTTAGTCTTGAATGTTTTGAAATGGTATCGGACATTAAAGTGAATTTGTCTAAAAGTGAAATTGCTTGAATCAATGTGGAACAAGAGAAGTTGGTTTGATTGACCAATGCTTTAGGTAGCTCTTTTTGGTGGTGGCCTGTAAAGTATTTGGATTTTCCCTTGGGAGAATTCCAAAAGCCTTTAGTTTTTGGGAGTATGTGATTTATAAAATTGGTAAAAGGCTTGAGGGGTGGAAGAAAACTCTTTTGCCTTGGGGGTAGTCTCACTCTAACTTTTTTGATGATTTGTAGTATTCCAATCCACTACTTGCCCTTGTTTAGGTTGTCTTTGAAGTTAGCAATAATAATTGAGATGATGAGAGAATTTTTTTATGATAAGGTAATGAGAAGGCAATAAAGATTTCTAGTTAGTTGGGATCTGGTGTCTCGATCCAAAATTAAGGGAGGTCTTGAATTGGATAACCTAAACGCTAAAAATATTGCTTTAGTTGGTAAATGGATTTGGAGATTCCCCATTAAGCATAGTAGTCTTTGGCATTTAGTGATCAAGTGCAAATATGAAATTCATAACAAGAGGTGAGATTCTAATGTGAGTGAGAGAGGAGGTTCTTGATGTCCTTTGAAATCCATTTCTCAACGGTTGTTTCTCTTTTCTCGAAATTTTAAGGATGTTATTGGTAATAGGGAGAAACTTTGCTTTTGGAAGGTGTTTAGGTGTAAGAGTCTTCATTTGCATCTTTGTTACCTCATTTATATCGATTATCTAGGTCTTACTATTCTTCCATTGCTAATATGGTTTCCTCGTCTTCCTCTGTCGATATTTGGAACTTTAATTTCTTTAGAAACTTGATAGATGGTGAAGTGGTTGAATTGTCTTCTCCCTTGGGTATTCTTGACAACATTGTTTAAGAATAGATTCCTTGGATAGAATAATATGAAACCTTTCTTCTTTTGGTGAGTATTCTTGCAAATCTTTTTTTGAATCTTTTATAGATAATATATCTCTTCCATTCTTTGGATCTTTTTCTTTTGTTTGGAAGAGTACGACAACTTAGGTACAAATTTTTGCATGGTTGATTGCACATAAGAAAATACTAATGAGTTGCTCCAAAATAGAAGGTCATCATATTCTCTTCAACCATACGGGTGCTTCCGTTGTAAGAAAGATTTGGGATGCATGAATCATTTGTTCCTTCGTTGTACTTTTGTTTCAAAGTTGTGGAATAGACTCTTAGGTATCATGGGGATCCCTTGGATGGTTTGAAGTAGCAGTGATTTGAATTTTTGGCACTTCTTTGGGCCTTGACTGCAAATGGACTTAACAGCATCCCATTTTTTTTTCACTTATTCTTGGTTGGATCGCTGCATGTGGCTAGATGAAAGGCTGTTTTTAGTTTGATAGTTATGTAACATTTTCAAAGTATTTGTTTTGATTCTCTTGTACTAGTGGATTACTTACCACTACTTTGCGCTCTTTGTGATCAATCAAAGAACATTTTGTTTCTTATAAAAAAATTGTAGCTGTGATTTGGTGCTTTGTATGAATTTTGATGGCTTTGGTTCAAGTCCAAAAGCCAAAGCTCTATGGAGATATGCAGTGTTGGCTGTAATTTGGGCCTGAGTACAAGGTAGGTATAGTTGAAGTGTTTGAACTTGTTTGGATTTCTTTTTCTTTTTACGTATCTATTGAGAACTCCTCATGTACTATTTTTTTCCTCACTTTAATAATATTCTATCTTTTCTTTTTTAGTTGTGTATCTCTGTTCTAACATTTTTTGTTTATTACACTGGTTTGATTTGGCCCTTTTTTCAGTGAGTTAGATGTAATGGTTTAAGTGCTCATTTCTAGAGTTTGATTACTAACGTAAATTTTATCTACATGGTTGTGGTTGGTGTTCACAGGGAATAACCAGGTTTTTATTAACATTGATTCCTCATTTTAGGAAGGTATGCTCTTGCTTTCATAATCTCTATTAGATATCATTCTATGCAATTTTTGAACAGTAATTGTTGCATGTAAACTACTTCCATAATTTATTTTTTCTATTGACACATTCTTTAGCTTTAAGACGATGGTTAAACTATACTGTGATAATTAGGACACCACCAGATTTATTAGTGCTCAATATCAAGATTTGGTTGTTTGAAGCATGTCATTGTTTGTGAGTTTATGCGCAATTGTGTTAACTTTATTTTGGGTTATAGTATAAGTGATCTCTACTTATATTAGAAATTGTTTCCTGCAGGTCTTGTTATCTGCCTTTGAATGTCCGCATTGTGGTGAGAGGTAGGTACATACTTAATTCTTTCAAAGGACGCGAGGATTACAAGTTCCATTCGGTCAATCCATCTTTTTTCGTAATTTCTGAATGTTTTTTGCTTGTTCTTTTGGTAGGAACAATGAAGTGCAGTTTGCTGGTGAGATCCAGCCCCGTGGGTGTTATTATTGCCTTGACATTCCTTGTGGTGATCAGAAGGTTGTGATAAGTCTAGTTTATTATTTGATCAAAAACCCTTTACATCATCTTATGAAGTTATGTACATCGTAGCATCTGTTTTATCACTTTGTAACTGAAAAGATTGGGCCTTAATATAAAGTAGGGGTTACCATTATAGCATGGCTATGTACTTATGTGGTATTTATAGTGTACCGGAGGACTCCTAGGAAAAAAAAGGCAGAAAGAAAGAAAATGAAAAAGAACCGAGCAGGGCCGGCTTTAAGACAATTTGAATCCTAAAGCGATAACTTTAAATATGACTTTTTCTTTTTTCAATTAATAATTATTCATCTTGTTCTTTGTATTCAAATTTTGCCAACGTGTTTTTTTTAATCAATAGTATCGTTAAACCACTTACTTTTTTATTACCTAATCATCTTAGGAAGGTTAAATTGCTTTTGTATAGACGCAACTATCACTAGTAATGTCAATAATACATTGTAAACAATGCATGAGTTTGCAAAATACTCTATCTTGTTATCTTATTCAATACTGCACTTCAAAAATAGGTTATTTAAGTGCTCAAAGAGAGAGCGAGGGTGATGGGGATGAGTGAATTGATGGATTCTCCGTTCTGTATGATTTACATGACAAAAGAACATTTTTAGGAAAAAAAAGAAATAATGATGATCGATCAAGACTTTTTTCGTATCAAATGTGACTAGTAATTGACATTTTGAGTTTAATTTTATATTTATTTTCACGTGCTTACATTTTTATTGGGTCTGTTTTCTATGCTTGAACTTTTATAGTAATACCGGAGTCTAATCTTAGTTATATAATTGTTTTGGTAGGAATTTCAATTTTATTATTGACATATAAAAAAATATGGGGCCTTTATCTTGAGCGGGGCCTAAAGTGCCCGCTTCAGTGGCCTTATGGTCTAGCCGGCTATGGAACTGAGAAGTGGAATACCTATTGCATTTCATAGCATAAATAAGGGATGAAGTTTTCCCACTTCCTAGAGCATAAATAACTTGCTTTGAAAGTTTTTAGTTACACTTCTTGGAAAAAAAGGTTTTTTGTAGCACCGTGATTAATAAACCAGCTCACAGCAATTGAAGTGGATGAAAGTTTGTTGCTGATTAATCTTACTCTGGCTATTGTAACGAACCGTGGTTTATAATGAAATCTGTATGTTTATCTTTTTTTTTTTATGGCTTTTCTAAATCTGGGTTTTGGATATATTACTATGCTTTCATGGAATTGAGGAAATATTCCTGAAGATATTTAAACATATTTTTCTAGCTTTTTGTTAAGAAGATATAGCTGACTAAGATGTGTATTTTACCTTGGCGTATCATTGGTCTACTTGTTACAAAAGGTGAACATCCCGATTCTCCATACCCCGAATTTGTAATTGTAGATTTATCAATCTCATTGAGGGCTTGCTTGTTTTACCTGGAGCACGGAGTTAGTTATTAGCATGGTTAGTTTTACAGTAATGTTACCTTCTCCAGTTTTTTCACTCTCTACCTTAGAATCCTTTTGGTTATAGAATGTTACTCTCACATTTGTCTAAGCTCCTTCCTTCATTTATTACGTCATATGTTTACTATTTGCGTACATCCTTTGGTAGATTTGTTGTTACAAAATTGTAATCCTTTTTTAGCAAACTGTATATCTTCCTCTTGTTGTGTGTGGAAATAAAATATATTATAATTCTATGATCCCTCCAGCTATTTACCCAAGTTTTGAGTGCATCTTCAAGAGTTCTATATTGATGGAGTTCTTCAATGCAGATGTTCAATCGTCAAGTCGTGAAATCGGAAACTGCTACTATTAAGGTACGTCGCTGGGCTTCAGTTGAAGAAAACCTTAACCTTAGTTGAGCCATGCTCATTAACAAAATTCTCACTGATTCCTATTTTGGATTTGTATGACTATGTCACTTGTTTTTAATTTCTAAACTGAGAGTTTCATGAGTGTTTTTCTTTTGAAAGGTGACTTAAGACTTTGTATGGAATCAAGAATATTAAGATCAAATCTAGCCTGGGCCACCGCTGCTGGGGCCAGGGGTATAATTTTTTAAGAGAAGAAGAAGTGGGTAGATCCACAAGATGATATGTCAAAAGAAAGAACTAAGATATGATAAAAAAATATAAGATCTATTGCAAATTAGTACGGACTCCATACCGATGATCGATTTCAGCTGCTTGTGCATTTTCTGGTTCTCCCTAGTAGAGGTGGCTCTAATTTTTAGTTCTTATCAGATTTGGTTTGAAATGTCTTTAGTAACCCTCTGGCTTATATTGAAACCACTTGGAGTTGGCATTGAATGAACTAGGTGATGATAATCTGGTGGATTGTGTTGCGTTGTGTTTTGCATATTATGTGTATTTGAATGATTTTGAAGTAATTAATTCTGGTGCATTCTTGTGTGAGAAGAAATGAAGCCACTCTTTGACCAGTTAAAAAACAAAAAAGAAGAAAGGAAGCTACTTCCTTGGAGGATGGTAGATTGTACCTGGAATTAATTCGCTGATTTTATTTAATGTTTCCTGTTGTCTTTTTTCCTTTCTTGGGGGGAGGATGTGACAAATTTTTTGAAATGTAAAAGTTTCTTACACTCACAGGTGCGTCAAATAGTTTGTCTATCTTGAGATGTCTTGCAAAATGGGGATAAGACTGCCTACCATATACCCCTCAATGACGGGAGCCTCGTGCAACCACCCTTATGTTTTGCAATCTATGGGCATACCAAAATTCTTTGTAATAAATTATCTATTTGGGGACCTCAGCCTGAGTGCACATCAGGTTGGGATATATTGCTTAATGTGATAACGTGCTGTATTAGAGCAGGTTAAGTGGGATGCGGTTTCTTGAGCTATAATGCATCGTTAAGTGTGGGGTTCTCTGTCCTCTCTATTTTGTAGTGATCTTGCTGCAAATTGTTATGCTCCTGTGTGCAATTGTTTTTTTTTTCTGTCTGCTTGAAAAGCTTTTCCTATGTTATGCATGCAGAAAACTACTTCAGAAAAACGTTGCAGCAATGTCTGTGCATTTATATATTATTGGCCTATGGCCTAAGCTGCACTTTAACACATTTATGTTGGCATAAATTCATAATTTTGATGCTTTGCCCTTTTCTAATATAGTTTTCCCCTTGAATAGTGTCATAATAATAGGAAAGGCCCTGAGGATGGTTTGAGTAAAAAGCATGCTGCTCATAAACTGAACTTGGTTGGTTGAAGTGGGGAAATGCTCTTTCATATACGTTGATGTAGCTTGTATAGCAGAACTTATGCCATAATAAATGATGACATGCACGCTTGGAATGCCGTTTTCTAAGAAGTCTTCTAACTACCTTCTTTATTCTTAGCGGTAGATGTCAAGAAGTGCAATGTTTAAATTTGACTTTTCTTGTGAATGAATTTTAGTTTTTATCAGTTTTGCTCCCCATTTTCCCCTTTATATCCATTTGATAATGTAAAATGTATCTCGACTCTTGAGGTGTAGATTATGTAACTACACACAATATTAAAAACATAGGTTAACTGTTGAGATATAAAATAAAAACATACAACTTTGACATTGGTGTTCTTGCTTTATGCTTACAATGGTGAAAATGTTCATGTTTTACATATACGAATTTGCAATTTATCTCAGCAATTTGTATGGGCATGCAGATTCCTGAACTGGATTTTGAGATCCCTCCAGAGGCTCAGCGTGGATGTTTATCAACAGTATCTTCCTTAACTTGCCCATCTATTCATATCCTCTGCAGTATTTCTGACTTATGCCTCTCCCACTTCTTCCCTCCCTTTTATCAAGTCATTTCACGTTCATGTTCGTCTTGTTCAAAATGATTATCCATTCCTGTAACTTTGTGTAAGTTAGTGATCTTACTGTTAAATATTATGTCTGATAAATTCTAAGTTGCTGCAAGAGGTGATAAAGAGGCTAGCAAAAATAGAAACACAATCTTACTGTTAAATATTACGTCTGATAAATTCTAAGTTGCTGCAAGAGGTGATAGAGAGGCTAGCAAAATAGAAACACAATGTCCTTATGGTTATTTCATTTTCTATTCATTTTTTGGGACAAGAAACATATATACCTTTGATTGATGCTCTTTGTATCTCTCTCACACATAGCTTATTCACTCACGGACACATCGATATGAGAGGTCGGTCAATATGTGGAAAGTTACCTTAAAATGGAGTTGGTGTTTGGCATTTTTTGCAAGAATAACTGAGACCATCCTTTGCCTTGTTAAGGAGCCGCAATTTGTCCTCGCTATCATTAACTTCTTATTGTGAGAGAAGTTCTTGCTTTATTAATTGATACATGATACTTGAAAGTCATGTGGAGCTCTTGGCATTGCTCATTGATACACAAATACAAAACAAAGCTCCATAGTGATTTCCAAAGGAAGAATATCAGATAAGATACTTGCCTCCAAAGGTTCTGCTCTGTCTACCATAGGATGATTATGTCTCTTTTCTCTGTGCCCGTAATTGGTCATTAACTTTAACTTTGGTATATATATATTTTTTTAAAATTGATATCCATTATTTTCAAAAAGTATGATTTTGGTCCAACAGAAGCCTGAAATCGCTAGTCCTCTTTGTACTTGGATTAGCTATTGAAAGGAGAAGTTATGTTGACACCTTTGCTTGATTTTTGTCCGTTAAACTAGGTTTCGTATGTTATTGGAGGAGGTTGCCTTAGTTTAGAGTAGCTGGGCACTTTAGGCATCAAGTTGATGATTTTCTTTGAGCAAGTTGGTGCTAGAACTTCTGTTACCTTTCCAATCTAGTTACGGTATTTTTTACATGATGTTAATTAGACTATTATCTCTTCTCTTACAGTCATAGTTGTTGTACTTGTTTCTAGGTGGAAGGAATATTAGTAAGAGCTGTGGATGAACTACAAGCCCTACAAGTAGAGCGAAAGGTGCACCTTAGTTTGATGTCACTGAATTTTCTTTTTTCCTCCTCCTTTTTGGTACCTCAGTAGTCTGTCTACTGTGCTTTCCAGGAAGTGGATCCTCAGACTGCTGAAGCAATAGACATATTCTTGGTAAAATTGAAAGCTTGCGCATCTGGAGATTCATCGTTTACCTTTAGTCTTGATGATCCTGCTGGCAACAGCTTCATTGAGAACCCGTAAGAGACACTTAATCTAAAAGAAAATTTAGGTTTTTGGAAATCTGATTATTTGTTCTATGAGTTTATGCTTTAGGTGGTGGAATTAGGTTTAAAAAACAAGTAGTTGTTGCTTGTCCTCCCCCTTCTTTCTTTTTTGGGAATGATTACACTGTGCAGGCTAATATATCTGCGTGGTTTCTATTGGAAGTGAATTTGACAAGCAGCATAGCATCATCTGGTACAAATTAAAGTGCTTAAGTCAGTTTGTGTGTCCCTTACTGGACAAAAGAATTTAATCAAGCTCTTCATTTTGATGTTTGTGAGTCATTCTAATTGTGGTTCCTCGGTCTAAAATGATTGAAATTATTTCTTTTTTTATTTGATTAGAAAAGATATGTTGTTTTTCCTTCTAGTCTGAAGATATGCTGTTTTTTCTTCTTTTTTTATTTGATTAGAAAAGATATGTTGTTTTTCCTTATAGTATGAAGAGAATTCACTTGCTTCTAATAGGTTAGCTCCATCTCCGGATCCATCATTGACTATTAAGTTCTACGAGCGAACTCCTGAGCAACAAGCATCATTAGGTTACGCAGTTGATCCATCACAAGTTCGGGAACCTGGTGTGATCACTGCATCGGAGGAAATAAACCAAGCCCCTGTCCAATTGAAAAGAGAGCCACATGGGTCAGTTGGAGCAAGAGGAGGTCAACGAGCTATTGCTCAGGGTAATAGTGCAGAAATTGCTGAAGCTTTGTTTCGTTACTCTGCACCAGAAGAGGTACGATATCTTACAGAAAGAGATTTGTTTACATCTGTTTTCTCAAATCCATTTTATTTGTCACACTGTTATGCTGAATAGGTGATGACTTTTCCATCAACATGTGGAGTTTGTGCTGCCAGGTGTGAAACTCGAATGTTTGTCACCAGTATCCTCCTACTTTTTTTGCTGTCATTGAAATGTAACATGGTTGAATGGTTTTGTTCCTTTTTTATTTTGGATATTACGGATCATTTAAAATTACCTATGTTTGCATGGCTTCTTTTAGCCGACCATTTATTATTCTTAGTGATTGGTCTCAAGTTTTTTGAAGATGTATTCCTTCCAAAATTTGTTACATAATTTTCCTTCTCCTTTTCAAATGTGAGGTGAATCTTTAAGATAACTTTTACCACTGTGAGAAAAGCATACTCAAGCTCTTGACTGTCTCTCTCTCCCTCCCTCCCTCCCTCCCTCCCTTCCTCCCGTATACATGTGTAGAATTGGATATAGGAAGTTATGTATGCACAATAATATGCGCACATGTAAGCTAGTGTGTCATATGCATACATATGGCACGCCAGTGTTATTTAAGGCGTAAAGCGAACCAAAGCGATCAAGGCTCCTAAAGCCCAGGTGAGGTGCGAAGCAAAACGCTTTACCAAAGCGAAACAAACAGTTAAAAAAAAATACTTTAGTTTAATTACTTCTAAACATCTAAGTTCTAATTTTATATATACTAAATATTTAAATACAAGTGAAACCATAAACATTTAAATTAAAACAAACACTAATAATATCTCAAATCTTAATAACAGTCATAGCTTAAACATTTAAATTCAAACAAACAATAATATCCCAAATCCTAATATTTAAAAACATAAGACACAATTCAAGCAAAAAATCAGCACTATCAACATTCAGCAAAATCAACACTATCAGCATTCAACATTACAACACTATCGGCAAAATCAACACTATCAGCAAAAGTATCACTATTAGCATTCAGCATCAGGATTACAAAAAATCAACAATCATCATTACAAAAAATTAGCAGTATTATCAATAAAATAGCATTACAGAAAATTAGAATCATTAGCTATACAAACATTAAAGAAGCAGAATTAAAGAATCATAATCATCACCATTCATTGTTAAAGAAGAGGAAGCAGAAAAAAAAAACAGAAGTTGAAAAAAAAAATAAAAGCAGAAGCAGGAAAAAAAAATCTCACCATTAAACAATCAGTAGAAGCAGAAGTAAAAAAAATAGAATTAGAAGTGAGAAGAAGAATCAGAGAAGAAGCAGAGAAACAGAAGAGAGAAAAGAAGAAGCAGAAAAGAAGAAAAACCAGAGAAGAAGAGAAACAAAAGAGAGAAGAAAAAGAGAAGGAGACAAATCTGTGTGTGAACCAGCAAGGAAGGAGCAGCAGCCAGTAGTCGATCGTCTGATCTTGAGCAAAATTAGGGTTTGAGTTTTATATTTATAGGATAAAGAGGTAATTGGGTGTATGTGCATCTTATAATTTTTTTTAATTGTCTCAATCCAACGATTCGCAATACAAATAAAACAATCCAATGGTCCATAATAAAAATAAAACAATCCAAGACAACATCGCTTCGCATAACTAAGACGCTCGCTTTTTCGCCTTTTGCTTAATCTCAAGGCGTTTGCTTTTCTCGCTTCAATCATATTCGCTTCGCCTGGGGTGCTCAAGGCGATAGGACCTCGCTTTGTCTCGCTCGGGTAGGCGAGCTTTTCAAAATTTTGTGGCACGCATAAGCGTCACCCATATATGTAAGTGTGTGTACATATATTATGTACATTGATATTGGTGTGTGTATATTATTACATATATTTACACATTGGTTCATAGTAAGTACGCTAGGCACATGTTTGCGCATATACAGTCCGTGTTTAGGTGCGTCTTGCTTGAGTGCCGGCGAATGTGTCCATTGTACAGATCCATGGGTTTGCAGTGTATTGTGTGTATATATGAATATAGAAAGTTCCCAGAAGGGAATATTGCTGAGTGGGGAAAAATGATGACTGGGGCAGTGGTAAGGGCCTAGAAAATATTTTAAAAGCTCATAAAGGACCATTTATAGCCAGAGAGCCAGAAATAGTCAAATCTACTTATCAAGAAAAATTTTATTTGTACAACACGCTAATGTCATTACAAAGGGTGATACTCTATGTTTCGCATGACACTGAGGCCTATTCTAGACACTTGAAGGACAACCTAGTAACTTGATTTTACCTAACATATTACCTGTATACTATAAATACAGCACAGGTCCATCAATTATTGGAGAAGTAAAGAACAATTGCCTCTAAAATATCTGACACAAGAGAGAGAACGTAAAGAAAATAATTCAGTGGTTTATCAGTCCTAAACATCAAAGAAGACATGAATATAACTCTAAACGTTGTCTCAGACATTCTGAAGCTTTTCATTCATAAAATTCCAGAATCATGCTTCTTGTTAGTATGCTCCACATTAGACTGCCTTTGTGCACCCACTTGGGAACTTGGAAGCATTGTAAAATTCCCTGATCCATTTTTAAATTCTGGGAAGTTATCTTGGTGGGTTGCAGCTGGGGTTCAATGTTGGATCTTGTGTTGGCTGGGCAGTCCGAAAGATGATTTTACACATTAAGCAATGCTTGATCTTAATTGAAGTGCACTTTTAGAAGGCTAGATCATATCCTCTCAGGAGGTTAGAGGAGGTGTTCTTGTACTTTTAGCAGGCCTTTCTTGAGCTATGCACTTTTTTCAGGTAAAAATAAATATTTTTTGTGAAGCAGAGTTTCATGGGCAGATTAAATCTGTATGTGAAGCAGAGTTTATATCAGGAATCAAAATCGTGGTAACAATTTTTTCCTTTATTTATATCTTAGAAATCTTACCAAATACTGTTCATTTGATGAGCTTAACAATATACAGACATTCCATACTTCCAAGAAGTAATTGTCATGGCCAGCTCTTGTGATACTTGTGGTTATCGCAACTCTGAGGTGGGTTGTAATTCATTGGTGATTCTTGGTTCCTAGTTGTTTCATTGTGTTTTCCCGTATTCAGATGATATTATGCTTTTTTGTTTCAGGTAAAACCTGGTGGTTCTATTCCTGCAAAAGGAAAGAAAATTACAGTGTGTGTGGAGAATGTTAATGATCTTAGTCGTGATGTGATAAAGGTATTGCATCTTGGATTTTGTTTTTTTACTGTAGTCAACAAAAAATGTTTGTGCTTAAGGATTTTTTAGCATTCTTCCTTGGGTTGCTTTTTATAGATAGCTGTAAGACGTCGTTTTAGTGTTCTCATTCCACATGTCAGATGACTCAAGCTTACAACATGGAACCCCAAAATTCAGGTGTAACGTGGATTTTGAGCAAAGCAATCATATGGGCTGGATTGCATTTCTTTAATTTTTGATGCACAAGGGTTCAAGGAATATGGAGGTGGGCCTTTGGATCTTTTGCCTCATGCAAATACCTAGATTTATGAAATGTTCTACAAGGGTTCTTTATCATTTCAAGTCGTGGCATATTTTTGCAAGAGGGGACTTTCCGTAGGGTTCTCAAGAATTATGTAGAGGAGTTTATAATTGAGGGTTTTGCACACAAAATGCTCTAGCATCTCTCAAAAAGTTACATTCACTTCATGATCAACTTCGTTGTTTGGTAGCCTTGTTTATCAGATCGTAGGTAATAAGATGCAACACATTTCCAAGAAAAAAGGGAGGGGGGGAGGAGGAGTTGTTGAAGACATCGATAAAGATGTAGAAAATTTAGGTTGCGTTTGGTAATGAGGAATTCTTTTTTTTTTTTGTTTTCATTTTTTGGAAAAAATAAAAATAAAAAAGTTTTTGGTGAATGTTTTTTTTTTGTTGTTGCTCCGTTTTGAAAATTAGGACAAAATATGAAAATATTCAAAATGATGTTTTTGAAAATATCAAAAATGGAAACATGTAGGAGGCGGTGGAATGACTTTAATAAGGTCCAACCTTCAAGTTCTTCGGTAGCAAACAAAAGATTTTTTTTTGGACATATATAAAGACCTCAAATATCCTGTCTCTCTCTCTCTCTTTCTTTTTCTCTTTCTCTCGTGCAGTCCTCATCACCGACTCTCTCCGGCTTCATTCTAGCGAATGATGGGGGGACATTTTGGATCTCTCAGCTCTCTCTTTGTTGGAATTTAATGGATTTGTTTGTAGTTGAAGGGGGTTTTCAACAGATGGGTGGTGGGTTTCAGCGGTTGTTGGTGGTGGGTTTTGCAATGGGGTTGGGTGGTGGGTTTCAGTGGTTATTGGTTGTGGGTTTCGATGGTTATTCGTGGTGGTTTTGTAGTGGGGTTTGATGGTGGATTTTGGGTGGTGGTTGGTCT
>CM042187.1:21471571-21497267 GCA_023539305.1 Ilex asprella
GTCTTAGGCCTCGAGTCTGGAATTCAAGACTGAATATGGGGTCTTATTTGGAGTCTTTTGTATGGGCTCTGGTTATGTGGTACTAGGCTCGAGGTTCCAGTTTCAAGGTCCATGTTTAGGTTCATGGTCCTAGGCCTAGAGTATTGGATCCGGGGTTACAAAGTCGGGAT
Organism: Ilex asprella; assembly: GCA_023539305.1. Taxonomy (NCBI): domain Eukaryota; kingdom Viridiplantae; phylum Streptophyta; class Magnoliopsida; order Aquifoliales; family Aquifoliaceae; genus Ilex; species Ilex asprella. The sequence continues at coordinate 21,471,742 of CM042187.1, forward strand.
CTCAATTGTGGTCCTAAGTTTTGGATCCCTACTGTAGGTTTGTGGCCCAAAGTTTGAAGTGAGATTGGGTCCAGGGTCTTAGTTATGGGGTCTAGGATACTTAGTGTGGGGTCCATGGTCCGGAGTTTGGTCCGAGGTTTGGGATCAAAGAATTAAAGAGAGTTTAAAATTGTTTTTATTATTTTGATGTCTTAGGAGTATTTCAAATGGATTTTGGTTTCATTTTAATAAAAAGACTAATTTGCCCAAACTTTGGAATGAATTATCAATCTAATCCTTTAATTAATTCCAATGTTGCTAAATGTCGAAATAGTAATGTACATTTAACATTCCCAAGTTACTTTCATTCCGGTTAAAAGCACTACTGCGAATCAAACACAACAAAAAATATAGATTTCTTGTAACTCTGCCCCCAAATTTCTAATTTAATAAATACCAGACACCAATTCCTATGTTACTAAAATAAATTTTGTAAGTTCAAGTTATAAAGTAATCCTAAAATAAAATATTATAGACATAACTTCAATTCTAAGCTTCTATTGAATTCCTTTTTGTCCCAATAAATAGGTTTGATTTTTGATCGATATTGGGTCAGTTATGAATCCGGTCATAGATTATGTTTATGACTCTTGGGTCTGAGTCTGGTTACTCTTTCAAATATGGGTCGAGTCAAATTTGGATTTTAAGAACCTCGTTTTTTGTTCTTTATGCTCAGTTTCGACTTTAGTGTCATCCTCAGTAATGACTTCGACTCTCTAAAGATGGTGTTGTTCAATAATAATGTTTTGCCTTGGTTACGATTTTCATGAGTGGTTGTTTGTTTTCTCCATCTGTGCAACTGATCCAACATCAAATCCTAGGCTCAAAAACTTCAGTAGTGGAAAACAATGGCCCCAATGGAGTTGTTGTAAGTTGTCAGTGGGTGGGTGATTAGAAAAAGGCTTGCTTGAACTCAAGTTGGGTTGGTCGGTTCAGATCTGATCAGATTCGCCTTTTTGTGTCCTTTTTTGTTTCCATTTCTTTTCTGATTGTTTTTGATAGGTTTGAAGAGATAGGGCTGTCTGCAATTGCACTTATTAAGTTTAGGTGTTAATTCCAAATTGATTCAACTTTGGAATTCCGAACTTATAAAATCATGAAGTTCAGCTTTTACTCATTCTTATGTAGTGTTATTTTGGATATATTTGACATAAAATTGTGGGGTAAAGAGGCAAGTAAGAACTAGAGACACCAAAACCTCCAGGGGAGTCGAGAGACGAACGAAAAAAGCAGAGAAAATCCTTAAATCCATTAGGGGACATCTATGAAATACGAATACTTCATCGAGACTGAAGTATCTGATAGGTCACACCTCGAATATGGCTGGATATGTCTTGGACACTAAATATATAATTTTAATTTTAGGATATGCTTGACATACCGCAAGGATATGTGGCATGATACGTTTAGGATATGTTAGGGATACTTCAGGACTAAATATATCATGTTTTATCTATTTAAAAATAGGCCATTGAAGTAAATAATTTTTTTTTGAAAAAAAATATGAGAGTTTGTTCAAGAAAAAAAATATAATTTTGACCAAAAAAGGTTGACCTTTTTAGTACATTATTGCATGAACATGAATCTCTAATACCATGTCATTACTCTTTCATTTAATATTTTATCCGTCTAGATGTGAAAGCAAGAGATTTTTGAACATGAATCTTTGACAAAATGTCATTATTTGAAGTTTTTTACATTGAAATTATTGATTTACATTTTTCTAGTCATTTTAAAATTTATAGATCTATTTTTATGGTCATCGCCATCAATTGATTCATGTTCACTTTGGGCTTGTTTGGTAGACGTATTATAAGTGGATTAAATATTGTATTGTATTATTATTTATTTAATCAGGCCTAATACTTTATTTGATAGAGAAATTTTATTCTGTATCAATTTTAAAAATGTATATTTATCGTATGTTTTTAGTACCATAGATCTGTATTATGGAGTTATTTTTAATACCACCAGGAGAGGTGGTATTATAATCCATTTCAAATGTATTATTGTACACATTTACTATTATAACCCCACAACTGATAAAAGTAAGTTGTCATCAACGTAACAAACACTGTTTGAGGATATTTTTGTTAATTTAATATTAATACCATGAAATAATGTCTTAAACAAATAACCTATTGGATTAAATAACTATTATTCAACGTTTATGTTGTATATTGTCAGATACTAAATAAAATTAATTACTATTCTAATACCCTATATAATCTTGTTTTTTATCCATATGTATTGTATTAGACTGTATTACTTTATCAAATCCATTTATTTTTAATACGGCCACCAAACAAGGCCTTTGTGTCTATATTCCATATATATATATGAAACTATGTCAGTGTTGAACTTGACATTTTTTCTGTCCAGGGTTAGCTGCAGATGTTTTGAATTTCCTTAATTGTATCCATTCCATATGTGGATTAATTTTTTTTATTTGGGGCTGGTTGGGTGGATAATCTTTGTGACTTTCTGAACCATCCATGGCTGTTTGAAAGTGAACCTGGAGCATAGAACCTCAGGGAATGAAACCACATTTATGTTTTTGTGAGGATTTAACAGATGTAGTTATTTTGTGTCTATTGCATACTTGAACTTCATTTTCCATTAATTCAAGTTTTTAAATTCTACAGCTTCTGAATGTGGCAGAGCCTTGGACTTTAATCATTGATGATGCCCTAGCTAATTCTTTTGTTGCTCCAGCAACTGATGATATAAAAGATGACCATCAGTTAACATGTAAGTATTTCTTCCTACAAGTCTGTGCTATGTGTTTTGTTGAAATGTACTTGGGAGTTTTGCATCCTGTGACTCTGGAGGAAGGTTCTTTTGGATTGTAGTTCTATGTTAGAAAAATAGCGCGGCTTTTGACCATTATAGGATCCACCTTTAGAGTATGAAACCGGTGTAAAACATTCTCATTTTTGTAAACCTGGTAATTTTTCCATTTTGGGGAGGTTCTGGTGGACACTTTTTTACAACACGGCGATGAACACTGAAGAGGATGCGGCTGCAGATTATGTGCTCTACAAATTAGTGGCATGGCTTCCATAACTAGCTTAAGCTTGTTTCATTTGATAGTACTGAAACTGCCATTGACACCAGATTGAAGTGTCACCTTAGCTAGTATATTCCCCCTTATAATCACATATTACATTAGCTTCTACATTTTCATTTGCGACTACGTCTGATAGAGCTAGTGCTTTGTTTTGTATGCTGGTTTTGCTTTGGTAATGGAAGCTGAAGAATACGAGAGATCCTGGGAACAGAATGAGGAATTGGGTCTCAATGACATGGACACCTCGTGTGCCGATGCTGCTTACAACTCTGTGGATTGTACACTAAATGAACGAACAGATGGGTGACATTCCTTTTTGTATTTTGATGATTCTTTTTCTGGCTGCGCTTCTTCAAGTTATATGAAGGAGAGAGCAAATGTGCCTGGTTCTCTTTTTTTGTGCACTCAGTTTGTAACAGTTGTTTAACTATAGCCAAAATGTAAACGTCACTCTTTGGGTCTATTGTGTCAGGCATGTCGCTATTTTGAGCAATATTTATCTTGTTGGCATAAAGAGGGTTATTTATATTGTTAGCCATGGTAGCTTAAAAGCTTAAGGCTGTATTTAACGAATGCTGGATAGCATGTGGTTTTGACAGCAATTTATGGGGTGTTATCCTGTCATCATTATTTGATCACTCACTATCATTTCGTTGGCAGGGTTTGATGCCGAACTTAGTGTGGGTTTGGAATCGTCTTGATCTTGACCCAATCTTGTAATAAGCTCAAATATAATGGGCCTGCATAATGGGTTCTTGTGTAATCATTTAAATCATTGGAGTTTATAATCAATGACATTTTTTGGAAGTTTTTTCTTATTTTTTTATGTGGATTCAGTGTTTTGTTCTTTACATTTGAAAACAATGATTTACTTGTCTCTTTCGTTTACCACTGCGTTAATTGGCATCATAGTCGTGATTAACCTTGTGTGATGGCTAATCAACACGGTGGTAACAATATTTCCTATGATGGAGATCATCTAGAAGAGGTTCTTATGAGAATCGAATTCTTGGATTTTTAGCAAAGACATGAGCAACATATCCAGCAATTCCACGGGATAACCAGCAAGTCTTGTAGGGGCTGTGGGCTATGGTTGTTTAGTTGGCGTTGGGTTCAAACTAGGATCTCGATCGAGCGGGTATAAAACAATGATAGAGTTCGTGTTCAACTCCTTCGAGATCGTCTTCTTATTTATCTAGCAAGATAGACTCTTCGTGGTGTACGAGTTTGTGCAATATTCACCATAGATTCTAGTAATGGTCACAATGAGCATTTGCTTAGTATATTGTCAGATTATATGAATCCCAAACATGATTGTAAAGATTTTCGTATGAAAGTTGATTTGTCCAGTTTTAATGACCTTTATATTGATGATTTTCTTGATTGGTTGCTGGAGTGGATTGATTCTTTGACTATATGGACGTTCTGGATGAAGAAAAGGTGAAATTGGCAGTTTCTGCTTGGTGAGGATAGATATAATTTACTTGTACTAGAGGGCAGGTATCCAATCTGTCTGGTTAAAGATGAAGAGGTTGGTGAGGTGGAGTTCCAACGACTTTCTTCTCCTAATAATCTCAATGAAATCGAGTTCCAAAAATTGTTCAGTTTTATTAGAGGCTTGCGTTTTGCTAGTACTTTGTATTCTTTGACTGAGACCATTCATCTACCCACACGTGTGGAAACCAAGTTAGATAGTGCGAGTATAGTGTTGTTATTCAAACTGAACTACTCGAGCTTGGCTTGAGTTCAGTTCGAATTCAGCTCATTCAAACTTGACTCATTTTCTAAACGAGCTCAAACTTGAACAAATTTTTAGGTTCGTTTAGAAAACAAGTTCTGCAAGCTCGGTTCAAACTCGACAGACTTGACTTGTTTATGTGTAAATACTCGGGTTCAGCTCGGACTCAACTCGTTCAGGCTCGACTCGTTTCCTAAACGAGTCGAACTTGAACAATTGTTTAAGCTCGATTAAGATTCAAGTTTTTTAAGTTTGGCTAGAACTCAACTTGGACTTGTTCGATTAATAGCCCTAGGCGAGGACTGGTGTTGGGAGTTCCTTTGATTCATCACGATCTATGGTGAATCAAGAAAAACAGATTATGAATACTTTGAACCTTTTCCGTTCTCAAGTCGATTATCTAATAATAACAGGGTAGTTGCAAGGACAATAGCCTTGGGTTCAGGCTCTATCCCAATGGTGAATGAAGCACTAAAGCATCTTTATGTCAAACCTGTAGGAGATGAGTGTTATCAATGCAGTCAATCGAGACATTCTAATCAGTGCCCTAAGAGGAGTACAATAAGTCTGGTTGATGACGAATAGGCGGATCGGAAGGAGAACTACAAGGTGGAGTATGAAGCTTTCGAGGAGGAGGCTGAGAGTGCATGGATGTATGGTGATGGAGGAATTTTCCTCATTGTTCGTCAACTGATGTATACTCTTAAGATTGCACAGGACATTCAAAGGCACAATATCTTTCAAACCACATACACCATGAACTAGAGAGTTGTCGGTTAATTATTGATGGCAGTAGCATTGAGAATATTGTGTCATGAGAGGTGGTGGTCAACAAGTTGTAGTTGCGGATTGAGAAGCACCATTCTCCTTATACTATCAAATGGATCAATGACGTCAGCAAAACTAAGATAACATAATAGTATCCTATCCAATTTTCTATTGGCAAGTATAAATATAATATCGTATTTGATGTTATGGATATGGATGCATCTCGTATTCTGTTGGGGAGACCATGATGGTGTGATTTAAATGCTATCCATAAAGGTAAAGACAACACTTGCACCTTTTACAAAGATGGTGTTAAGACTGTCCTTGTCCTTACAGTAAGAGAAAATCGCCTCGTAACCCCCCAAGCTAAGGACGTGTCCTTTCTTGTTGTCCCTGCCATTGATGAGGATGCTATGGATAATGGAAAGGCCCTGATGTGTTGAGGTCGTTACCAGATGAGTTTGAGGATATCACGCATGGAGGAGTTATAGGATGGTTTGCTCACTGTGAGGGACATTCAACACCATATTGACCTGGTGCCCGGGGTTAGTCTTCCAAACATGCACCATTATTGGATGAGTTCCAAGGAGTTCGAGGTATTGCAAGGTCAGGTGTATGAATTCTTGCGGAAGCTTCATATTAGGATGAGTAGGAACAACACTCCTAAGAAGGATGCGAGTTGGATGATGTGCGTTGATAGTCAGACAATTAACAAGATTACTACGAATTATCAGTTCCCCCATACCCGACTTGATGATATGGTTAACTTGAAAAGCGGGTATCATCAGATCCATATTCATCCAGGTGATGAGTGGAAGACTGCCTTTAAAATGAAGGAGGGATTGTATGGGTGGTTGGTTATTCCTGTCCAATGCCCCTAGAACCTTTATGAGGATTATGATTCAAGTGCACGAGAGATTTTTAGATCCATGATGTTTTCTTGTTCAAAGCCACTCAAATTTGCATTCTCCGAGGGCTCGTGTAAGCAAATGATCCGGGAGTTGCACAATAGTGGTTTAGCACACATGAGAAGAGATAAGAGTATTGCCTTGGTGCAGGAACATTATTTCTAGCCCCAACTAAAGAGCGATGTGGAGCGGTTCGTCCAACAATGCTACACATGTCAGATTGCCGAGGGACATGCACAAAATACTAGCCTTTACACTCGGTGGTGGAGCTAGAAAAATGTTTTAGGGTAGGCACTCTAACACGTTTTATCCTCATAGATAAAAAGAAGATGCCACATTTATACTACTTATTTCATTAATGATCCTTACAAATTTTATGCATACATGTGTACAACAGAAAGAAAGATTAATTATAGTCTCTTATTGAAAATGAGGTTAATCGTAGTTAGTTACAATTGACCCGATAAATTTTCATACTTTGATAGATATTGAATTCCCTATTTTCAAGTGTATGACGGAGAAGAAAAGCCATAGAAACATTTGGTATTCTTCCCTCATCGATGTGGAGATAGAGTCAAAAGTGAGGCTTTATGCTGATGACTTCATTATTAATGACTAATAAAATTAATGTCGAAAGTACATATATGTACACTAAATAATATACCGCATATTTGTTTATTTTAAAAATTTTTGAGCAAAATCACAAATATCTGCTACGTTTAAACTCAATACTAAAGTGCATATCAATAATAAATGATCAAGTTCATCAAAAGATTTTAAAATGAATCCAATATTTCCAAACTAATCCGAATATGTCCGAAGTGTATCCACTGTTAGTCATTTAGGTGTGAGTGTATACTAAATAATATGATAAGAAAATAGAGTAATGCTATAGGGACTTAATTTGGGGACCTAATTTAATGTAGTTGTTGGATTAGTTATGTGTTTTGAGGTTAGATGGAGTCCACTATTAATCTAATAGCTATATTGTATTAGGTCCCCAAATTAAGTTCCAATAACATTTTCCAAGAAAATAATAGGATGAACGTAATTAGATATACTTACAAAAAATAATACATAATGGTAAGAAAACAAAATTGAGGGTGGGCATGTGCCCAACCTAGTCCTTGAGTGGCTTCGCCACTGTTTACATTCTTCTTTCCATTTTATACGCACCTTGGGAAGATATGTCTATGGAATTTGTGTTGGGTCTTCCGCGGACTCAATGTGGTATGGATTCTATTTATGTTGTGGTTGATAGATTTTCTAAACTGGTGCACTTCATCCCATGTAGGAAAACCTCAGATACTGCTCATGTTGTTCACTTGCTCTTTGAGGAGATTGTTCGTTTGCATGCTATCCCCAAGGCAATTACTTTCTATCGTGACTACAAGTTCCTTAGTGATTTCAAGTGAATTTTGTAGAAGCAGTTAGATACTTCATTGTAGTACAACAACTTGAGGCATCCTCAAATTGATGTACAAACAGAGGTGGTAAACCGGACATAAAAGACTATCTTGCGGAGTCTTTGCAAGGAATATCCGAGGTAGTGGGATAATATTTTGTCCCAAGCAAAGTTTGCTTACAACAACGTACCGAATAGATCCATTGGTCAGTCTTCATTTTTGATTGTTTACATTCGAGCATCTCTACACACGCTTGATCTGATTCCATTACAAAAACTTCTAGGGATGAACATTGTGGCAGGATACATGGTGGAGAAGTTGACATATGTGCATGCAGAGGTGAAACAGTAGTTGGAAGCGTCAACACAAAGTACAAGGAAGCAATAGACAGGTATCGACAACAAAAGCTTTTCAATGTCGCGGATATGGCTATGGTTCATCTACGCAAAGAAAGACTACCCATTGGAACCTATAACAAGCTTAACCGAAAGAAGATTGGTCCATTCCAAATTTTGAAGAGATAATCGACAATGCATATTCTGGTATATCTAGTACAATCAATGTTCAAGACCTGTTCGAGTTTCATTCAACTTCCAGATTGATGTAGAACATAGTGCAAGTTTGAATTCATCTTGACCTTGGCTAGATGTGGATTGTTTCCCACTGAAAAACAAAAGGCTTGGATACTACAATTTTTATGTCTCCCACATTTTTATTTCTTCTAACAATCTTAACGTCGGACTATATATATATAAAATAAGGGAGTTAGTAGTTTGAATCTTATTTTAACATTTTTTTCCCTTTTTTGTCACATCATCAATTTCTATTACAAGTTAAATTATTTATTTTTTGATTAATTTGTAGCTCAGTATAAATTTTATTGCGTACATTTTTCATATATGATATTGTACGTACATTGATTTTTTTTTAGATTGTGTATTTTTTTAAAAGATATTAATGTATTTTTTAAAATAATGGTTAAAAATTACTTTTAAATTCTATAATTAAAGAAAATGAAGGAAAGAAAAATTACAGTGGGATCGATTTTTTGGGAGTTTAGATATTATGTTGCATCGTACTTTCAGGTATAAATTATTACTAGTATATATATATATATATATATATATATATGATTTGTTCAAGTGGCTAACGAGTTGAACATGATATTGTTGATGAGTTGAACAAGTTTTTGCTCGAAGTTTGATTTGTTTAGTAAACAAGATCTAAAATGAGCTTTCAGCTTGGTTCATTATACAAAAGAACAAACTTGAACGAGATTTAATTACGAGCCGATCAGAGTTGTTAATGAGCATGTTGGTTCATTTGCATGTCTAATTGTTGGCACCATATATCTATATAATAAAATAGTTTACAATTAAAATCTCAAAAGATAAACAAAATAACTTTTGCTATTCGCGGTTGAGACCGCTTTAAATTTTATTTTAAAGTTAATCTACTGGCTAATATTAACACTCTAAATTTAATAGGAAAAATAGGTCCCTAAGAGTGTGTTTGGAGTGATTTTTTAAAAGTACTTATAGAAATTATTTCTTATAATTACTTTAAAAAAATAATAGTATTTGAAATCGTCATACCACAACCGCCGCTACCACCCCCACCCCCACTGCTGCCACCACCACTGCCGCCCACCACCTCTCACCCCACTACAAACTGATGCTTAAATTTTTCTATCTCTTCTCTATATTTGTAATTTGATTTTAGATATGAATACAAATATGTTTATTGTTACCATTTTTTATTACACTATACTTTTAGACACAAACAAGAACTAGTGATTCTATATGTTTATATTCTAAAGTTTACAGGTATATGTGTGATGTAATTTAACCCAAATTCTCAGGAATGTATGTTATGTGTTGGTCCAGTAGTAAATAGATCTAGACCTTGCGGTGACCATTTGGGGTCCATTCTCTGCAACTACACGGTGCCTGCCCTGCCGCTTCGGAGCAGTTGGATTGGTTCTGAACAAATCTCAGGATTGATTATTTGCGGGGCGTTTTGCAAGCGAGAAAAGATTAATGTTTTTGATAAAAACCTTGGTAGTGTGGGGACCGTCTTGAAACTGAATTATCCCTCACTATTTTGCGAACATTAATACACGAATTTAGCTGTAGAGAGAGAGGAGAAAAAAGGCGAGAAAGTTAAGATATGACAACAACATCTTGATTAATGAGCTTTGGTAGGATAATCATTTTTCCTTTTCGAGCAAATCTTTAGCTCAAATCTCCATTCCAAATCAAGGGAGACCATTAGATCAGTGGGTCTCATTTGAAAAAATTAATGGGACCCACTCATTCAATGATCTCTCTTTATTTGAAATAGATATTTGTGTTAGAAATTTGAGATACATAGTATTTCTCTTTTTCTTTATAGTACAATTTAATGTCATGTTAACTAGTTTTGTATTGGCACAATATTAATTTTTTTATATAAATAGAATGTATTGGGTTAGGAAACTATGTCGAAAAAATTCAAAAAGTAATGTTATGTAAATTTCATGATTGACCATTATATCATAAACAAATTTTTATTTAATCTTTCAGTTGCATCTTGTCTTACCTGAGCTCTACAATTGTCAATGTGAGTTTGTGCAATTTTGTCAGATTTTATAATTGAAAAGACATATATGTCCCTCCCGTGATTTATCCATCTGAATTGATATGCAATAGCACAAGCCAATAGTTTTGCTGAAGTAGCCACCGAAAATTCGGACTTGACTTTTTGTAACACCTTCCCTTTTTACAGTCTATTTCTTTGGTTGTATTTGAGAAACATTTGGCGAATTCGATCAAGTGTTTTAGCAGGCGACACTTGGATTTAAACTGGCAAAAATGAGTTGGTTGACCTTACACTCTTATTTTCGTTACCCAAAAGTTTCGCATCCTTCAAATCCCCAACATATTTAAGTATCAGGACTTGCGTTAGGGCTAGACCCTTAAAATCAAAATTTTAGAACCCTAACTAAAATTTTGGATTTTTTTTGGTGGTTTGTACAATGTTATAGTCTACTGGGTTAATAAGCTCAGGTGCAAACTTATTGGGTCATTAAGGACTGATGATACCCAAAAAAGGAATTCAGCTAAGTACAAGGTCAGGATCTAAGCCCAGATCATGATTGCAGATCAAGAGGTTAGGCAAGACATGCGGAGTTCAGAGGACCAGAGCTAGAGTTTCCCCTGTGCGAATTAACAACATGAATGATAAGGAAACAACTAGATGACAGCGAGCACCCCCGAAGCAATAGGAAGCTAGAATCAATGTATAAAACTCTCAACTAACCAATATCCATTCCAAAAATCAAGGAGGATTCTATGCATGAAAGACAATGATCTCGGTAGAGATCCCATTAAACAAGGAATAACTCTATAAATGTTGTATAACACCTCCACTATAGAGGAGAGAACCAGAATTTCCTCTACATTGCACTGTAAAGCATCCCAATAATTAATAAAGAAAGAGGGAGCATGAGCCTCCATTGAAAAGTGGACTAGCCGAGCTCCCATGCCGGTGAACCACTATACTTCCGTTGTGTACGTTCCCCTTTCCCTGAATTCCCTAGGTACTTCTTAGCTATCAACACGAGTCTTGTAACTCAGATTCATATTGCCTCATATCATCCACATCTTCTACTCACACTAGTTAATTTACACCATCAGGTTGGCGCCGTCTGTGGGAATAATTTCTTCTCTTATCAACAAGAAAGGAGAGAACAATACTGGGAGTAGCGCTTCAAAGATATCCAGCAAGAGTTTAGCCACATGAAGGAAGCAGTGAGGGGCAAAGCTCCAGTGACGATGGACGCCCTGGTACAATAGATTGACTCCCCATTCACCACCGGAGTGATGCACTTTTCCCTCCCTCCAAAGTTTAGAATGCCATAAATTGAGGCTTTTAATGGAACGAAAGACCCTGTAGATCACCTCAATACCTACAAAAATCAGATGGAGCTGCATGGATACAAGATTCCTGTGCATTGTAGAGCTTTTGCCATCACGTTGAAGAGATTTGCCTTACCGTGATTTAATAGGCTCCCCCCAGCAACGATCTCCTCCTTCAAAGAGCTATCTATATCCTTTGTATCCCACTTCACAGGAGCTCGGATTTACAGGAAGCCAAGTTACGATTTGTTAAACGTGAAGCAAGGATCCCATGAAAACCTGAGGTCTTATGTCCAAAGGTTTAATTTAGAGTCACTGAAAGTGGATGTCCCAGACGAAAATTTTGCCATTACGACTTTCATAGCTTGGCTGGGAGTACAATCCAAGGACCTGATGTTCTCCATATCAAAGAACCCGCAGGCGAGCATGACTGAAATGTTGGCTAAGGCAGAGAAGTACATCAACGACGAGGAGGCCCTTCTCTTGAAGGTGGGGGGCTCTTCCTCACATAAGGAGAAAGGAAAGAAGAAGAAGAAAAGGGACTGAAGTCTCAGAAAAGAAAAAAGATGAGATAAGTCTCTAAGAAGAGACATAGACCATTCCCCTAAGAGACGGGCAGACATAAGGGGTCGCTTAGGCCCTACCTAGTCAGAGTTATAGCCAAGGTCGTACCTCGGCAATTACCCGCTCTCAACACAACGATATCACAGATTTTGTATGAAGTACAAAATGAGAAATTCCTGAGGTGGCCACCTAGGATGAAAGCAGATCCAGCCAAAAGGGATCTCACCAAGTACTGCGAGTACCATAGGGATCATGGCCATTACACTGATGATTGAATTCAACTGAAGAAAGATATTGAGTTCCTGATCCAACGAGGGCAATTACGTCGTTGCCCATGACAATCAAAACCAAGTTCTTCCACCTTCACCACCTCGGCAGCAAGCCCCAGCTTAACGTCAACAACCTCTAGGAAAAATCAGGATGATATCTGGAGGATTTGTAGGAGGTGGGGAGTCCAGTTCAGCTAGAAAGGCTCACCTACGCAAAATCAGAACTTACGAGGCCTTGGAGGTACATGCCGCTTCCAAGGTGCCACGATTGAGCACCTCCATCTCTTTCTCAGATTCAAACTTGGAAGGCTGTTAGCATCCCTATGATGATTCGCTGGTGATAAGAGCTGTTGTGGCTAATAGGACAGTTCATCGCGTTCTGATCGATAACGGGAGCTCTGCGGATATTATTTTTGCCTCTGCATTTGATAAAATGGGCATAGGTAGGAAAAAATTAGAGCCAGTAAGTGCTCACTTATTGGAATTCTCAGGGGAGAGGGTGTTACCCTTGCGGTTAATCCAACTTGTGTTCACTATATGGGATCACCCATACCAAGCCACCATCGCTGTAAAATTTCTAGTTGTAGACGCCCCTTTTGCATACAATATGCTGCTAGGAAGGCTTTCCCTCAATGCCATGATGTCCATCCTCTCTGTTTATCACTTGGTTATGAAATTTCTGACAGAAAATAGAGTTACGGTGGTCCGAGGAGACCAGCGTATGGCCACATAATTCTACACTGCCTTGATGAAGCAAAAAGAAGTTGAGAGCATTCAATTGGATGAGCTCCATATGAGAGACGAGCTAGACACCAGACCAATGCCATAAGAAGAACTAGAACCTGTTCAGCTTGACGAGGAACCAGAGCACCTTGTTTACGTCGGATCCAAATTGAGTAGAGAAATTAAGGACCTTCTCATCCAGTTCCTAAAAAAGAACATGAAAGTGTTCGCTTGGAAGCATGAAGACATGTAAGGAATTGAACCCTCGGTTATCACGCATAAACTGAGTGTGAATCCAACTTGCAAAACCATCAAGCAGAAGCGAAAAAAGCTTCACTCCAGAACGCCAGAAGGCAATCAATGAGGAGGTCAGCAAACTTCTCCATGCCAAAGCTATCAGGGAGGTAGATTATCCTACTTGGTTAGCAAATGTGGTCCTTGTCAAGAAAACCAATGGCAAGTGGTGAATCTGCATTGATTTCACTGACCTCAATCGAGCATGCCCTAAAGACAATTTTTTCTTACCTCATATTGATTTAATAGTGGACGCTACAACTGGGCATGAGCTCTTCAGCTTCATGGACGCCTTCTCAAGCTATAATCAGATCAGAATAAACCCTAGCGATCAAGAGAAGACCTCTTTTGTGAGTGACCAGGGTACATACTACTACTAAATCATGCCTTTTGGGTTGAAGAATGCTAGAGCCACATACCAATTATTGGTGAATAGGATTCCGAAAGCAAATTGAGACATCCATGGAAGTCTACATTGATGATATGCTGGTAAAGTCACTGAAGGCAGAGCTCCACATCCAACATCTAGCAGAATCGTTCCAGGTCCTTAAGGAGTACAAGATGAAACTTCCTGCGAAATGTGCCTTTGGAGTGTTGGCAGGAAAATCCCTAGGCATTATAGTCAACAGTAAAGAAATTGAAGCCAACCTAGAAAAGGTTAAAGCAGTACTCAATATGCAACCACCATCCAACATAAGAGAGATTCAATGTCTGATAGGGAGAATAGCTGCCTTGAGTCGCTTTGTGTTCAGATCAAGTGATAAATGCCAACCCTTCTTTTAAGTCTTAAAGAAGGCATTCCAATGGGATGCACAGTGTAAAGAAATGTTTAAGGCATTGAAGGACTACTTGAGCTCGCCTCCTATTCTGGTGAGTCCCTTGGAGGGAGAGGTACTTACTTTCTACTTAGCTGTCCCAGACTTTTCAACCAGCGCAACACTAGTAAGGGAGCAAGACAGAGCTCAGCAACCAGTCTACTACTGCAGCAGAGCTCTGAGGGGGGTAGAGAAGAGATACGTTAAGATAGAGAAGCTTGTTTTAGCTCTTGTTACAACTACTAGGAGACTTAGGCCATATTTTCAGGCTCATACTATTGAGGTTCCAACAGATCTGCCGATAAAGCAAGTATTGTATAAACCAGAATCTTCCGGAAGGCTAGTTAAGTGGATTATAGAACTCAATGAGTTCGATATCAGATATAAGCCTAGAACTGCCATCAAATGACAGATTTTGATAGATTTTATCGCAGAATTTACAACAGCAGCACCCGTGCGGATGGAGACAACATAACTAGTACTTGACCTCCCCATGTGGAAACTTTCAGTAGATAGAGTTGCCAATGCTCAAGGAAGCGGGGCAGGCTTAATTTTAACTTCTCTAGACAGGATAGACGTCGAATACGCCCTCAGATTTAGGTTTAAGGCATTAAACAATGAGACAATGTATGGAGCTGTCATTGCGGGACTTAACCTCGCTCACTCGATGGAGGAGAGCAGCTAGAGGTCTGTAGTGATTCCTAGCTCGTAGGGCCAAGGGTGAGAAAATGACCCTTTATTTCAAGAAGGTACAAAAATTAATCAAGAAGTTTGTGCAAGTTAAGATTAGACACGTTCCCAGATCTGAGAACTCACAAGCAGATGTTTTGGCAAGGCTTGCAACTACTCTGCAAGAGAACTTGGATAGGCTGATACTAGTTGAGCATCTAACGGAGCCATCAGTAAGTGTTGAGGAAGAAGAAGTGCTCCCAGTTCTAGCTCAGACGAGCTAGATGGACCCCATCATAGGGTACCTATGGGATGGAGCCTTACTAGAAGATCCCAAAGAAGCTGCAAAGCTGAGAGTCAGGTCAGCTAGATTTTTATTTTGCTGAAAAATCTGTACAAACAAGGTTTCTCAGCACCTCTCCTTAAATGCGTGGGAGGCGAAGATGCTAATTACGTGCTCAAAGAAGTTCATGATAGAATTTGTGACAATCACATCGGAGCTCGAGTTTTGGCAGGAGAAGCATTGAGGTAGGGGTACTATTGGCCCATTATGCTCAAGGGCGACATAGATTTGGTTAAAAAGTGCAAGGTCTGCCAAGTACACAACAACATCCCCAATTATCCACCCAAGTTATTGACCTCGATGGTATGCCCTTGGCCATTCCAGCAATGAGGTTTGGATATATTTGGACCCCTTCCCACTGGTGTGGGACAGAGTAAGTTTGCCATTATAGGAGTGGATTACTTCAACAAATGGGCAGAGGTAGAACCCTTGGCAACAATCACCGAATAGAAGGTTCAAAACTTTGTTTGGAGATCGATAATTTGCAGGATTGGAGTTTCCAGAGCTATCGTATCTGACAATGGGATGTAGTTTGACAATCCAAAATTTAATAAATTTTGTGCAGAGCTAGGAATAAAAAACTATTTTTTTGCTTTGGCTCATCCTCAATCTAATGGACAAGCAGAGGTCACCATCAAGACAATAAAAACAGCCCTGAAGACCAAGCTGAAAAATCTGAAAGGTAAATGGTTGGAGTACGTCCTAGAAGTACTATGGGCTTACAGAACAACTGCAAGGTCAGCAACCCAAGAAATACCGTTTGCTTTGGCTTTCGGAACTAAGGCAATGGCGCCTGTCGAGGTGGGACTCAGGGGCGGATTTAGTGTGGGGGTAGCTACCCCCACTGAAATTTTAAAAATTTTTGGGGCCTAGGTGTAATTTTAAAAATTTCAAGAATTTTTTAAACTTGCTCCCACTGAAATTTTCTTAAAGTATATAGGGTATATTAATATAATTTTCAACCCTTAAAAACTAACTTTTGGCTACTCCTCATTTTTTACACCTAGCAGCTGCCTCCACTGAAATTTTAAAAAATTTTGAGACCTTGGTGCAATTTTACATATTTCAAGAATTTCTTAAACTTGATTCACTGAAATTTTCTTAAAGTATAGAGTATATTAGTATAGTTTTTAACCCTTAAAAGCTAACTTTTGACAACTCTTTTTCGCACTTGTTTTTTTTTTTCCTTTCGTCTTCTTCGTCCAAATCTAAGTATTTTGAAATTTTCTTAAAGTATAGGGTATTTTGGAACCTAAGTATATACATGAGTTGTGCCTTTAAATGACATTTTTTTAATGTAACCATATTTATAAACAGTTTATCAAGAATACGTATTTTAATAAAAACAATGTTACAATTATATTTTGAAATTTAAAAATTTAGGTTGCCCCCACTGAATCAAAATCCTGGCTCCGCCCCTGGTGGGACTCCCATCGCCTAGGATTGAGTTTGTAAATGCCGAATGCAATGATGAATCACTCCTACTGAACCTGGACCTCCTAGATGAAAAGAGGGACAGAGCTCTACATAATATTAAGAATTATCAAAGGAAGATAGCGAGGTACTATGACAGGAAGGTCAGACACATGAGCTTTAAGGCGAGAGATCTGGTGCTTAAAAAGCTCTTACTCTCAAGAAAGAATCCCACTCATGGGAAGCTAGGGCCCAACTGGGAGGGCCCTTACGTCATCTCAAGGATAATTAGACCTGGAAACTATTAGTTACAAACGGAGGACGAGAAAATCCTACATCATTCTTGGAATGTAGAGCATCTTAAGAAGATTTTTAGTAAGTTTTTCCTATAATAGAGTTATTCTCAATAAAGATTGCAAGTTCTTGATTCACTCCTGCATGTTTTCCAAAAATAGCTAAATAGCTAAACAGCTAACGATGAGCCCTTCAGTTCATATAAAAAATAAATAGAGAGCTCTATAGCTCAAGATGAACTTTTTAAGTTCATAAAATAAACAAAGAGTTTTATAGCTCAAGATGAACTTTTTAAGTTCATAAAATAAACAGAGAGCTCTATAGCTCAAGATGAACTTTTAAGTTCATAAAATCAAGGAGAGCCCCATAGCTCAAGATGAACTTTTCAGTTCATAAAAATTATGCTGAGCTCGTCAACTCACCGAATTAATAAAAAGCTTCAAAGCTCAGGGTGAGCCCCTTAGTTCATAGACGTTGCGATGAGCTTCTCGGCTCAAAATAAAGAATGAGCTCATTGGATCATAATAATAAGCTCTCCAGCTCATGTGCTCACTGAATTTCTCAAGTCTACAGTTCATTAACTACCATTAAGCAACAAGAGAAGATAACAAAAAGGTTCAAGAGATATGAGTGTTCTTCAATTGCATCTTGTCTTACCTGAGCCCTCCAATTGTCAATGTGAGTCTTTGTGCAATTTTGTTAGATTTTATAATTGAAAAGACATATTTGTCCCTCCTGTGATTTCTCACTCTGAATTGATATGCAATAGCACAAGCCAATAGTTTTGCTGAAGTAGCCACCGAAAATTCGGACTTGACGTTTTGTAAACACCTCCCTTTTTTACAATCTCTTTCTTTGGTTTTATTGGAGAAACATTTGGCGAATTCGATCAAGTGTTTTAGCAGGCGACACGTGGATTTAAACTGGAAAAAATGAGTTTGTTGACCTTACACTCTTATTTTCGTTACCCAAAAGTTTCACATCCTTCAAATCCCCAACATATTTAAGTATCAGGACTTGCGTTAAGGCTAGATCCTTAAAATCAAAATTTTAGGACCCCAACTAAAATTTTTGATTTTTTTTTGGTGGTTTGTACAATGTTATAGTCTATTGGGTTAATAAGCTTAGGTGCAAACTTATTGGGTCATTAAGGACAAATGTTTGTAAAAGACACTAAATTTTTTTAAAATATCCGGTTATGTATGATGGTGCACAAAAGTGTTTATGTAAAATCAATCAATGGGTGAAGTGAGGAGGGCTTAATACAAACAAACACTTAGATTGAGTGGATTCGGTCTGGGTGACCTCCTCCATCGGGAAGGGCTACGGTGGCCGGAGAATCTTATTGCTCAAGAGTGTAGTGTACTAAGATGCGTGTGATGTCGTGAGTCTCGCCTTATCCTTGTAACGGGAAACGTGATAGAAGGGTGATCCCTTGAATCTCGTTATACCTTATAACGAGCAAGGTATTCTTGCGAGGCTGGTGATGTGTCCTTGATGACTGTGTATCCATGATTTCTTTTCATCAGATAACCCACGTGCGTTGAGGATGGACTAGGCTTTAAAAAAGTGGGCTTGGCCACATACCAATTATGACTGGGTTTTTGTTTCTCAGCATCTGTAATTTGAGCCTGGTCTACATCTCAAATCTGGGCCTAGTCTGGGTCGGACACGTCACTTTCCCCCCATGCCTAGGGTCTAATAGAACTTGGGGGAGAGGGCATGATTAAAAGTTCATGGGTATCTTTTTTAGCAGGCCGAGTATGAGTAAGAGAGGAGTAAAAAGCTCAAGATGTGAGAAATAGAGGGAACTGGGGTGCCTAGGCGCACCAGGGAGGGGGTAAAGCACGTGGGTGCGAGAGTGCACGTGCACGTGCACGTGCACGTGCACGAGTGCACTGGGCGCTTGGATATGGTTGCTGGGTGATCAATGCTTGGCTATTGGCCTCAGGTGCCTTGCCATTGGGTTATAGACGCCTGACTAGTAGCCCTGTTCACCTGGCTGGTTGTTGGTGCTATGGAGGATGAAAAATCATGAAGAAAGGACAAAACAATAAATGACCATAAATTTGCGCTTGGTTTTCCATTTGAGGCGAATATTGTTTTTTGAATTCGGGTATTATTTCAAGATCTACCAGTATCGAACAACCTATGGTAGTTTGGACACCGAATTTCTCTAAAAATTGCCTATTTTTTCATTGAATTTGAACTTTAACCACAATTCAATGAAAAAATAGAATTTTCATGTGCCATGTTCCATTCTTTGGAAAAGGACAATCCTTATTCTAAATGGATGGAATCATAATTCTTCATTACTAGGCCTTTTTTGGTCCATATCCATGGTCTAATCTTGTTCTACAATTCTACGCCTAGTTTGGGTCAAACCTATCATTTACCCCCATGCTCCGACTCCAAGATTTTGAGGAAAGGGCATAAGTAAAATATTTCGCATTGTTGATTTGTTCCCCTTTAATCATCCCTTTTAGTGGGAATACCAGAGCTCTTCTAGCAGCAATAATCTTTTTCGTAGCAGGAGGACTCTTTTTGGTAATAAGACTGTTTTAGTTGCAGAGTTACTTGGCAGCACAAAATCCTCGATTAATCCCTTAAATAGGGGACCAGACGCTAACCTTGAAGGCTATAGAAACTATTGGTACACCTAAGGAAAAAGGAAAAAGGTGAGAAGAGGGTAAACGCCGGGGAGTAGACCAGCGAGGGCGACTTTGCGCGGGGTGCTGGGCCGAAAGTGGGCTCTAGGGCGCTTGGTGCCAAGGACAACAGAGTAAGCGAGGCAGGCGTGCAGGGCGTTAGGGGCGTGGGTGGTAGTGTGTAGGGTTCCATGGGTGGTGGAGTAGGTGAGGTAGGCGCGGGGGCACAAACAGTGGGTGCTAGGGCACCGGGTGCAGTGTAAGGTGCCAAGGATGGCGCTGTAGTGGGCACCACGAGTAGCGAATCAAGTGAGGCTTGCTTTGGGGTAAGTGCTAGGGCGCTGGGCACCATAGGCGCGGACTATAGTGGAGTAGGAGAGGTGGGCACCATGCTCACCAAAGGTAGAGGTGTGGCACGTGCCTAGGCAAGGGCAGGTTCCGAAGCAGGTATGTGTACTTGGGCATAGGTGGAGCAAGTGTGTGTAAAGCTTGGTGGTGGGTGTAATGAGGGCATGGATAATTCGGCCAGCCAGGCGACGAGAGGTGATGACAATAGAACAAGCATTCCCCAATGCAGATCGCGGCACAGGTATGACGGTAAAGTGGTAGTTGGCGATGATGGTTCTAAGTTGAGCTCCATATTTACTTCTATCAATACCGATGCTAAGATTGTTAGGACTGTCTTCACCTTTTGTATTTCCTGTATTGTGCTGTACTGTCGGGACAAAGCGGATGAGCCTGCTTCTGATGACTCCTTATGGGACATTGCCATTTATGAAAAGGTGCTAGAGATAGGTTTAAAATTTCCCATTGCTACACACGTGTTTCCTGTTTTGGCACAGTTGTCTCTACTACTAGCGTGACTAGGTCCAAATGGTTGGAGAGTGTTGTTGATGTTCCTCTCATTGTGGCAATGGGTGCATTGTGTGGTGACTTATCCCATTTGTGAAGAATTTTCTGCTGCCTATATGTTATAGGAAAACCTCGCTCTGAATCGAGGTTGGTACCATTTTTCCCCGAGAGTGGGAAAGTTGATTACCAGATTACGCTCTAAATGTCATGGTTGGAAGGCTCGATTTTTATTTCTAGGAGGGGAGTGGGTTACTAAGGAGGACTGCACTCTGATCTAGTGAGATTGGGTGCACCTACCTGGTACAAACCTTCCTTTCCTTAACTTTATTAAGTTAATTTTTCCTTTACGTCTTCACTATGCATTTAGCTCTTTTTCAGGTTTTCCAATATTGTCAGTGGATCAAGAGAAAAAGCTTCAGGCCATGAGAGCCCATCCTATTATGGATTATACAATTCTTATGGCTAGAGTGGGTTAGGCTAGAGGTCTCCCCTTAGGAGGTTCTTCCACTTCGTTTTCTTATCCACAGGCTCACGACTCCTCTTCCAAGAAGAAAAGGTATGTTATTTTGAATGGTGACTGCGGTGGTAATTTCAATTTCTAAAAGTATTTCCTTTTATTTAGGCTATGTAGTAAATAGATCAAGGGTGGAGGCTTGCTACACTGCCAGGGCTGCCTAGAAGACTCCTCTGCTCAATAGAGTGAGGTTTGATGAAGCCTCCGCTATCTCCCAGGAGGAAATTCTTCCACCTGTTCCAGTTATCCATACGCCTCACTCGATTGCTCTACCAATCAGGGCATCTTTAGAGATAGTGACTCCTTCTTTCGTGCAGACCAGAACGTCATCTGCTTCTTCGGTGTTCAACAGTGGTCCTGATTAACCCTAATTAGTGTGTAAATTAGAATGATTAAGTAATCAATTTTGTAAGATAAAACAACTAAACAGTATGAATTATAGTTTGGGTGTGAATTAAAGTTTTTAATATTGTATGTTTGAAATTATAGGATCAAATGCAAAAATATCAGAGAATACAAGACTATTTTGCAACGCTTGAAACTACGAAGGACTAAAGTGCAATAAAGAAACTTGACCAATCAGGAGGTGACACATGGACTAATGAAAACATGACACATGGACCAATGAGGAGACAACATTTGGCACACTCAGAGCATGACACTTGGATCAATCAGGCAATAACACTTGGCGTACTTGGAGGACGACAACTGGCGGACTGAGGAGGCGACACCTAACACCACTGCAAGCCACCACCTTCCGGAAGGTGATGGTAGCCTTCCTAAACCCTCCTTGGTCTTCCTAAAGGCCCCCTTGGCAGTGCACCTCCCCCCTCTATAAATAGGGGCTGATTTCTCCTTTCTCAAACCATTCACCAACATTCCCTCCATTCCTCCATTCTCTAGCCTTTCTACCTAGCCTTCCTACACATTCTACAAAGCCTTCCTACATTATCTCTACACTCACAAAACCAGCCCCTTACCCTCCAAAAACCTGCTGGCCTCCAAGTTCCAAAGAGAGAAAAGAAAAGAAAGAAAGAGAGAAAAGAGAAAGAAATAGCCGGTGGGTGGGATACTGTTTCTGTATTTCTGCATTTCTTTTCTATCTTTCTATTCAGATAGTTGAACTACCGCCACTTTTGTGTCTTGAATGATAATAAAGGTGGTTGTGTTTCAGTTGTTCCTTGTGAAAGAAGTTTTACAGTTTACCGTTTAATTTCAGTTATAAAGAATACTTCCCACACTTCTTGCTTGTCTATAGCAATGGAGCGTGAGTAGTCTTTTATACCCTTCAAACCAGGGGAAACATGCGTATAATATTGGTTAAGTTCTGGAAATGCTGATGTTTTATTTATATGTGTATTATATGCTTAATGCGTGATACAGTGATGTATGTAATTTCGGTGCTGTGCCTGGAATTATGTCATTAGTGTATCATAAGACCCGTCAGTTAAAGATCTATGGTGTTCCTACTCGTATGACTTGTCCTCCATCGGAACGCTTAAGATTTTCTACTGATGTGTGGTACAAAACTAAATGATCCTCACAGGTTATTAGGGTTGTTTAATTTATTTATAATTATATCGACAATCTAACAACCACGACGTTCCTACTGGTATGACTTGTCCTCTGCTGGAATGCTGAGGATGTTTAACTAGCATATCTATATATCAGATGACCTATTGGGTAATTCAAGTATTCCTCATGAATTGGCCCTTCTTTCTGGTTTACTTGAATTAATCACTTGACACATCTATAGTCAACTTCCTAAGAAGTTGCTGTGTTATACTATATTACCACCAGTTAGCCTAAGAAGCAGCTGTGTTATGGTTTATTATATATGCACTTACAATCATAACATCAAGGGAATAACTCAAGTATCCCTCATGAATGACTTGTTCTTCTGGTTTGCTTGGGTTAATCAATTGACGTAGATATAACCAGCTTTCCTAAAAAGTTGCTGATTATGATTTATTACCACCAGCTAGTCTAAGAAGTGGTTGTGTTATGATTTATACACATCAAACCTACCGATTGAATTTATAGTAAAATGGAGGTTAATTGTTGTAAGGTAGCATTTCTAGAAATTAAACAATATAAAGCATATGAATCCCTAAACTAAAGGGTATCTTTTAAATTCCTGTCATTAATCTGCTTTACTTATGCATTTTATTATCTCTGCACTTTATTTTCGCATTTATTTTATTTAAATAAATAAGTTATCAATCTAAGCTCACATCACAAGCAATCAAGCATCACACTACTTCGAACAACAACTTTACTGTTTTAATTTTTAATTTTTAATTTTTTTACAATCTAAATTTCTCAAAATTCTTCGTGGGATCGATACTTGGACTTAAAACCGAGAAAACTACAATTCGACCACTTATACTTGGGTGTATAATATAATATAATTCAAACACAGTAAAAATTGAGAATCAAGTTTTTTGGCGCCATTGCTGAGGAGTTAAAGTAATTTGAAAAAAAAAAGAATTTTTTTTAAAAAAATTAGTTTGTTTTATATGTTTATATTTTGTTCGTTTGTTTTCAATAGTCTATGTCTGTTCAATCATCAGTAGGCTCTGTAAATCAGTCAACTCCTTCATCTTCATCATCCTTATCATCAAAATCTACAAAAGAATCCTTCGACTTAAGTGTGGCTCAAATCGTACCTAGGGAACAAGAAGTTAGAGAACAGAAAGTAGTTCAGAATACTCGACCATTAAAAGAATATCTACATCCTACAACAACTACTGTCTTGTCATGTTTTGATTTTCCAACAGACACTCCAAATATTAATATTAAGCTAGGAACCATACAATTACTACCACAATTTCATGGTTTAGAAGATGAAAACCCTTATGTTCATATAAAAGAATATGAAGAAGTATGTGAAACTTTTCAAGATAACTTTTTACGAGCAAATTCTATCAATAGTTGGCAAGCTTTACAAACTGAGTTCTTTAAAAAGTTTTTTTCTGTGCATCGTACTAATACATTAAAAAGTCAAATAATGAATTTTACTGTAAAAGAAAAAAAAACTTTTTATCAATGTTGGGAAAGATTTAAAGATCTTCTCCAAGCTTGTCCACATCATGCATTCGAAAACTGAACTTTAGTTGGTTTCTTTTATGATGCTCTTCCTTCTGTAATGAGATAATTTGTTGAAATAATGGCTGAAGGAGAATTTATGAATAAAAACCCTAAATAAGCATTTCAATTTTTTGATACTATTTCTGAGGGTTCTTAGATGTGGGACTCAACTTCTTCAAATATTGTGAAAAATAAGTCATCTATATCCGAAAGAGGAAAATATGTATTAAAAGACGATGATAATTTAAGAGCTAAAATGACTAGTTTATCTCAAAAATTAGAAGCCTTAGAAATGAAAAAACTTAAGCAAGTAGCTGTAGTTTCTTCTACTGATCAAATATATGAAATTTGTGCGTTATCAGGACATCTTGCTGGGGAATGTCCAACTATACCTACTTTTAAAGAAGTTTTAATTGAACAATCAAATACTTTTCCAACTTATAATAAACCTTATTCAAATCCATATTCTGAAACTTATAATCTAGGATGGAGAAATCATCCGAATTTTAGTTGGAGAAATACACAACCTATAAATCAAACACAAGGTCCACAAAAATAACAATATCAACCGTATATACCTCCTCAAAAAATAACTCTGTAAGACACTATGAATCAATTTATTCAGAGTCAAATGAATTTTAATACTCAAACAACTCAAGCTTTCAAGGAATTTAAATCTCAAACTTCCTAGAGTATTGAAGATATTAAGAGTCATCTTGCTAAGTTGACCCAATCCTTAAGTATTTTAGAGAAAGGAAAGTTTCCATCGCAACCTAAACCTCCACAAAGTAATAACCAAGCTAATGTTGTGTCATCTGAAACGTCACCAAGTCAAGTACAAGGAATTACAACACTAAGAAGTTGTAACACCCCGTATTTTTTTTTTCTATATTTGTATAGATATATCCATAATAAAATATTGTTGTGAATGTGTGGATATGTATAATAAGGGAAGGATAAACCATAGGGATTTTTAATACTATGATAAATACTAGAGACGCACATTGATTGGCAAGTTTGAGCTTTAGAGACGTTGAAACATGAAAATGGGGATTAGATGAATTTCTAAATACTTTTAGGTCAAGATAAGGTTTCCATTGAATCCGGAAGGTCGAAAAACCTTGGGAAAGGTAATAGGAAGTGCATTGGAAACTTGGTAGACGGAGGAAGAATCTGTCTGCTGATTAGTACCGGTACAGGGTATCGGTAC
>CM042187.1:21504723-21526667 GCA_023539305.1 Ilex asprella
GCATGTTTCGAACATTTTGATGGTTGGGTAACCCTTGAACCATTCTTTTTCATAATCAAACCCCAAGTTTTGAAGAAAAATGGATTTTTCTCTTAATTTCTTTTTGTCTTGATTATCAAACTTTAGGGCTTTACATTGTACAACCAAATGATGTTTATAATGATCTCTTGTTCATTTTCTTAAATTATGCTAAGATGGATTACTTGAGAAATGGTGGAAATTGTTAATTCCTTTAAGATTGTTGCGAATGGAGATATTCTTGGTTTTCTCTTGTGTATGGTTGTTTGTGATGGACTTGAATTACTTACGAGATATGCCGTAGAGTATAAATGTTATTCGAACCCAGTGGGGGGAGATGGTTTCTTGCACTTGTATTGGATTGGTGTTTGGCAACACAACCGCTATCGTACGCCTGGAGTTCGAACTAGGGATGGTATACCTTTCCTGGGGAGGGATTCGGCAATGCCATTGGTATGTTATACGCCCCTCTTCAAATGTGCTTGTGATTATTATGGGTGGACTAGGTATAATCGTTAGGTAGATTCAGGAGAAACAATCAACATACATGGCCTTGGGGATGTACCAAAAGACATGGGATTGTTTTAGTGTTGGGAATTGTTCTTTGCACTAGAAATGGTTTCTACAAGATTTTGGGGAAGTATGGGATTCCGCAAGAACTTGTGAGAAATTATTTATAGTGGAATGGTTATTTAATTGTATATTGTGTTCATTTATTCTTTAATTACTGTTATCCCTTGAACTTGAGATCTATTTAAAATGTCCTGTTTTCTTTAAAAAGTTACATATGATATTTTAGTGAAAATGAGACCGACCAAATTTTAAATGTTTTCTAAACCTAGTTTGGGTTTGGGAGAAATTTTCTACAGAGCTTCGTGCTCACCCCCCACTGTTAACATTTTTCAGATTATATACTTGAGGAGTTAGGAGCCGAGGAGACCGCTCAGTGGGAGGCTCCAATTAACGGGAGTGTGGATCCCGAGGTGGACGCATAGAGCGACCTCCCCCATTTCTTTTGTTATAGACTGGGATAATCTTTTGGGAGAATTATATAGCCTAGTCTTATTTTGTAAATTTCGTTGTGTATTTTTATACTTTTGTTGGATGTAAAGGCCATAGCTTGGCCTATTCTTTTGGGATGACATGTAAACTTGATGGATTGATTTTATGGTAGTTGAATGGATCCGGTGTGGTCATTATAGTAGAATTGCACAGGTTGGGAGTTGGGGTAGAGCTCTCCGTACAAAGAAGACTCTGCACGAATTTTGTTACAATACCAATTATTGATGTACAAAATTTTCTTGTCGATGGATTTACTTAGTGCTCTTATGCTTAAATGGTTATTAGAATGTAATGTCGTCCAGGGTGGTATTTGGGGCGTTACATGGTGCTAACCAAGGAAGGGTATTTTCTTTGAGCCAACCCGAGGAAGATGCCTCCAATGTAGTGGTGGAAGGTATTGTTCTCCTCTATAATTCTTGGGCTCGAATTTTATTTGATCCGGGTGTGACTCATTCATTTATACGTACTGCATACGCTATTAAATTGGGATTGGGCTTCGAGAAGCTAGAATATGCGTTGTGTATTAATATGCCTATGGGAGAATGGTTGGATACTAGCCGGGTGTGTAGGGGTTGCGTGCTTCGAATTGGGGAGCACGAATTGATTGTAGATTTGGTTACCTTAGACATGAAGGGGTATGACATGATCTTTGAGATGAATTTTTTATCCACATTCCAAGTGATAATGGATTGTTTTTGTAAACGGATTTCTTTTCAACTACCGAGAGGGATAGTATTCAATTTTGTGAATGACCGAAATTCCTTCCATCCATTTTCTACTACGAGTAGTAGATTCTTGCAAGTGAAGGCGGGGAGCTATTTGAGTTTCTTAGCTAGCTTGATGGAAGATGATCAGAAGAAATTCCATATGGATGCGGTATTGATAGTATCAGAATTTTTGGATGTCTTCCCAGACGAACTACCCGAGCTACCCCCACACAAGGAGATTGAGTTCAAGATTGATCTTTACCCGGGAATCGAACGCATATCTATTGCTCCCTATCGTATGGCACATTTGGCGTTAAAGGAGTTAAGGAAGTAGCTGGATCATCTGTTGACAATTGAATTTATCCGTTTGAGCACTTCACCTTGGGGAGCCCCAGTACTCTTCGTGAAGAAGCAAGATGAGACACTTTGGTTGTGCACGGATTACCGAAGATTGAATCGAGTAACAGTGAAGAACAAATACCCTTTACCACGAATCGATGACCGATTTGATCAGTTGAGGGGTTCTAAGTATTACTCCAAGATTGATCTTCACACGTGGTATCATCAATTGCGGATCAAGGAGGAAGATATTCCTAAGACTGTTTTTCGTACTCGGTATGGTCATTTCGAGTATACGGTGATGTCGTTTGGATTTTTTAATGCTCTAGCAACCTTCATGGATTTAATGTACAAGGTATTTCATCCATATCTAGATAAGTTTATCATCATGTTTATTGATGACATACTAATCTATTCCCAGACTCACGAGGAACATGGACGTCATCTCTCTATTGTGCTATAGACATTGAGAGAACATAATTTACATACAAAGATGAGTAAGTGTGAGTTTTAGATGAAGGAAGTGAAATTTCTTGGTCATGCTGTGTCGGAACAAGGGGTAGTTGTTAACCTCGCAAAGATTGAGGCAGTAATGAAGTGAAAACCACCAAAGAATATGACCGAAGTACGTATTTTTCTGGGCTTACCAGGCTATTACCAGAGATTTGTGGAAGGGTTTTCAAAGCTAGCAATGCCGATGACACGTCTCACAAAGAAGAGAGAAAAAATTTTGTGGACTCGAGAGTGTGAACTAGCTTTTCGCACCTTGAAGGAGAAGTTGACTACCGCTCTTGTCCTCATTATTCCGAGTAGTGGGAAAGGATATGATGTATACACCGATGCTTCGCTACGAGGCTTGGGGGTGTGTGTTAATGCAAGGAGGGAAGGTGGTTGCCTATGGCTCAAGGCATCTCAAGGTTCATGAGCAGAATTATCCCACTCATGACTTAGAGCTTGTCGCTGTGGTTTTTGCTTTTAAGTTGTGGAGGTGTTACTTGTACGGAGATAAATTCCAAATATTTTCTGATCATAAGAGCCTCAAGTACATATTCACCCAGAAGGACTTGAATCTTCGACAAAGAAGGTGGATTGAGTATTTAGAAGACTATGATTTCACACTCAATTACCATCCAGGGAAGGCGAATGTAGTAGCGGATGAACTAAGTAGAAAATCTTGGGGTAAAATCAAATCCCTTGTGGTGAATAGGTGGAAGATGATGGATGCTTTAGAGGAATTTGGTCTATGGGTGGATAGACAGGAGGATCGACCATGCTTATTCAATCTTGTAGCTCAACCGATGCTTCGACAAATGATTATGGCATTACAACGATTAGACAGCGAGTTGGAGGTTATCTGGAGTAAGTTGGAGAGGAGTGAGATTATTGAGAATTGGACAATAAGTGATGATGAGTTACGATTTCGGGAAAAACTATGTGTAAAAGAAGAAGTGTTGGGCGAGTGCTATCGTTTCAAGTTCTCCATACATCCGGGTAGTACCAAAATGTATAGGGACATGAAGCGGCAGTATTGGTGGAAGGGAATGAAGAAGGATGTGGCTAGATATGTTTCAAAATGTGTGGTGTGTCAGCAAGTGAAGATTGAGCATCAAAAGCCTAAAAGATTATTCTAGTCCTTGCCTATTCTTGAGTGGAAGTGGGATCAAACCATAAACTTCGTATCTGGCATTCCATGGACTTCACGAGGGCATAATGTCGTATGGGTCATTGTTGATAGACTCACAAAGTCTGCTCATTTCTTGAGTATGAAGACCATCGACACGTTAGAGACCCTGATCAAGCTCTATATTCGCGAGATAGTGAGATTACATAGAGTTTCACTATCCATTGTGTCGGATCGTGATTCTCGTTTTGTAGCACAATTTGGCAAAGTCTTCAAAGAGCTATGGGGACAGAGTTGCACTTCAGCACTGTTTTTCATCCCCAAACGGATGGCCAATCCGAGAGGGTGATCCAGATTCTAGAAGACATATTACGTGCTTGTGTGTTGGATTTTAAGGAAGGTTGAAGCGATCATTTGCCATTGATGGAATTTGCATACAGCAATAGCTATCAGACAAGTATTAGGATGACACCGTATGAGGCGTTGTATGGAAGACCATGTAGGTCCCCAACTTATTGGTTGGAAGCTGGCGAGAATAGTTTATTTGGGCCAGAAATTGTTTGAGAAACTACAGAGAAAATTTAATTTATCCGGGAGAGACTACGTACAACACAAAGTCGACAGAAAAGCTATGCGGATCAAAGACCAAGACCCTTGGAATTCAAGGTAGGAGATTACGTGTTTCTTAAAGTATCACCTAAGAAGGGAGTGCTGCGATTTGGCAAGAAGGGAAAGTTAGCTCCAAGGTACATAGGAACATTTGAAGTGATCAAAGTGGTGGGCAAAACGGCGTACCAACTTCGATTACCAGCTCCATTATTCAGAGTACATGACGTGTTTCATGAGTCAATGTTGAGGAAGTGTCAGTTGGGGACCATGCATGTTATTGATTTGGAGGGTATTGAAGTTCAAGACAGAGCCACCTATGAAGAACAACCGGTGAAGATTCTTGATACCAAAAAGAAGGTGTTCCGCAACAAAGTCATCAGCCAAGTGAAGGTTTTGTGGCAACACTATGGAGTGGAGGAAGCTACTTGGGAACCAGAGCTGGAGATGTGAGAGAAGTACCCTCATCTGTTCTCTACTTAAGGTAAGTTTCGAGGATGAAAACTTTCTTTAAGAGGGTGGATTGTAAACCCCCACACTCTTATCTTTATATAGCAAGTAATTATTTTTGAAATGTTAATATAGGTGATAAGGTATACATGAGCCCTATAGATTTCAATAGTATAAATAGATACTAGGGAGACAAATTGATTGTGAAAATTAATTTTTAGAAGTGTTTAAGGTTGATAAGGGTAACTAAGTAAAAATATTATTTTTTTGCAGGTCAAAATAACATTATCATTGAACCTGGGAGATCCGAAAAACTTGAAATAATCGTTTAGTACATATAGCAGTTCGGAGGAATAAAATAATATTTTTTGTGTTTCAAGTGTAAATTTATTTTAGTTTGGAGATAACTCATAAAAATATATGCTTTTAGGTTAAAATAACATTAAAAATAAATCCGGAACATCAAAAAACCTTAGGGTACTCATATGGATCAAATTAGAGATTTCAGTGCCAAAATCGTAATTTTGGAGAAAACCAAAACAACTCATGAACAGTGAAATTCAGGGCTGCTGTGTTTAAAACCCCATTTTCATCCCATTTACTCCCATTCTTTTCACTCCACTCTCATCCCACACCTCTTGGAACCCTAGAGGAAGATTAAGGGAGGAAGAAAAGGGAAGAAGGAAGTCATTAGAGCTTGGGTTCTTGTTTGAAATTTTGATTCAAGGTAGGAATTTCTTCTCATTCTCCTAAATTGTGGCTAGGGCTTATGTATGTGTACTCTTTTGACTCTAAATTCAATATGTATGTTATAAAATCTTTAATTCTTATAATTCTTGCAATAAATGTCATGTTTTAAATAATGTGATGCTTCGGTAACCCTTAAAGCTTTCCTTTTTATCTTCAAACCTTAAATTTTAAGAAAAAAAAAATTTTCTCTCCATATTTCCTTTGTTCTTGATTTTCAAACTTTAGACTTTCCATTAAACAATAAAATTGTATTGATGTTGATCCCTTGCCTATTTTTCTTACATGGTTCTATTGGATAACATACGAAAAATTTTGGGAATTATGAGAATTTTGAACTTTTGTTGAGAAATTGTTGGGGATTGTATCTTATGGAGATGTTTGGATGAACATGGATGGTCATTGATCGGGTATCGTAGAGTGGATAGATGTGTGTGGTTCTTACTCCGTGCGGGTTTGAACTTTTCCTATCACTCGTAGTGGGGTTGGTGTTTTGCAAGGACCAGACCACTATTAGCTTATGGGTGCCGTGTCAGAGGATTAGTATACTATGACTGGGTCAAATTTTTTATTGCCGGTGCATTGGTATGAGACAATGCATCGTTATGCGCCTTTCCCGAAGTTGATATCCTTGCGAGAATTTGTGTGTGTGTGAGCCAAGATATTCTCTATGTGTTTATCTATGCGATTCTCTTACATCAGACTTGAGATACATTGTGATTAT
Source organism: Ilex asprella (assembly GCA_023539305.1). Lineage (NCBI taxonomy): Eukaryota > Viridiplantae > Streptophyta > Magnoliopsida > Aquifoliales > Aquifoliaceae > Ilex > Ilex asprella. Next base: position 21,510,998 of record CM042187.1, read on the forward strand.
TGTTTATTGCGTTATCTTTTGAATATGATTATCTTGGAAATTGTTGTGGGAATAATTACTCATTAGAATGGTTATTTGTAGGGGGATTGGCTTTACTCTTGCACTTAATTATTGTTAATGTATAAACTTGAGATCTTTCGAAAATATCATGTTTTCTTTCAAAATTTATATATGCTATTTATAAAATGAGACCGACCATTTTTTACGTTTTCCAAACATTGTTAGAGTTTTGGAGGATTTTTCTACAGAGCTTAGTGCTCACCCCTACCAATAATATTTTTTTTCTTCAGATTTAGTGCTAGAGGAAGATCCCGACATTGACGAGCCGAGTAATTGGGAAGTTTCACCAGAGGGAAACCTAGATCCCGAGGTGGACATCTAGAGCTATATTTTATTTTTATGCTAGACTAGAGAATTTATTTACGATCATGTATGGTCTATTATTTTGTTTGTTCCGCTGCTAAGTTTGTGTGTAATTCTTTTAGAATGTAATTGTCATAGCTTGGTCTATTCTTTTGGGATGATATTGTGGATATTACGTATGGTGAATGAAATTTTATTTTGTGATTGGTAAATAGACTCGGTGTGGTCAATGTAGTATAGTTGCACAGGTTGTGTTTTTGGGTAGAACTCCCCGTATAAAAGAGACTCTTTCTGAATTTTGTTAAATTTAGGACCCCTGATTTTTGGGGTGTTACAGGAAATTTCTATGTGTTCGGACGCGAGTGTTAGAAGGTAAAGGTTTGAAGAGTGGAACACACTGGAAAGTGCATTCGAGTGGAAAGAAGCACACGTTCGGACGCATGTTGCTATCCTGCCAACATTTGTAGCAGAATTTCAATGCAACTGAATCTTTTCCCAAATATTCATATAAATAGAAGATGATGGATGTGTAAGCCAACCCGCAAGTCCTCGGCAACTCTCATGCCGTCACAAATCTTCTTCACTCGGCAGATCCATCTATCCGCATCCAAAGGGTTGAAGCTCCCTTGGAAGTTTGACGGGCGTTGTCTTAGAAACTCTCGGAGAACTACCATTCTTATATTCTTCTCTCTGTTGCCTGGTACCTGGGCTAACTGATGAGCCCCACCATTGTGGTTGTGGTTGTTGTTGTTTCCATTCTGACTTTGCACTAGAGTGGTGAGCTCCCTCAAACACTGATAAATGTCATTCATGGCATCGGGAGGTGGTGGCGAAGGAGGGGGTGCTTGGTCACCACGTCCTCGGCCACGGCCACGGCCACGTCCTCCGTCCATCCTGCACATCAAATCACAATTCAGTTTCATTGATGTACAAGATATCCTAAATATTACTTTAACCTAAAGCATATGGTTCCTATAGAACAAGATCAAACAAATTCTTTCGACATAGTCATATTTCTCTAGTGTGAATCCATAACCTACAGCTCCCATGTAAGATCTAAGGCTTTGATACCAAAACCTGTAATGCCTCAAAAACTACCCTAGACGGCATTGCATTCTAAAACTATTTACATAATGAGAGTACTAAGATATTTCATCAATAAATAAATTTCATTCATCGTAGCTATATAATGTCTATTACATTATACCAAAAGAATAGGCACATTAAAGCCTTTACATTCCAACAAAATTAACTAATTGTAACGTAGTAGAAATTACAAAAGTAAAGTAGACTTTACATTGTTCAAAAGCATATCCTAGTCTAGTACAAAAGTAAAGACATCTCTAGATATCCCACTTCGAATCCAAGTATCCCTCTAGTGAAGTCTCTCCCTGGCCTGGCTCATTAGCACCGAGCTCATCCTCTGGCATGAAATCTGAAAAATGTTCAACTGTAAGGGATGAGCACGAAGCTCTGTAGCAAAATTTTCTCAAAATCGGACAAGGTTTAGCAAAATATAAAACAGGTCGATCTCATTTAACAAATAACATATATAATCTTTGAAATAAAACCTGGACACTTTAAAATATGATCTCAAGTTTAAATCGCAATAGTGATCGAGATAAACAATGAAAACCAAGTTCCAATAACATTCATTTACAAAATACGAATCATTTTTCACACATGATATACTAATGTTCTTCACAGCATGAGCATCCTTACAAAGAACATCTCATCCTCCAGGTTTGGTTCTCAAGCATCATTGCAAGGAACCTCTTGAGAATGAATAAGCATCCTTACCAGGAATCTCTCACCCTTAAGATTTGGTTTCTCAAACTTCCTTACGAGTAACCTCTTGAGAAGGAATGAGCATCCTTACAAGGAACGTCTCACCCTTAAGATTTGGTTTCTCAAGCATCCTTACAAGGAACCTCTTGAGAAGGAATGAGCATCCTTACAAGCAACCTCTCACTCACATTTGCTTAAAACTACCATACAAGAATATAATACCCAACTATTGTCTCAAATACCCAACAATTCCACAATCCTCAATTTACAATCAATTTCCAGGAAAACCCCCAATTCTCACAAATGATATCTTTAAATAGGGCAAATTAAAGAAAATACACAAAAGATCTTCATCAATATCATTTTATTATTCCACATGAAACACTAAGATTTTGAAATCAAGAATACAAGAAAGATTTAGAGACAAGTTCATCTCTCTTGAAAACTAGGGTTTTTGAAGCAAGAAGAATGGGTAGCAACCCTAACTTTGGGTAAAACATATTACTAATTATAATAGAACTAAGAAAAAAAGAACTCATAGCAAATACATACTAATAAGAGTCAAAACATGTATATATATTAGCCCTAGCCTCAATGAAAGAGAATAGAAAGAAATCCCCTACCTTTTTGTTCTTGAATTCTAGGGCTTGAATCATCCTTAGATCTTGTATTTTTCCCCTTTGATCTTGAGTTTCTCTCTTCTTTTCTTTCTCTCTAAGTGTTTCTAGGGTTAGGAGTGGTGTAATGAAGGTTAAGGAGGTGACATAATGTTTTTATAATGGACGAAGAACCGGCTGTTCGCGAATAAAAAATTTCGGATTTTTTTACATTAACCTTTCGAAAGGTTTTTATCGACCTTCCAGAAGGTTTTTCCTTCTGGAAGTACTGTTCACGTTAACCTTCTAGAAGGTTTTGCCTCCTGGAAGTACTGTTCACGTTAACCTTCCAGAATGTTTTATCTATCTTCCGGAAGGTTTTGCCTGCTGAAACTTCCAGCGCATTTTTTACCAATTTAGAGGTTGAATTGGAAAATTTTTATGAAATACACTTTTGTAGCCATAGATGTATACTATCTAATGTAAAAATTTCATATCAAATGGACATTAGGATACAAGTTATGATCCAAATATTAGATAGTGTCCATAATCCTTTTTACCCAAATTCACTCTAAAGTGTGCTTTAACTCCGAAATACTTTCTAACTCTTACAACATACGCTATTACCTCAAATAACATTTTTATTTCTACTCTTACTATCTACTTAGTTCATGCATACATCATTGCATATATTAGCATATCAAAACAGAACCATGTTAATATATAGCGATACGAATGTGGGGGTTTACAGAGACAAATAACTAGTTTTTTCATGTTTGAGTTAATTACAATTATTTCACATAATAATATAATTGAATAATTAATTAGGTAAGACATGAATTTGATTGTTAGGAGAGTTTGATTTATTGTGTACTCCGGTCACAGTAAATACTTATGATCTGCAATTAGTTCATTGATTATCTTAAATAAACTTTTGATTATTAACAAGGCTGGTAACTTGAATCAATCGACACTTTATTCTTGTCTAGGTTTGAAAATTCAGTTTTTGATCATTATTGTATCGATTTGGGATGGAGTACTTGACGCTTTAGTATTTTTCATATTGTTTTACTTATTTTATTCAATTTTAACAATTCAAATACTCTTTCAAACAAAAAATTTTTATAATTTTTTTTTTTACAGAATTTTAGTGTGGTTTTTGGTATTTTTCGAATTCTCTGAGGGTTCGACCTAGGTCTTCCGAGTTTATGTTAATTTCGCACAATCTACGATTGAGTTTACATATTTAAAGTTGTAGCAATAAGGATAATTAAGTAAATTTATTAAGTTTTTTTATGTCAAAACAACACTACCATTGAATCCAGGATATCATAAAACCTTGAAATAGACGTTTAGCTCATATAGTTGTTTAAAGGAGTAAAATAGTAATTTTAGTATTTTGGATGTAAATTAATTTTAATTTTGAGATAATTCATAAAAATAAATTATTTTAGGTTAAAATAACATTAAAAATGAATTCATAACGTCGAAAAATCATAGGGCAGTCATAGGGATCAAATTGAAGATGTTTAGTAGCAAAACCGTAATTTCGAATAAAAATACAATTTTTGGCCCTATAAACAGTAAATTTCTGGATTTTCTGGTTTTAAAACACCATTTTCAGCCCCTTTTGTCCAATTATTTCTTTCCATTCTCACCCAATACCTCTTAAAACCCTAAGACAAGATGAAAGGAAAGAGAAGAGGGAAGAACAAGGTCTCTAGAGCTTGGATTTTTTCTTGAAAATATAAGAACATTGCTTGGATTCTTGGATCCACTTGGACATTTGAAGGTGGAGCTTAGGTTATTGAGTTTTAAGGTAGTGTATATACATTAATACATCTCATGTATGTTCTATATTTATTTGTTTAGTATGAGTTAAATACATGTTTTCATGATATAAGTCTTAATTAAATGATGAGTTTACTATGAATTTGTAAACCTACATACATTCAGTGAATTTAGGTATTGTGGGTTTGAAACCCTAACTTAATTTTTGATTATAGGTGTTTGATTGAACTTAAGATTTTTGGTTCTTTATAGTATATGTGATTTTGTATATAATGTATTTGATTTGTCTCTTAAGAATGGGTATATTGCTTTGTAAATGTGTATTTGGAGATTTTATGTTTATCATGTGTTTGATAAAATACAAAAGTGACTATAAGTATTGAAATGATAAATTTTGGAAAGTGGTATTGATTCTTATGATATGATTGAGTATATTTTACCATGATTTTGGGTATTGTTCAGTTATTTTAAAGTATGGAAAGGATGGTGTTGATGTATAACTTCTCAATCCTTTAGTTTGCGAATTTTGATATTAAAGGTTAATTTGTGGTGTGAGTGTGAGTTATTTTGAAAATTTGTTATGTTGGAAATAGAAATGTGAGATTTTAAAAAACTATGTTTTTTTAAAAAAAGTGCAAAAGTTGTGGTTGGTGATTAGCAGTGGATAATGTATTATTTAGATGGGTAAATTTGGTCATTTATATACAATGGATTGATATATGTACTAATTTATTCAAAGATTTGATGTATGGTAGTAATGGATGGAATATTTTTATTTTGCAGGTATTTGAGCTGAACTGAAGCTATCATAAAGGAAGTAAGTGAAAGTTAAAGAGAATCTTACTAGAAAATGCGTCCAGACGGCGATGGAATGGCGTCTGAATGGAGTAGCCAGAATGGCCAAGTGAAGATTTACAGGATTTGGCGGTCATTGTCAAATGTGTCTGGATGTTGTAAGACTTGCGTCCAGATGCGTGTTTCTGAAAAGCATGACTCTGAAGGAAGAGTTGAAATTTGATCAGACTTCTTGGAGGAAGAAAATATAAATAAGGAAATCATTGTTATGTGAAGAGGCGAAATTTGATTTATTATTATTCTTTTTCTGGTTAAAGTTTAGAATGTCTGGCTAGGCCTTTTTTACTAAAGCTATGGGAGAACTTTTCAATGAAGTACGGTATTATTATTGACTTTATGATTTAATGGTATGTGATATTTTATTAATTCAACTTTTATTTTCATAGTAACGTTTTTGATTCATTGTGTCTTCTATATTGATTAATTGAATTTTTCTGCAAAACAAATAACTGGTGATTCCTTGCCATAGTTGATTAGTATTATTTCACATAATAATATAACTAGAAGATTGTATGGTTAAGTCAGGAACTGATTTGTTAGGAGAGTTTGATTTGTTGCAGACTCCGGGCATAGCAAATACTTACAATTCTTTGATTTTTCTAACTAAACCTTTGGATATAAAAAGTGGTATTTCTATATTTTTACTGTTAAATCTTCCAACTGGAGTCACTTGACAAGTTGATACTAGTTTGCATATAGAAATTGAGTCTTTAATCATTACTGTATGCATTTGAAAGGGTTCCTCGATGCTTTAGTATTTTACATTTTTTATTTAAATAATTCATTCTAATTTTATCAATTGAAAAACTTTCTCTAAGTAGATTGGTTACAAGATTTTTGATTGTTTTAATGTTGGTAACTATTGTTTTCCCTTTTCCCTGAGGGTTCGACCTTGGTCTTTCGAGTATTTATTACTTTGCACAACCTGTTTTTGGGTATGCTTTAAAGTTGTAGCAGTTGGTGTTAGGAACGTGTATGCTTGAAACGTGTATGCTTGATACCGAAAGGTAGAGGGTTAGTAAACAGTTGGGGCCTTTGAGAGGGTTGCCAATGCGACTACTAGTCTTAGGGGGGATTAGCGATGGTAGTGGTTTTCAGTGACAACCTGTGTGACATTACAAATTGTGATATACAAATCCCCCCTGAAAAGCAAGAAGGGCGATGAGACCCTAAGGTGCAGAGCCAAAAGGTTCCTCGGGGATAATTCATTCGTGAATTGGTGTTGGTTGGATGATATTTATTTGTATGGATAGTATATATGAATTTTGGGTGCCAAGAAACCAATAGACCAATATTTCAACAAATCCCTTGAGTTGGGTGAGGTAAGGTGAGGTTGAGGTGAAAGTATGTGGAATTAAATTTTTTGAAATATATCTTCAAAAGAACAAGTTTATGAAATTGTGTTCAAAATAAGAAATGATTACTTTACCAGAATCATTATACATATACTTGTATAAATATTTCTCATTTCGTACTTTATAAAAATAATGATGTTGCATTATGTTTTAAGAAGAAAAGTTTTATAGTGTAATTTTGAGATTTGGCTTTGATGTGGTAAATTCCTTGATGTTCCACTTATGTATTTCAAATGATAGTACATAGTGTACTTTCAAAAGGCTTACTACTTATCATGTACCAAGACTTATTGATAAAGTATTTCATTACCTATTATTATGATTGTGAACTGTTGGAATTTAAAACCTTATAATAACTTGAAAAAATGATTATCCTACTGAGTGTGTGGTTGATCACCCATATCATTTAAAATTTTCAATTATGAGTATATGTTAGTTGACTACATAGTGGGAGTATCAAGATAGAAGAAAGTTGTTATGATTTTTATATATTTAATTAGAGCATGTAAAAAATAATGTTCGATAATGTATATTATCAATGATTTGTAAGTGTTTGAATCTTGGTTAATTTAAGGGAATATGTATAGATGGTGACATTTTAAATGGTTTACTTCTAAAGATTTTAGATATTTTGTATATTTTGTTTATGACGAAGAATTTTGGATAATTAGATTATAACCCAGGTTTGAGAGGATTTGTGGGCCTTCATTTGTTACTCTGGTTTTGAACAGTAATGATTTGTTTGTATATGTCATGAGAATGGATGTCTATGGTTGATATGATGTGAATGACTAGTTAGATATAATTATTATGTTTAATGCTCTCACAGGTAGCTCTCACCAATTATCTGAATGCATAGTTTTCAAAGGAAACTCTATCAAAATTTTCTAAAAAATGATTTATTTAAACTAAAGAAATACATTTCTAGATGTTTTTACATTAAATCGACATGTGCTTTGGGAATAAGTAAAGTATTTTTTTAATCACACTTTTATGAAATTTGGGGCGTAACAACCACTTTCCTTCCATTTTTAGCTTATTTCTTCAAGATTTCTAAACCCCCCCTCTCTTTTGACATCCTTCTCACCTATTTAAAAGGTGTTTTACACACTTAACAAGTCTTTTAATTTTTCATAAAATTTCAACATAACCTCCTTTATTTTTCAAGTTTTTTTCCCACCTAATATTCACAAATACTTCATATTTATAAGTATATCTCAACCCACCCACACTTGGTGGCCAAAATCCATGTAAATTAAACATACATCCATTGTTTTCAACATACACATCTAGTTGTCTCAATATACATATATGATACTCATTAAATAAAGATATCCTAAATATTAACTGGGTTTACACTCTTACACTTTAAAATGGCTCAAGACATATAATCCACTACTATTTTCCTAACTTAAATACAAGTCATTTGGGCTTGCCCATACATACAAAATATGCCCCAAAGGCCAAATATCTATTCAAATCCCTTTTCTCTCCTTCCTTTAAGACTTTCTCAAGTCTTAAGTACCGGGAATCTCATCTGTAAGATGATATCCCATGAATGGGTCAGCTCAACTGCTAGTATGACAAAATGCTAATTGTTGTCCAAATTTGGTATTGACAATTTACGTGCAAGTATACACATTGATAGTGACATCAAGTTAATACTAGCTCCCAAGTCACACAATGCTTTCCCAAAAAACTGGCTGCCTATTGTGCATGGAATTGTAAAGCTACCTGAATCTTTGAGCTTTGGTGGTAACTTCTTATGAAGAATAGCACTGCACTCCTTCATAAGTGCCACTGTCTCAAAATCGCCTAGTTTTATCTTCTTTGATAAAATTTTCTTCAAATATTTCACATAGTTAGACATTTTCTCCACTGCTTCTATAAAAGGGATATTTATTTGGAGCTTCTTAAACACATCCAAGAATTTAGAGAACTGTTTATCCCATTTCTGTTTTTACAAACGTTGTGACTATGGCACAGGAGGCACAATAAGTCTCGAAGTACCTTCATTAAAACATGCAATTGGATCTTCTTTTTTCTTTTATGATCCACATTCTTGCTCTCTTTTTCTTCACCCTCACTATCATCTCCATGTGATTGTTTTGGAGTTGCACCAGCAACCTCAGGTAACTCTTTTTTGCTTCGTAATGTAATAGCATTACAGTGCTCCTTACCTTCCCTCTTAAGATTGATCTCCATATCACTAGGTAGAGTGCCTTGAGGTCGATTTTTAATGGCATTAGCAAGCTGACCCATTTAGTGTTCCAATTTTAGGATTGATATATCCAGACAATTCATCCTTGTCTTATTTTGTGCTATATATCTAGAAAGCATCTTTTCCAAATTTGACTTCTTTTCTTGCTGTGGTGGAGCTTGATTCTAAAAGCTTGGTAGGTATGATTATGTTGGAGCAGAAGTTTGGGCTAGATTATTATTCCAAGACAAATTCAGAATTATTGTTGAAATTATTGTCATGTTCCTGTCTGTTGAAGTTATCAATATATTGTACCGACTTTGAACTAATTACACATTGATTGCTTGGATGGTTCTCGACACACAATTCACAAACAACTGTCACACTCTAAATAGGCTGCACTCCAAAAGCATCATTCTACTTTGTCAATGTAGCAACATCTGCAACCAATGCAGCAACTGCATCAACTTCATAAATCCCAGTTACCTTTGGTTGATTGATCCTTGCAAAGGGCCACCAATAATTGTTGGCAGCCATCATTTTCAATAACTCATAAGCTTCATCAAAAAATTTCTCCATCAATGCCCCACCTACAACTGCACCGATTCTAGTCCGAGTAGCACTAAACAACCCGTTGTAGAATGTTTGAACTTGCAACCACTTAGGAATACCATGGTGAAGGTATTTTCAGAGTAAGACCTAGAATCACTCCCAAGCTTCATTCAGAGTCTCAAAATTATGTTGTGCGAATGACATGATATCGTTCCTCATCCTTGCAGTTTTAGCTGGTGGAAAGAATTTAGCTAAGAAATTTTGAGCTAAATTTATCCACATAGTAATAGAACCCAACGACAATAAATGCAACCAAATATTTGCCTAATCACGAAGCGTGAAAGGGAAAAGTCGGAGTCTAATCGCATCTTCAGAAACCCCATTGTATTTGAACGTGTTGCAAATCTCCAAAAAAACTCACCAAATAATCATTTGGGTCATCGTTAGGCAAACCCCCAAACTGCACTGAATTCTAAATCATTTGAATAGTAACTGGCTTGATATCGAAACTGTTTGATTGAATTGCAGGCCTTTGAATGCTCGATTGTATTTCCGTAACAAGCAGCATAGCATAATCTCTTAGCGATTTCTGTTCTTCTTCAGCCATAGTTTCTTGATTATTTACTTTTTGACACTACTTTCGCAAGTTACGACACCATTTCTCGATTTTGTCTTCGTACGGTAATAGCTCCTGACCTTTAGATCGTGTTAGCATACAAAATTTAAGAGTGCTTGTGAAAACAATTAAAGTAGAAAATTAAATAAGTTTTTTTATCAAAATTAAATAAGTTTAAACTAAGATCAAATTGATTGAAATTAATATTGAAATAATTACTAGAATAATTCCCCGACAATGGCGCAAAAAACTTGTTGTCCAAATTTGGTATTGACAATTTACGTGCAAGTATACACGATCAACAAGTAATAAAGTGATAAGTAGAGTATCGTTCCCATGGAAAATTATTGGTAGTAACTTTCATGTACTAACTTTATATCAATTCAATTTTATTTAAACAATTGGAATTTAACTATGAATTTACTAACTTAAAACTAAATCTAAATTTAATAATCAAAGATTGAATTTATAGGATAAAAGAATATAAAATTACAACTTCCCCTAATGCTTTGTATAAATATTTCTACTCTCTTTCCAGTTAATTGATCAAATTAAGTTCTTAACTGAGACTTCAAAATTATTCATCAAACCTCTTCCGATGGTGAGATAAACATATCTCTTCCAATTAAATTACTATATTCCTATGCAAAATAAGTTGGAATAGATTCATTAAGTTCAAACTCTCATAAAAGTTACAGACAACATATAGGTATATATCTATCCTACACACAAACCCATCTATTCAATCCGAAGAAGAATGAACCAAACGCATGCTATCATATTCAGATCTATCTCTAGAATTCATCTTCCAATTTCATATAGGAAATCAAATTAATTTTTGGCCACACAATCACATATTAAGTACAAAATATGACAAATAACTCATATATGATCAACAAGAACTAGAAACAAGCGTAGATCAATTTAACTAAACAACAGGTTCTGTTGCAATCTTAATAAAAATTTAGTTTATAACATAATTGAAAAACATCATAATATAATTAAACAACATCTCAGAAAATCAAGAAGGAAAAGTAAGAGAAAAGAATGAAAAATTAGTTGCAATCTTCAAATCCTCTCTAGCCGTCAAGTCCAATTTTCTTCACATTGCTTCTTTCAATCCTTGTCTACAATTTTCTATCAATTCTTGGTTCAATTTCAATGCTAGCAGCCCCCAAAATCAGTATATATTCCAACCCAACTCAAATCCTAGCATATATATAACATCAGAGTTCAATTTCGGCTAAAAAATAAGTCAAAATTCGTGTCCAGAGCCAATACAAACGCAGTAGCGCTTAAATTCAGCGCAAGGGCACTGACTTACTTCTTTTCAAGCACTTAGGCGTTTTTTAGGCACTGCTCCCCTTTTAAGCCTAAAGTGCCCTTGTTGCTTAGTCTTAAAAAATCCAACACTTAGACTCCCAAATGACTTTGTTTCCTTCCAAATGATGATTCCTATAAAATAACATTAAAATACATAAAACAAATAAAAAGGAACATAAAATACTCAAAAACTTGCAATTTTATCAAGCCGAGAATACTCAATTCGTAGGTATAAAACTCACTCATAACTAATGCTAGGAACAAATTTAAGGCGTGACATGTGCAAGTGTACAGTTTAAAAGCTACAACCACGTAATCTCTCAATACTATGCAATGTCAATATCCATGACACACACATGCAACTCTATGCCACCAACGTCTCACTTCACAGTCCACCCCCATATGCCCGCGAATACTATTATTGGTTAGATTTTGAGTTTTTTACCACAGGATCTACACCTTTATAATGCGTAGCACCAAGTGCTCAACCCACACCATGTTTTCAATGATCCATGTATATCAAGATGCCTTGATTTTTCTCAATGTAAATTTTATAGAATATTTCATCGACACATGACGTATAACTTAAAATATGTCTTATTCATAAAATAAAGCACAATTCTAAATTCACAACACTTTGTCTACATGAATGTAAGGCACAATTCAATGAATTAAACATATGATTAAGTTTCATATTCATTACTTTCACAATTTCTCAAAGAAAATACAAATACACAAACTACCAACTCATGAAATAAATCATAACTCTCAAACCACAAGAGTTTCTCTACATGAACATAAGTTAGAATATAATAATCCAACACATGTGCAAGGTACACCTTTATCATAGTAAAAAATTATTGTCAAGAAAATCAAAGAACACAAAAGTACCTAAACTACTAACTCTAAATTTTTAAAGCAACTATCACCTAAGTGATTTTCTAACATCAAGTAAAGACATAAATCATTCAATCAACACATAGAAAGACAAGGAAACTTAATCTATTCGTAATTTAGCAAATTATCATACCTAAAATGGTTTTTCTCAAATCGAGGGAGTTGTGTTCGTTGTGCATCCAAACCGATCAGTGAGAATATAGTCTTTGTTGAGAGGAACAACTTTCTAGAAGGAAGTCTTGCAAGAATCTTGGCCTAGGAGTGTGTTTTGGTGGCTTGAAGCTTGGAGAACCTAGGGTTTTTCTTCACTTTCTCTCCATGAACGTGTTCTGCTCTTTCTCTAGACCAAAAAATGATATTTTTACACTAAGGGGGTCATATTTATAGTGGAGGGGCAAAAGTACAAAATGACCTTTTTGCTCTAATGAATCCGGGACCCCGTTACACTACAACTCATCTTAAAACGTCTCAATTCGACATTTTGCTTTAACCAAATTTCTTAAAATTATTTTAAATGAAAATTTTCAAAGAAAATAGATTTTCGTTTGTAACCGAGTTTGGCGGGTTCCACCCAAACCATCTGGGATGCTTTTTTGGTCAAATTTTTAAAACTATTTTCGTTTAGGCTCAAATTCACATAGTAGATGTATTTTAACATTTTAAGTATGCTTCTCTTTTATGGAATACTCAAATTATGCTCATAAATATGATTTATGCCTAAATGATACATATATAGTACCCTATCAACAAATAATGCGTGAATAGTGCCCTATCGGAAAAACGAAAAATTTATCCTCATTTTTCAGATATCTACATAATCGTTGTAAAATGCACGTCGCCATTCGAATAGAAAAGTGTCTTCGAACAAACTTCTCTCCCAATATCTGTTGTTCTGTCTGCTAAAAGTCCACCACGCTTGAATTGTGCTAAGCGAAAAAGTGTGTTCAAATGGAATCCATTTGACCTTGTTAAAAGCTAATTTGAGAAATTTTCATAAAATACATTTTTGTACCTTTGAAAGTCTAATTTCTAATGTCGTAAGAATTAGTTCAATTAGATATTGGGGTAAAAATTTATGACTAAAATACTAAAATAGTGTCAAATTCCTTTTTATACAAATTCTCTAAAAAATGTATCTTAGCTCTAGAACACTTTCAAACTTCTAATACACCTTATATCACCTATCCCAAAGTTTTTAACACTCCGGATTCATTTATAATCTTAGTTTGATCTAATTAAGTTTAGAAATTAACTAAATCTCTCTCTTTTAGGATGATCAGCCCGAACCATAGTTTTCCCAGCATATCTCAACTATTCATACACTCGCGGATTGCATAGTCTATTCCTTCTTCAATTCATCATTCATCATTCATCAACAAAATACATAATTATTCATCGTAGCTTAAAATAAATACATGGAGACTTACAATCATATTCGAATTCGTACATATATACGTATTATATACGACTTGAATATTAACAACAAACTTCAAAAGATTGTTATAGAGTACGATTATGACATGTGACTCAAATATGATTCACTGAACCTATTTAACATGTATTGTTGACACTCATCATAAGACACTTAATCCCTAAAATTTTGTCAAAATGACGATGACATGATAAATCTAAAACAACAAGACAACGTCAGTACAATTTGAAACTTAGAATATCAATATTTCTTTTTCTTATTTGTTGGTAGAACTTAAATAATCTTATTTTAAGATTTGCTTTTCGATAGAACGAAATTAATCCTTATAATTGAAAGGAGAGGCACATGTATCCAGATGCTCCTTCTTGACCTTTATTCCTCCTCTTCCTTATTCTTCTTTTTTTCACTTTCTCCCCATCACCATCGCAACCATCACACACAAATCCACATGAGACTACCACTTCCACAATCAAATATAAGGAAAAATTCTCTAACCTTAGTAAACATTCTCAGTTATATAAAACATATGTAAGAATTTACTATACTTTGTGTCATAGTAAAATTCAAATTTTCTATAATAGGTAAAATAGAATATTGTGTTATAGTTTATTTTATTTCAATCGACCTAGCTAATTCCTAATTAGATTTATAGTTTCATTATGAGCAGAATCAAGAAAAATAAGTGTTACAATCTTCAAAGATTTATTTGAGGAACCCTAGTTTTTTTAAACTTCAATCATATCTATGTGGGTGAAGCTTTTTCTTAAGGTTTCTTAGACAATCCAAATAACCTTCCCAAACACATGTCGTCCACACCTAAAGGTGTCAATTGAGGGATGCCAAGTCATGTTCAGACGTATTTGAGTCGTCTTATTTTGGATTCATATTTTGTTTGTATCATTTTAGTGTACTCTGTGAACCAAAATTCATAGGACTAGAATTACATTTTTTTTCTCAGTCATATTTAATACATATAGGACCCTTTAAATTGAAATCTACCAGATCCATTTCTTCCCAAAACAAAATCAAATACCAAGTAATTTTATTATAATTCATTTGTAATTTGATCAAGAAATAAAAGAATTTAAATATTTTCATACAACGTTACTTAAATGGGTTATTAATGTTCCTGGAATATAATCTATTTATCATGGGCAAATTCCATTCACACTCTCTATAGTTAGGTCTAAATTCAACGACACCCACTCTCGATTCTGAAACTTTACTGCATCCCCTTCTGGTTTATACTTTTAAATTAAAGGCACCCCTTAACGATAATTTTTTAAATCTGCTAGGACAAAAAAGCATCAATTTGACTATAAATTTTCTAAAAATGTCAAAACTACCATTCCTTATGTAAATATACTAAAATGCTCTCAACCCTTTTCCCACTCTATATACCACTATTTTTGTTGTTTGTGAAGGTCCAAAACGATCTGAGGTTGCTGGAAGACATAAGAGACTGAAGCTAGCCATTATTCATTAACTCGTTCTCCACAATGATCGATCACTACTTAAGTTGGTAAAAAAAAATTATTTTTTCCTCACAGATTTGTAAATATTTTTCAAGTAGAATTTTTAAAATTTTTTCATGCAGATATTTTTAATTTTTTTATACAATTTTTTATTAATTTTTTCATGCAGATAGTTTTAATTTTTTTTCATCCAAAACATCCGTTAGACTTTTAAGTCATTAAGTCCATTTTCTTATGAGTTGTTGGGTAAGCGGTATACTTTTCGGTTTTTATTTTCTTATATTGCCTAAGTTCCCTATGTGGTATGTTTTTTGTTGTTTGTTATAAATTATAGGATTTTAAATTTATTTTATAGTTAAAAATATTTTTTTTATAATAAAAGTATAATCAATAAAATCAATGTCAAAATTCAATTCATTTCTAACTT
>CM042187.1:21526767-21540058 GCA_023539305.1 Ilex asprella
TTTTGTTTTTACAATATTTTTATCATACATTACTCAGTATTAGCCATAAAGGTATGCATTTATTGATATTCATAATGTCAGTGGTGGTCACCTACTCAGACACTAGAGGCCCTACGTTTTTTATGTTTGCGAGGACATATTGAGAAAACTTTTACTTTTAATTTATCCTTAACCAAAATTACAAACTCAGACATGTAATTGTCTATTAATTTTGGAACAATTAAATAAAATTAATAGGTATTGTTCAATACAGAGAACATAGACAAATCTGGTTCCGGTAGAAAGTTTTCAATATGGAAATTATCTTGACCATATCAAAATATAAGAAGATTCTGTCATTGTATGTAATAAAATTGCAATTCATGTTTAGACATCTCCTTTTTCTTGGTCCATGGATATTTTGGGATGACTATAGGATGAATGAAATCAAAGAATAAAAAAACAAAAACTAATGGCTGTAAATACAATACCACCCTTGGAGCTATTGAGATTGTTCATTTGGTGTTGCAGAAAAATGGGTTGCTTATGAAAAACCACAAAAAGGATTTCATTAGAATATATTCTTAGTTCACAAGTGAGTTTGTGAGTGGTATTTGACTTTGGATATTGATGCAGATGGCTCACAAGGGCAATAAAGGCATTTGCAATGGTAGAACCGGAAGCAAAGAAGCTCAATTATCCAAACATTGGGACTCCGTTCTTCTGATGTAGATATCGATTGGGACTTAGTAAGGCATACTTTCCCATTATAAAATGCTTCATGGATACCTCCACTTTTGGCTGGTTAATTACATTTTTCTTTTTCTTTTTCTTTTTCTTTTCCAGTTATGTCTCCTTTGAATATTCTTCTTCTTGAATCCTTGATCTGTCACTTTCATTTGAAACTCCACTGAGAAACTTCAAGCACAAATGAAGGTTACAACTCCAACTTTGGTTAGTGAATTCATTTCAATTAAACACTAAAAGTTGTATTTGTATTACTCAATAGGCAAAGGCAATGATCCAATCAAATTGAGTGTGTGAAAGACTATTCCCCTTGTTGAAGATATATGCTTTTGGAACTGACACGGTTGTAATAATTGGTAGCTTGACCTAATCAGTTTTTATACGAATATATCGTTGAAGATGGCCTAACACTTGATACTAGTTTCATATATTATACCATGTTCAAGCAATAGAAAGAATGAAATTTTTATGCTTAAACAATATGAGCCAAAAAAAAGATGAGAAAGAATATGAGTTATAAAGCATGAACTGCATATTTCTTACCCCCACTAATAGAAGAAAGAAGACAAAGCACACAAAGTGTCATTGCCAATTGCAGTTGAGATGATGATTGATGAGCAGTGATTTATAGATATACTATGATGAGCAATGGTTGGTAGTCTAATGGTTAGAGAAATTTGGGTTAGTAGTTGTATTTCACATCTTGACACCAATTTCTTCATTTTTAGTAATGATGGCCCTTTTTTCCATAAAATACAATAAATGTTTTGTACTAGTTACATGTATGACCGAATGAATTGATTCAAACCCAAATAAGTAAAAAAAAATTAAAAATAATACATGGAATGATAGATAGTTATAATATTTGTTCTTAATTATTACAATATAATTATGTGCCTATATTTTTTGTTAATTTGATTTGACCTGATCTTTGAAGATAGATTTATATATAAATTTGTTTTAATTAGATGTATGAATTAGAACTCTTATATAACTAAAAATTATTCACGTGCAACGTACGTGTGCAACTAATTTACAAAGGGTGTGGATAAAATTTTCCCTATAAAATATTCAGAGTTTTTTCGTAAATTAATAATCACCGTAATCCGACAAACACTGACAGAGGGTGACAATGAAGTTTCAGAATCGAGAATGATTGTCATTAAATTTAGACCTAATTTCAAGGAGTGTGGATGAAATTTTCCCATTGATCATTTGTGTTTTTTTTTTTTGATAAACAACCAAATGAACCTAACAGTCAAACCAACTCAACTCCTTAACAAGGAGAAGAGGTGGTTGACACTATACACACACACCCCGAAACTTCACCGATGTGGGAAGTCCCAGCCCCCATTTATCATTTGTGTTAAATGTTCATGTCAATTACAAATTTTTCTTGACAAAAATCGAAACATCTACTCTTCTGCCAGACAACTTATACGAAGATAAATATTCCGAGGTGGTTTAAAGACGTTGTGTAATGAACTCGTAGTCAACTCGGCCTAAAGTCTAGTTGAACACAATTATATCATATTACCCACAAGTGGTGACTAGTGCATGAAGTTTTTGTGTAAGAGAAGTTAAAGTTAGTCACTTACACATCTAATTCTCTAATATACGGCTCTAGTTATAATACCTAAAAAATAAATTTTAACATAATTATTTTATTAATGACGATATGGGAATTAATTTAAAATTTATTAACTATGCATTATTTTTTTGATAACATAGGATTATCTCCGCATATTATTCATCCATTTTACATTTATTGCACGCCTGATTAATCAAGAACCGACTTTTCTAGTAAGTAGTAACTGCATTGAATGGAGAGGTAGATAGCCATCCCCTTACTACGACGGGCTCATTAAGATAGTCATACGCTTGGCCCAATCTAGGTGGGAGATGATCTCAAGAAATGTACTAGTAAGAATGTGTTTGTTAATCTAAGGTGGTGTTTGATAAAATTGAAAATTGAAGTTTGGAAGCTCAAATCTGAAAACTAAATGTTAAATTTGTGGACTGTTTGGTATTCATTGAAATTTAAGTACTAAGTTAAACTAAATTGTTTGATAACTACACAGAGTTAACACCTAAAAATAAATTAATTTTTAGTGTTACCCTTTCACTTTTTATTTTGAAAATATTTATAAAATATGTCATAACATAAATCATAATCACTATTATTATAATGTAGCCTACATTTAACAAATATTAAATCAAAATAAATAAATAACATTTGAATAACACAATAAGTGAACAATAACAAATTGAATAACATAATAAGTGAACAATAACATCTAATAAGTAAAAAAGAACAGTAACTAATAAATAATCAAATAATATTGAAAAATAAAATAAGTTAGATTTCATTAACAATATGTATGTGCGTTGTGTGTGTGTGTGTAAGTATGTGTATGTGCAGTGCATATGTCTGTGTGTAATTGTGTGTGTGTGTAATGTGCGTAGTACATGCAGTTGTGTGTTTAATTATAATTATGCATATATATATTTTTGTTACAAAAGACAAGAGAAAGAAAAAAAAAGATCAATAAGGAGAATATATAGGTTAGAGGTTTTGAAGAAAAGACTGATTAGAGTTTTAATAAGATTGTAAAATATTTTGGGGTATAATTGTCATATTGTAAATATTATTAAATATGATTTTGCTGAGCGCTTTCAACTTTCAGATTTCAGAATTAAGTAAGGCATCTCCTATATAATATTGTAGCCGGTTTTTAAGGAGCACTTAACATATTAAGAAAGTTTAAATTTTGATTATTAAACAAACTTAATTAATATGTGCTGGATACATTCATTTTAAGTGTTGAATTTGAGTTAACAAACACACTCTAAATTTAGCACTTAAAATGAATATGTTTGTCACTTATTAATTAAGCTTGTTTGATAACTAAAATTTTAACTCTCTTAATATATTAAGTGCTCCTTTAAAATAGGCAAAATATTAAGTAGGAGATCTCTTACTTAATTCTGAAACTTGAAAAGCGTTCGGTAAAATCCTCTTTAATAATATTTATAATATGTCAATTATACACCAAAATATTTTACAATCCTATTAAAACTCTAATCCTATCAAAACAGTTTGATTTAATTCATTACTTAAATTTTAGTGTATATCAAACAGTTCACAAATTAATTATTCAGCTTTCAGTTTTCAGACTTCAGCTTTCAGTTTTATCAAACATCACTTAAGACTCAGACCTAAAGAAGGAAACAACCTCCAAAGTAGTTGTGAGTCCTGATATTGTGCCGAAATTATTTTTATGTAATATATTTTTAAAAAATTAGGTCTTTCAATCGTGTCAAGTGAGACAAATTCATGTCAAATCTTAGCAGATTTGTGTAAACAAATATTTTACTTATATCTGATTTGTTTATTAATTTGTGTCTAACAAATCCCGTCGTATATGAATCGTATATAAGTAATTTATAAATGAGTCGAATCGTGTATTTCTTCTAATTCGCTTTACTCATACCCAATTGTTTATTAATTGTTTCGTGTCGTGTCGTGGCGTGTCGTGTAGTGTCCACCCGTTTACTAAACATGTGATTTAAAGAAAGACCTAAACCCTCTAATTTTGTATTATGTTTGTGTCGTGTTAACGGATCATTTTATATTTTGACACTCCTATTTTAAATTAATTAAAATAAATAATGTGAATAAATTTATTGCTTTTGTAATTTGATGTTATTTTGTTATTTTTTAATCAATAGTTATTCATTATCTAATTCAAAATTAATTGTTAAAATTGATGGACGTAGCGACTTCTACGATGTAACATTACACATGTAACTAGTGTTAATCATAGTAAATCGTAAATTCGGATGCTCTGAACTTGTGTCTCATTGATGAAGGTCCTTAGTACAAATTACAGTGGGAGTCGGCAAATTTCAGGAAGACCAAGTAACAAGAAATTCTAAGAATTTGACGAATGGGTAGTTGGTCTTTAAATGTGATACAATTTTTTTCGATACGAATGTAGAAGAGTTGAAATTTTACCAATAAAATTTTCTATTTCAACAGTGATTCGCTATTATTGTTGATCGCTGACAAATCATGTTATGTCAAGACTCTAATGCAAACTGATGATGCAAAGTTAATTGACAAATTGTCAAAAGCCCGAGAAACAACTAGAAAAATAATTTAAGGCATAAATCCGGAATTCTGATTGTAATCGTAAATCTATCACTTGGTGTGGTGCACACAATCCTATTCATAGTAAAGAGACCTGGAAAAAAGACAAAGTTAAAGTCTATGAACCTATTTTTTCTGAATTAACACAGAATTTTCTAATTAACTTCTCATTCTGAACAAAATAATAAAAAATAACTATAAAGAAACTTATAAATTCATACTACATGTGTCAATCGAGTTACGCAATGTCATGTTCAGTAATTTTGTATTTGAGTTGTGTTATTTTGGATTTATATTATGTTCGTACTATTTTATTGTACTCTCTGAACCAGAATTCATAGGACTAGAAGCATGTATCTTTTTAAACTATTTAATTGTGAGAAAATATCTTAATTAAAATATTTTGTATATAAGTACTTTTGACTTGAAATGTATTGTAATTAGGTACTCATTGGCAGATTTTGAAATATTTTCTTCACTTAAATACCATTTTCGTTATTTGAAGGTTGTTGGTTTGGCAGTCCTATTTTTTATGAGATTTGATTTATTTTCTTAATGGTTACATATTTTAAGAGATTGTAAAATTTGAAATTCAAAATTATAAATCAAATCAAATCAAATTGAATGGCTTGGCTTTGATTTTTTGGCTTCAATATTTGAAACTCAATATTCCTTTACTTGGTCAACGTGCCTATCCGATCATCGTCTTCATTGTCAACGTTTCTATTCTTCATCACTGTCATAGTGTCATGTTACAATTTAATGTTACAGTGTAATGACATTGTCAACTAGTGTAATATTACACATTTGTTTTCATACTAAATGTTAAATGCATTTGCGACAGGTCTTTTCGATAGAGGATACAGTATTTGTTGGTATGCAAATATCGTAACGAGACATCGGTGCTTAGAATTCCTAGGTGTTCACTGTTGGATAATGTAGTAGGACGACTGTATGATACATGGAAGGAGTTGAGGAATGATGTTGTTGGTTTCTCATTTTCAATCTCTGATCATCCAAATTGTTTTGTGAAAAATAATGAAGATCCGAAGAAAATGTTTGACATGGTAGGTTTGCTACCATAGAAGAATACTACTGAGATGTAGCATTGATTTATTAAAATTTCCAAATCCCTAATTACATTCAGTTGTTTTGGAATTTTTGTTTTAATTGTTGTCATAATATGAAATCTTCTTTAGTCTAGTTCTTCTAATGATTCAAGAATATCAATGTCATTTCAGCCCGCAATTCTTTTATATGTGCTTGTCTAAATTTCTCTTCTATGTCTTTTCCTTTTGCCAATTGTTTCACAAGGTAGCAAAGATGGATACAACAATCAACCCTACACACATTTAAGGTTAAAAATGATTTAAATAAAAGGCATTTTCCAATAAAATGCATTATCAATCATTGATTCCAACTGTAACAGGGTCAACTTCATTAAACCCCTACCTTAAAAACACTAGTGCAAAAAAAAAAAAGGATTTTTGAACCTATTTGATTAACTTGAAAAATACGGTTTTATGAGAAATGGTCATAGCTTTCGTCCATTCCAAAATGGGAGATGTGGTAAAGATATGTACCAGTAAGACTCAGACCTAAAGAAGGAAACAACCTCCAAAGCAGTTGTGAGTCATAATCCCGTGCTGAAAATTTTTTGGTATAATATTTTTACTTTTAAATTTGGTCTTTCAGTTGTGCCGGTTAAGGCCGATTCATATCGAATTTTAGTGGGTTTATATCGAAAAATATTTTACTCATACTCGATTCATTTAGTAATTCATGTCTAACGAATTGTGTCATATATCGGATTCGTGTCGTGTATGCATCATGTATAACTAATATATAAACAAGTCAAATCGTGTATGTCTTATGATTTGCTTCAGCCATATCCAATTTTTTTATTCATCGTATCGTGTCGTGTCCACCCGTTTACTAAACGAGTGACTTAAGGAAGACTCAAACCCTCTAATTTTGTGTCTTGTTGACTGGTCGTATCATATTTTGACACTCTTATTTTAAATTAATTAAAATAAATCGTGTGTAAATTTGATGTTATTTTGTTATTTTTTAATTATCTAATTCAAAATTAATTGTTAAAATTGAAGGATGTAACAACTTCTATAATGTAACCTTAGTCGTGTAACTAGTGTTAATCAAAGTAACTCGTAAGCTTGGATGTTCTGAACTTGAGTCACATTGATGATTTCTAAATTTAATGAGAACGTGATTACCAATATCTCTATATTGAATCTACAGATATATGTCTAAGAGCAATGCTATAGGGATCTTATTTGAGAACCTAATTTGGGGACCTAATGATATGACTCAAATGCAACCATTGGATTAGTTATGAGTTCTAATGTTAAATAGAGCTCATAACTAATCCAATGGTTGTATTAAATTAGGTCTCTAGATTAGGTCCCCAAATTAAGTTCAAATAGAATTTTCCTATGTCTAATGTTATCGTATTTTGAAAACCTTACTTGGAAAGGATCCAATCTCTTCCACTTTTGAAAAATTCAGCCTCAAATTACTTTTTTTTTCGAACAACTTGGTATGCTTAGTGCTTGCATGCATTTTCTACCATCTATTTATTTGAATTTGATTACATGTACACATTGAATGGCAGTGGTATATTGAATCAGATTATATAGTTTAAAGACTAAATTGATACAGAAATTAGTCCAAGAACGTAATTAACACAATTGATATAATTTTATGGTCATGTATGGTTATCTTTTTTCGTTGTTAGCCTAGGGAAAAAGTAACGGCCCATTAATGAAGTTCCCTAGTACCATGTCATCATTGATGATATGGTATCACAATCAATAATAAAACTTTAAATGAGTAAGATGAATTCCACATGAACTTAAATGGAGTAAAAATAGAGAGTTATTTACTTACATGTAAGGTTGGTTATTAATTTTTATGGAATCCATTTGCTTATTTATTTTAATATTATTGATTAATGATACTATATCACATTGCCACGTGATATAACCATTGTAATGCGTATTTCCTCCTAGTATAGATTGCAATGGCAAAAGTCAGTAAATATGAGGAAGACCAAGTAACAAGAAATTCTAAGAATTTGACAAATTTTAAAAGTTATAAAGTTTTTTTGATATGAATGTATAAGAGTCGAAATTTTACCAATAATTTTTTTCTCACCATCGGGTGTTTCAACGGTGATTCTCTATGTAACAAGAAATTAACTAAAGTGCTCCAAATACTAGCATGACATGTTAGTGTTATCAATATCTGGTCAACCACGAACTACCTAGTCGATGCATGGCCAAATGGTCTACATTGTAATCGTCGTTTGTCAAGGTGGTTGGGGCCATTATTATCGATCGCTAACAAATTGTACAGGAGAATTTCTACAATGAGTTGAGCTAGTGATCCTATATATGGTTTTGAAGTGAACTTGAAACAGAAGAAGAATTAGGAAAGGGGTCGGGTGTATACCCAGTTATTCTCATCCGATGCATAAGCTAGTCAGTGTTCAAGTAAAAGTGCACAACATATTCTTTATTCAAATTGCAAACCTTCGTTCAAGTTTTGAAGAGGTATTAATACCTAAATTTGTAATGATGCCTCTCATCTGGAGCCCCATCCTAGAATTTAATGTCATGAGTTTGAAATCTAACATAATGAGTTTTATTCCATCATGTCACATTAATGCTAAGTGTCTGAGCACCTTCTCTCAGGATCGTGTTGAGCATTCCTGGTTTGATCCCTGGCCATTGAGTACTCTACATAGGTACTCAGAGTCCAAAATCGTGCCTTTATGAGAAGGCACTATATCCCCTCGAAAGCCCCCGAGGGTTCCCCCTTGGTCTAGTAGCCATTAATGCCTTATAATAATGATTGCTTTCACTTTCCTCGAGGATTAGATAGCTATTAATGACATGTTATACCAACACGACGCACATTAATAATATGTCATATTTCATTTAATGAGAGGTTTCGAGCAGCATACTCAGACCCGAGTACCCTACTTGCTCGGCGTCTCCTTCTGGCAAATTGTATGCGTTTTGAGAGTTGTAGGTATCCACGTGTCAAGTTTTTATTAGCACACCCCCAAACATCTCGTCAACTACCCCCCAACATCCATTTTCCTAGCGCCATGGGACAGGTGGTGCACGGAGAATGGAGGCTTCTTTAGCACGCCTGGTTTTTGGGGACGATTACTTGCATGTTTGTCACCTAATTTTGAATTTCAATTGATGGCCTTTGTCTCCTTGAGTCCCGCTCATGTTCCCAATAGTATAAATAAGAAAGCCTGTAGTTCTCTCAAGACTCTTTAGACATTCAAATTTTTAAGCGTATTGTCCTCCCAAGTAGTTTTCTTTTATCCTCCCGAGAAGCTGCTTCAACAAAGTCATTTGAAGACAATGAATTGTAAATACTTTCTTGTATTCTTATTCTTTATTCCCTTTCTATTGAATTCCTATGGCCATTATACGCAGAACCAAGGCACTCATATCTTTAAATAGGCCCAAAAACATGAGGAAGTTAAGAAAAACCCAAGTGAACGCATCCATTTTAGATGACTTTAGGTCCACCTTTAGAATTCCCGTGATTTTTTTCACCCTCATATTTGATCTCTAGTACATGAGGATAGACATGAGGAGTGTTGACCTTATGCCTCTCCATATTTGATCTATAGGATAGACATGAGGAGTGTTGACCTTATGCCTCTCCATACCAAGCCCATCATGGAGGGAGAAGTGAGGTTCTTCCCCCCCTTTTACTAAGACTCCCGATACGCTGGAGATTCTTCTCCCTCCAATATTGCATCAACTTTTTTAGGGTAGTCATGGGCGTGGTTACCCTGACGCTCGGCTAGAAATGGACCTTAGGGTGGACGAGATATTGTTTTGCTATGACTTGAAACTAGCCAGTAATGGAAAATACTATCTGAAGTCACAAGACCCCACCATGTATTTGGCGATGCACATGCCTAACTAGGATAAAGGGTACACCCGAGATTTCGTCGTATCTGGTAGTAGATAGGAGACGGGTGAAGGGTTTGAGTATGATGGGGCCCTACTACCCCAAGGTACCAAAGGGACCAGCTGCGCACTTTACCGAGTTCCTCACTACTCAGTTGGTGTTCTTGATTCTAACCTTATATTCTTCTTTGCAGAGGGTTACAAGAGGGATGTTGCCCAAGTACTGCTCCTATATAGTAAATACCAACTGTATGATATACGGTTTAATAAGACGCCATCGTTTTTTAGCCTTTTTTGGATTTTTTTTAAAACTGGACGGAAACGACATCATTTCTATACTGGGCATATCATAATCCGAAAAACCCATCTCTCTTGCTTCTTCTTTGTCAAACAAAGTTCATTCTCCCTTCTTCTTCGTTAATTGTGTCTGAGTTCTCCTGCCTTCTCCCTCCTTCTTCGTCAACTGCAAGAAATATCTTACATGAAGATTGATACCTGTTGACCAGAAGGCCACTAATATGGATTAAATCAAACAACACGATAGCCATCGAACATGATTAAATTCAACAGTAGATATCTCTTCTTCATCTCAAGATCAAATATCCCCTTTCCTCCCGCTTCTTCGTCAAATAACGGTACGGTATCGAAACCAGATTTCGTTCATATCATTCATTCTTCATTTAGTTCTTTCATTTTATGTTGTTTTCATTTCATGCTCATGTGTATGTTTTCATTTTTCATTATTTCGTTTTTAAGTTTTTAAGTTTAGGTCAAGACATATATTATGTGTGGAACTTGAAACAATAAATATTTTCTATGTTCTGGAACTTGAAGCAATTTTTGTGGAACTTGAAACCTTTTTCATTAATATTTTTTTGAACTTGAAACAATTAATATTTTCTATTTTTGTGGTTAATGTTGTTCCACTTTGTTTTTTATTTTTTGGAATGTTATACATATATTATGCGTTTCATTCACCTCATAATTTCATTTCAATTAAATTTTTTATTGTAGGATACTATGATGAATGATTTAGGAGTTAATGTGATCGAGAATAGACCTCATATTGATATGCAATTCGATATTGAAGAAGATGCTTATGTGTTTTACAATAATTATGGAGGGTCTCTGTCATTTTATTATGGAGTGCAATTGGATGTGGAGGAGCATATTACTAATATTTTTTGGGTCGATCCAAGGATGATTATTGATTATGGCAACTTTGGGGATGCTGTCTCATTTGACAATACTTTCAAGAAGAGCAAGGAGTATCGACCCTTTGCTTGTTTTATTGGCTTCAACCATTTCAGGGAGATTGTCTTATTTGGAGCTGCATTATTGTATGATGAAACAACAACATCATTGCAGTGGTTATTTGAGACATTTTTACAAACTACGTCTGAAAAATATCCTATTACCATCTTCACCGACCAAGATCAAGTGATGGCTAAGGCTATTTTTGTAGTGATGCCACAGACATACCATGGGTTATGTTGCTAGCACCTTTGCCAAAATACTTTGAAATATTTAAGGAACATATATAAGGATGGTTCACATTTTCCTGCTCGATTTAAAGAATGTGTGTATGGATATGAGGAAGAGCATGAATTATTTGAGGCATGGGAATCGTTACTTGCAAAGTATAATTGTCACACCCCGAATCGACACGACATGTGACAGGTGTTACTCTAATCGACGGAACATTATCATACCGAGTCATCACGTAACATAGCATAATAACCCACAATATACAAACTACAGCTTATTATAAAAACATATGCAATACTTTTACACTAACATATTCCAGACTATTACAAACTAATATCTAATTGAGTATACATTACACATTAGGTTTTCATTTATTCTACTACAAACTTTGGATACATCTTCCTAATATATATACAGAAACCTTAGTAGGTTATTATGTACACCTCTCTCAGCTTCGTCGTATCTGAAAAAGGGAAAGTAATGTAGGGTGGGCATCAACAGCTCAGTAGAGTGACTCAATTTTCAAGCAAACGAGTTTAAAAATAACATAGGTTAACATGATTGGGCAGAAATCCAAACAAGCATTTGATACATATACGTCAACAAAAACATCATTTCATTTGAAACTGTAGAAGTTAAACAAAACTGTAAAAGAGAATTCAGAAATTCGAGTACAGTGCTACACTGGTGGGCAATTCATCCTAATAGACCACTCAGGGTCAGTACGATCCATACGATCCAATAATTTAGGGGACTTCCACCCCAAGGAAGAAACGCTCCCAAGTCAATACGATCCAATTCAGTACCGAAATCCGAAGACCAACAGGGCCACCCAGGCATTTACAAACTCAATTAGTACCCTCTACGGCCTCAAACTGGAATGTAAACCCTTTTGCCACTAGACTCATGTGCACTTATATTTTCATTAAAAGGATCCCGGAGTTTCAATCAATGCGAACAATACGAGTAATACGATCATTTCCAAAACATTAGTGCAAACCGTACTCAGAAATCTTGATCCGGATTCGAATTCATGTCAATATTCAAAACACCCAATCATATATTTTAAAACATGATAAATCATCATAAATAACATATGAAATAATTTAGAAATAATTTTGGAAAACATCGCCTGTTCCGGAATTGAGAAACCCTACCCAGTCGGTATTTTGATGTGAAATAGCCAAAAATTAAACGGTGTTATTTTTCGATGAAATTTAATACACATACTCAATTAACCTACCTAAAGATGAATATAAATTTATTTCCTCAAAACCACTCAAAACTAGGTCAAATTGACCCCGGAGGTCAAAACAGTCAGTTTACACCTCATATAGATCCAACCGTCGGATCGACTTGAAATTTTATCGGGACCTCCGCACGGACGTTACGGAACTTTTGAAACCAACCAGAGGTCAATCGGATATCAGACACGCCCTCACGCGCCGACGGGGTGCACTGGTGTCCTACATCTTCTTCCTTGGGCACCTTGACCAAAAACCCTAGTTTCTTTCTACCAGTCTAACCTCTCTACTTCTCACCCTTATTTCTCCCTACTCAGTACACCTTTTCCCCTAATTTTTGAACCTAAACACTCACCACACATCACTCTAACAAACCCCATAATTTTTAAGCTTTGAATTAAGCTTAAACCCATAAAATAAAGAGGTCAAAGTTAACAAAAAAATAAAGTTTTTAGTTTATGTCCAGACCTGCAACTGCTCGTTTCACCCCCCAAACGACCTCCAAATCCAATTCTGAGGTCATAAATGGATTCCTTGACCCCAAATTAGCTAGACACAAGCCCCCTTTCGAAGTTTAAACAAGTTTTTATCAAAATCATATTTTTACCTTCTCAAACCCTCACACAGCCATTACACCACCACAGACCATTGCAACCCACGAATCCACCACCAAACAACTCCTCAAGACCTCCCAAACTCAGCCATACCAACCAATTAAC
>CM042187.1:21545058-21570301 GCA_023539305.1 Ilex asprella
TTTAAATAACAGTCACATAGAAAATATATAATCAGCAGATTCCCTAACCCTAATCTAATTTCATCTACATTGATGACTAAAACTTAGTTGTTGTGCCACCAGTCCAGGCCTTCAACTCTTCTCTCTTTCTCTCTTTCTTTCTCTCTCTCTCTCTCTCTCACTCAATGAGTTGCGAACAACAAGCAGATTTTATATTTAGATTTGTGTTAGATTTGTAAATCTTCGAACCAAGACTTCGAGAAAATCTATGTTAGAACTGTGTTAGACTGTAAATCTTCGAGCCAAGACTTCGAGCAGTTAAATCTTCAACAATGGAGGCTTAGTCCTGATTTGATTAGTTGATTTTAAGTTTTATGTGAATTTAAATCTTTTTATTTTGTGTGTTCTTTGTTCTTTGTATTTAGATGTGTTAGATCTGTATTTAGATCTGTGTTCTTTGTTATTCGACTATGCTACTATGAAGTATTATGATGCTAAATAATTTCTTGCTCAATCAATGAGATAGCAATGCACAAATGAAGTCTGGAACTCGGACTTGATTTAAATCCTCAAGCTGTGATGGATTTATGACAACTCCATCCTTCATTTAATGTGTAAAAGTCTAGAAACATCATATTGTCCATCCTCAAGCTTACATTGTTTATTAGGATATATTAACATTATATTTATGAACTAATGTATGTGTATTGAGCATAGATAAGCTAGTATGTATGTGTGATGTATTTGTTTGAATTTTTACGTATAATTTGTAATTGTAATTTGAATTGTGTAATACTGTTTATACTAATTATTTTTTCTTATGTATCAGTTTGTGTGTTGTGTGTGTTGGGGGTGATATCAATTTAACTCTATTTTTTTGCCTTAAACAGATGGACTTTTTTGTTACTTATCCAGTTATGAATCTATTTAATTATTAATGTTATATAATATTTCATTTTAATTTGTGTAAGGCATGGAAATTTGGCTATTGAATCTTCTTGTTGTCGTAGAGGTGGAGATTTGATCTCTTTCAAGGAATTTTGTGAATCATGAAATTTGTGATTATTTGGGATTGTAGTTTGTAATATGATTGTTATTAGGTGTAATGGTGTTATTTCAGATTATATTTGGTTGTTGGTAGAATTTGATTATTTTGGATTGTAATTTGTATTTTGTAATATGGTGTGGTATCTCTAAATATCACATTTATTTGTGTTAGTTTGTTAATTTTATAAAGTTGTATAGCATTTTTAAATAAACAGATAAATTGGTCAAACGGGTGATTTACCGTGTTAAATCGACCCTCCCCAACTCGACACGTTTAAAATTAGACATGTTGAATGATTTGTGTCATGTTACCCGTTTATAAAACGGTTCGTATTCGTGTTTAGAGTTTTTACTCATTTATTAAACGTGTCGTGTAAGGGTTTACATGTTTCTCACCTGTCACCCATTTAATCCGACACGTTTGACACCCCTAATTTGAAAGACCAAAAGTGACGTCGTTTTTGGTAAAGACTATTAAAAAAAATTACAAAAAATGGTGTCATTCCACTTAACCGCATATCATGTGGTAACCAACTTACTGTAGAGGAGCGGGAATCCACGTTGCCTAGCCTCCGAAAGCTTATGTTGCCTTTGATGATCTCTTGAAGGTGTGGACCCTTGATCCCGAAGACCCTTTCGCTTGGGCAACACATGTGCTCCTCGGATATCATCCCGATTACACCTATTTCTCCCAAGTTCTTCCACCCTTCGATCCTTCTATCTAGGTGGATCATTTTACCGAGGAGGGGGAATAGGTGAAACTTGAAAACAATCCCAACCGTTGCGCCGAAGCCACCCTTTCGGTACACAAATCTCTTCCCTCTGAAATAGATATGTTCCGCATCCCCCTAATCACTGCGGAGAGCTTGGAAGCCACTTTTACAACCAGGAGGACTCTAGCCTCGGGGCTCAGTAGCTCCGCCGAGACCGCGACTATCGTCATCCATCTATTTGCAAACCCACAACAACCTTGGCAACAATAAGAACAACAAGAACAAAGGCGGTAGCAGCAGCAGCAATGGCAGGCATCGTCGAGGCCTCAACAACAACCAGTCTTACTAGAATAGGACCAGACTTTGAAAAGGTAAAGAGACAGGATCAATAGTTCACTTGTTCAACTGTTGGGTCAACTGGTATTTTATAATATAGCTAAAAATAATAAAAAAACATTCTTACAATAGATGCAATTTATCTTAGAGACAAGACACAAAACCCAACACAATTAACAATAATGGAAAATGTAATTGAAATAATACAAAATAAACATCTACTCAAATTATGAGAAAATTACTAGAAAAAAATTAAAACACAACTCAACAATATTAAACATAATAAGCAATGCCTTTTAAAAATTAATATACCCAAATTCGGGGAACCCAAAAGTAAGAGTCTTCTTCTAAGCTTCTAGAGCCTTCCAATTTGAAGAACCAAAACCAAAAAAGACAAAGATCTAGAGAGAAGATAAGACAAAGACTGTGTGTGTGAGAGAGAGCGAGAGAGAAGAAGAAGAAGAAGAAAGACTCAAAGTGGAAGATCAAGAGTCGACTAGTTCAACTGTTTGAGCTCCACAAAGAAAAAGTCTCTGACTGTTTGAGACCCACAAAGCTAGAAGCCTAGAAGACATCAACTTTGAGAGAGAGAGAGAGAGAGAGAAGGAGGGTGAAGAAGTTGCACAATGGAGATTGGAGAAAACGACTAGGTTTTTTTATCTTTTTGGCATGTGAAAATCAAACCGGCAGGCTTTGTAAAACCGTCCGGTTCACCAATTTTGAATAAAACTAGTCACTTTTAGAGTTTATAACCGGTTCAATTGATTGGATGGTCCAATTAATAAACCGAACAGATCTAGGTCCCGGTTCACAATTCGATCGGCCGGTTCGATCTAGTTCTGATAACAATGGCAACAATAACAACCACGATGTGAGCCTCTCTCGAACCAAAGTAACGATTGGCATGGCCACTGTCGCGGTCATGAAGATGAATCATCCAATGAGCATCGAGTAAATCATCACTATGATGTTCCAATGCTTTTCAGTCCAGCTGAGTGGGCCACCCACATCATTACTCGGAGGCAAAAGGTCATCTTGGAATTCGACTTCATCGTTCATTCCTTTGATCTGGCTCTTACTATCAATGGGACCTTAAACTTGGAGGAGGACATGGGCATATTGAATGAGCACGAGGACAACCACCTTTTTCAGGGAGTGATTTAACATAACTTGGTGGTCTGTTCCCGTACGCCTATTTCATTCTCTATTTTCCCTCCGTTTTGTTCCATACTCACCTTCGTTCTTCTTTTCAGGCCTACTAGCATATGGGGCCATCATTGATTTTTTTGGGGACTATCAAACCAAAGTCGAGAAGTCCCATGCCGAGCTGGAGAAAAGGATTTCCATATTGAGAAGGTGGCAAAGATGGTGGCCGACCAAATGAAGAGCATTTTCGACCTAATCCACTAAGCTGGGGGCTTGTCCTCCGAACTGGAGAAAAGTAAGGCGTTTGAGGTTAAGGTAATGAAGAGGACGGAGGAGGCCAAACTCAAAGTTTTAAACATGAAGACCAAGTTATTGGAGGATGAGGCAAACTACACGACGTTGACTTCAAAGGTAGAGGTGCTCAAGAAATAGAAAGGCGAGGAAAACCTTACTGTCAGTTTGTCATGGCCTTTGATAATGGACAAAAAAATTCCTTCAAAAAGGGATGGGATAAGGTGCTCCAAAATCTTCTCACAACATACTTATGTTCTCCAGCAGGTAGCCGATGCGACTGTGGCCCAGCCAAGTATAGATATGATAATCCAATCGGCATTAACCGAGGTAGTGGTGGAGGAAAGAACGGCGGGGGAAAATGAGCCCTGTGATGGGGATTCAGAGGAAGAAATGCCTCCTCTTCGGCTCCTTTTCCTTGCCCTTCCTATGCATCCTCAGGACCTTTCGATTCCTAACACCCCTGCAAGAAATCCAAGTGGGGTTGAATTTGAGGAACTTGAGGACATGCATGCCGACCTTGGTAGTGAAAGTTCTTTGAGGAGGCATTAGGCTGGACTTAGTAGCGAGGAACTCGATGGAGACCTTAGAGATGACACTGGACCTTGAAACTTTTAGGACCCCGATGGGATGCATGTGTTTTTGTATTTTTTCTTCTTTTATGCTTGGAGGACACAAACCTCCCATTTGTTAATGCATTTTCATTTTTGTTGACTTGTTGCTTGTTGCTTGTTTTTTTTTTTTTTTTTGTAGTCTTTCTAGGAGTTGTACTCCATGTGCGAGGTCACTTCTCTTGGGTTCACACCCATATCGACCAAGCCTAAGGCTCCTGTTCACTTCAAGGGCAGTTCTCCAAGTGCGGAGCCTTACCCATCTTGAGGTTGTTCCCCTAACGACCGAGCTCGAGGCTCATGTCAACTTTTCAAGGGTGGTGCTTTAAGTGTGGAGGCTTACCTCTCTCAGGGTCATGCCTCTAATGACCGAGTCCGAGGCTGATACATTTCATGGTTGAGTTACATCATTTCCTTCCATGTCTTGAAGCTTACACAATCCCATGCCTCCTACGGTAATGAATTTGTATGGACCTTTCTAGCTAGGGTCGAGCTCCCAATCAGTTGGCTCCTGAGCGCAACCTACTACCTTGCGCTACACTAGGTCCCCCACATAAATGCTCTACACTAGGACCTTCTTCTGATACTTCATGGATAACTCCCCTTGGTATTTTTCTAGTTGTACAGATGCTATCTCCTTTCTTTCTGCAACTAAATTAAGATCCCTAACTAGAGTTTGATCGTTATTTCTAGATTCGAAGGCTTGGCTCTGTATAGATGGGAGTCCTATTTCTAAAGATATGACCGTTTCCACCCGATACATCAGGGCGTAAGGGGTTTCTCCTGTGGAAGTCCTTGGGGTGGTCATATATTCCCATAAGACATTGAGTATCTCTTTTATCCATCTGCCTTTGGCCTTTTCCAACCTCTTCTTTATCCTAGCCAACACTATCTTTTTGGAGACTTCCACCTTCCCATTACATTGAGGATATGCTAGGGTGAAATAGTAGTTGCGGATTTTGAACCTCGTGCAGAACTCCTAGCTAAATTGCATGCCATTGTCGGATACGAGGGCGTGCGGGATTCCAAACCGAGTGATGATATTCTATCGTACAAATTTCTTGGTCTCGACATCTCGAATACGGCTTAGGGGCTTAACTTAGATCCATTTTGTGAAGTAATCCGTGGTAACTAGGAGGAATTTCCTATTTAGTGGTGCCCTCAGCAGTGGGCCCACTATTTCCATTCCCCACTAGGAGAATGGCCATGGACTAGTCAAGGGGTTGAGGTCTCCTGCTGGCTGACGGATGATAAGGACAAATTTATGGCACTTGTCACATTTCTGAGCATACCCCTTGGCATCTCTTTGCATATATGGTCACTAATATCCCTGATATATTGCATGATGTGCGAGGGACCTTCCTCCCATGTGACTGTCGTAGATCCCTTCGTGAATTTTATATAACAATGGCTCAATTTGGTCTTCTCAAACACATAACAGGTATGGTCCTGAGAAGGATCTCCAATATAACTTCTGGTCGAGGGATACCTAAAATCTAAGAGCCTTTAATTTGATCTTTTTGGCTTCTTTCACATCCTCATGAAGTGTCCCATTCATCAGGTACTTGACTACAGGGTCCATCCAGCTCGGTGGTACGTGTCGGGCATCCATCAGTGTGGATGTTGTGATACCTAGAGATTTGGGACACTTCCAGCTCCTCAAACTTCTCTATTCTTGACTTCGCTTTTCTGTAGTAGGCTTTCATTCTATCATCCCAGGCTTTGAAGTATCTATTGACTTGGTTGACTACCAACTGGGAATCACAGAAAACATGCAGATGCCTAATCTTGATAGAGAGAGCCATGCCAAGCCTCTCTAATAGTTCCTTGTACTCGATCCTATTTTTTGATCCTTTGAATATGAGTCTGATGGCTCACTCCATTGTATATCCTATAGAACTGGTCAAAACTATACCCACCCTTGCTTCCTTGCATTCAAGACCCGTCAACGTGCAAGCTCCAAGTGGTATTATGGTCAGGATTTGTAGGGATTTCCTCCGTAAGGGGTTCGAACATAGAGAACTCAGCAATGAAATCAGCTAGGACTTGCCCTTTGATAGAAGTGCGAAGTTTATATCTTATTTCGAATTCTCCCAACTCTTTGGCCCACTTGGCGACCCTTCCTGACATGTCTACTTTGTGGAGGATGACCTCAAAGGTTGGCCCATTAGGACCTCAATGCGGTAGGCTTGGAAGTAATGTCTTAGCTTCCTCACTGATGTCACCAATGCAAGTATGAGCTTCTCCATCAGTAAGTACCTTGTCTTGGTGTCAAGTAGAGTCTTTCTTACATAATACACTAGTTTTTGGACACTGTTGAGCTCCCTCATCAGCGCCCCACTGACTGAATACTCCAAGACTGATAGGTAGAGGCTCAATACTTTGCCAGCAGCCGAAAAATATAGAGTGGGAGGGGATCTTAAACCTTGATTCCCTCTAGGTCCCGATCACAATCTTCATCCCAGGGGCCCTTCTTCGCCCCTTTGAGCATAGAAAATAACGACTTACATCTATCTAACAACTAGAAGATATTTGGTTTGAGGGCTGCCATTATTCCAGTGAGCTTTTGTATGTCCTTGGTGGTCCTCGGCCTTTGTATCCTCTACACGGCCTATCTCTGATCGGAATTGGTTTCTATGCCTCGGTGAGTAAAAAGGTAACCCAGAAATTTACTTGAGCTCACCTTAAACGCAAACATAGAGGCATTCAATTTCAAGGTTTACTTCTAGAGTACAACAAAGGTTGTCCCGAGATCCCTAAGGTGGTCGGCTTTGTCCATACTCTTTACCAGCATGTCATCGATACAGACTTCCATGGTGGTGCCAAGTTTTTTGAACATCTTGTTCATTAAGCACTGATATGTGGCGCCTGTGACACCCCAAAAATCGAGGGTCTTTTATTAACCGTTGATCACCCATCAACCCGCGGAAATACCCGTGGATGTCGCTTAACCCGACACCACGTCAATAACACCCCCTTAACTGGGATCTTAACACACAAAGGTAATTTGGGTTCAATTATTCATTGGATCCAACCAAGGTCCAATATACCATGATTTATATTTCATTATGACCCATTTACATCATTGAAGGGAAAGAACACATAGCTCAAAAACATGGCAAAGTAGTTTTAAATTATGAAAAATTTGGAGAGAGTATCGGTACACTGTACTAGTACGGTTTGCCCACTGGACCAGACTGTTCCGGTACTCTGTACCGGTACTGTCTGCCTTCTTGACAATAGTGTACATGTACACAGTACTGGTACACTTTGCCCAATTTTGCCTGTTTTAACCATTTTTTATTTTCAATTTATTTCCAACCCTTCCACAACCATTCAGTACATGTTTAACAACATTTTCAACATAAAACTTGATGCAATCAAGTTCTATTACACAAGATTTTGTTTAATTACATGCCAAAAACTAATTGTTCATAGTAATTTTACAAAAACTAATTGGAAACAATTCTCATAGTCCTTCACAATGCCAATATATCAACATGTTCATATCAACATCATTCTCTAGAACCACATCCAAGCATGTCATCACATAACAAGCAATAACACACTTAAATTTCCAAGGCATAATGTAAACACATAGCATGCCCACAAATTCACATAAGTCAAGAGACTACATTGGGCAATTTTTACATACCCATTTCTACATAGAATTTAGTCTACCTATTTTCAATACCCATTTCACCAATTCACAATCATAGGCAAGTGATATATATTTCTATCAACCTACCCATTCCATAATAATATTCTAGGTTGTAAATAAAACTAAGTAGGAGGAAACTCTACCTCTTGAAGCGTAAAACGATCTTGAAAAACTTCAAGAACTCGATTCAAGTCAGAATCCTCACTTTTTCCAAAATCTCGTCCTTGAAATCTTGCCCAAACTTGACCTCCTTGGTATGGCTTTGTAGCTCTCGGCGAGAAGAACAACTTTTGTTCTTAGCCCAAGTGGATTCGAGCTCTCAATCTCCGTAGATCGTAGAGAGAATGTGGAGAACTCAAGCTTTTTCCCTCTCTTCTTGCTCCCTCTTTCTATCGGCTGAAGAATGGAGAGAAAACCAAAATTTTCTCCCCTATTTATATTTTTCAAATGCTTGGCCTATAATTTGCCACACATCTCTCTTTTCCCAGTTTCTTTTTCGTCCTGAAATGATTAAATTTAATTCCGATTGAAGTTAAAAATATTTTTATTCTCACTTGCCATCATTTATTTCAAAATTTTCATAATTTTATTAAAAAAATCATTTTTGGGTTACCCCAGACCCGATTGTCTCGTAAAACGCAAAAAAAATCTAACTATCTCAGATTTCAACGAAATTTGACAGGGTAACTATATTTCGTGAGACAAATCCAATAGTGAGGTTCATTTCGTCATCCGAGATCAAAAAAATTTCAGGCTTACAACCCGTACCATAATGATAATTTACAGTTTTACCCTTTATTCATAAAAGTTTAAATTTACTCGAGTTTTTACCGAGCCGAGGTTCTTTAAACCGAACGGCATCACTTTGTAACAATAAATCCCTCTGGGTGTGACAAATATTCTTATCTCCTAATCGTCTTTGTGTAAAGGGATTTGGTGATAACTTGCTCGGGCATCCATGAAGGTCGTATATTTATGCCCCGTGGTCGCATCAACAAGCTGGTCAAACTTTGGAAGTGGGTAGTCATCCTTCGAGCATGCCTCGTTGAGATCTATTAAGTCAACACAAACTCACCATTTCCTTTTTTTCTTCTTGGCACAAACAGTGTTGGACAACCATTCGGGAAATTAGACCTCCCTCATTTACCTCGCCCGGAGCAGTCGGTTCACCCCCTCTTCGACTGCTTGTACATGATGAGGTGTCGACCATCGAGCGTTCTGTTTCACAAATTTGAAGGTCGATTCAACGTGTAGCTGGTGGTAGATTACCTCGGAGCTTATCCTTGTCATGTCGGCAGGCACTCAAGCAAATACGTTTGAATTCTGACGAAAGAGATTTACCATGTTTGACCTTTCAGCTCGCCCCAACAATGCCCCCTCCAAAAAGAGTCTTTCTTCATCATTAGGGCATAGGAGCACCTTAACCAAGTCTTCTATTGATTAATTAGTTGGGTCAACAATGGGTCATCAACCCTTGGTCGATCGAGATGTGATTGTTATTTGGCCACAATCGCCTCGGCATTAACCCCGGTCTTTTCCGCGACATAGAAATAGGTCTTGGACGGGACTTGGCCGCTATATATCTCCATGATCCTCTTTGGAGTAAGGAACTTGATTTTTTGATGATATGATGAATGTACCGCCTTCAGGGCATGCAGTCAAGTCCTTCCCATAATAGAGTTGTAAGGTGAGTCAGAATCTATTACCACAAACTCAATGTGGATAGTGACAATTTCGACTGTGGCCATGAGAGTGATCTTCTCAAGAGGAAGTGCATACGAGTTGTTGAATCCTATGAAGGGGGCCTTTACGGGTTTTAAATCTTTTTGCTTGAATCCAATCTTCCGAAAAAGGTTATCGTTAATCACCTTAGAAGAACTTCCCGAGTCTACTACGATCCTCTTCACGTCATATTTTTCAACCTGGAGGGTGATTACCAAGGCGTCTTCATGGGGAAAGGCAAGTCTCATTAGGTCGGCATCAGAGAATCAAATTGCTTCGGATTCGTGCCAATGTCGTTTGGATGACTTCCCCGCCCCCCACTCTTATTTTCCTCCACCTTCATGGTAGGTTCCACCCTTTGAAGATCAATTCGGAGTGAATTATAAGTGGGTCGCTCGACTGTGAACACGTGTATAACTTTGTTCACAGTCGTTGCACCCTTACCATGCCCTTGTTGTCTGTGTTATCAATGAACTTGCCGAGATGACCCTCTTGCACCAACTATTTAAGGAACAACTTGTAAACCCTGTAGTCCTCGGTTAAATGCCCAACGTCCCAGTGGTATGAGCACCGAGAGGTCAAATACTTAGGGGAGGGATCCCTCTGCTTCTTAGGTGGCCACTTGAAGAATGACTGATTTTTGATCTTGTGAAGCATCTTATAGATGGGGTGGGGTCGAGGCTGGTGCCATCCTAGTATTGGGGGCCTCTTTCTCTTGTTTCTTAGGTTCGATAGCCTTGGATTTCGGAATGGCAGTCTACTACTCCACCTTGGAATACTTGTTGATGCAAGACATTAGGTTCTTCATATTTACTGTAGTCCGTTTGGTCAAGGATCGGTATAAGTCGGTGTCTCAGGATAGTCCAAGCCTAAAGGTTGCCACTTTCATGGTCTTAGACCATACCTTAACTTTGTTGACCTCTTCCCAATACTAGATCGCATACTGTCGGAGGGTTTCTCCACTCCTCTGCCTAAGTGTCAGTAGCGCGCCAATGTCCTTTGGCCTTATGTTGCTAGTGATAAATCAAGCGATGAACAGCTTGGTCATTTGCCTCCATGACCCGATACTTTTTTAGGCCAGTCTCTCATTCCATTTAATGGCAGTGCCCCTGAGGCTCATCAGGAACACATTACACAATAACTTGCGGTCAATGTCATATATGGACATAAGTTGCTTGTATTACCGAAGATGACTCTCGGGGTCTATTCTCCTGTCATAGACCTTGAAACAGGGGACGGTGAACTGCTTCAGTATCTTTACCTCCCTAGTGGCTCGGACAAATGGCGTCACAATTTGCTCGTCTTTGGTATCATCGTTCCTTTCCCTTCTAAAGGTCTTCTTGTTGGAACGAAAATCCTAAGAATCATTGACAGTGCGTATGTATCGAATACAAAAAAAAAATCTTTAAAACCCTACAAGGCGCAATTAGGGTTTACCTTCAAGATCACTCTAGATTGATCTCATCTAAACACAAATGCGAAAACTAACCACAAACGTGAAAGACAACTCGACGAACCTCACGACCTTCTCTTGTATATTCCCCAACATCAAAATCGGATGCAATGTGGGCTTCAAGAACCTTCGAACTTCTGCTCTCTCTCTCTCTCTCTCTCTCTCTCTCTCATCCTCTCTCAAAATGTGAGTAATGAATTGATACTGATTTAGAGAGCCTATACATCTGTGTATGGGCCACGACAGAAACCCTAAGGAGAAATAAGGATCGGGCTTCCAATGGGCCTAAAATTTCTATGTTCAACCCAGAACAAACATCCTACAGCCCATTAATAATAAGTTAGTTCACTAAAACTTATTATTGATCTTTTGAGCCTTATTTCAAAATTATATTCAGGCTAATTATTATTATATACTTAATAATATCCCCACATTTAAGGTTACAGATGTCCATCAATTAAATAAATTACTGACAATTATATTTAATTAACTTCTTTTTTTTCTTGAAACCTTACCGCTCAACTTATTTATCATGTCAAATAATTAAATTCACCTGCCGAGTTTGACATGAAAAAAACTTATGAGCTTCATCAAAAGGATATATCATCAACCCATTTAAATACCAAAATGTTGTTTCCTTTAATAATTAATTTTCACCATATAAATAATATCATCTCCCAATTCACTGAGCTTATTGACTCATTATGAATCTCATTCTTTGACAAATTAAAGTGACAAAACATTATATGCATGTGACAATTAAATATTTTGGGACTAAGAGCATAAGCAATCATAATAATCATAAGGTATTTATTATCTTATTGCATCAGTAAATGATAATAACCTCAACATGGGTATATTCAATACACAAAGTGTACTAATGCAATAATCCGACACATCAAACAGTCTCCTATAGTCAAGAAAGACTATGCCAGAATATTACACTATAATCATACTGATGATATATCCAATTTCATCTTGGATTGTGAACATATACTCATATTATACAAGGATTCGATAATTTAATCTTCTGTGCATAAGCTGAACTCTACACATCATATTATCTACAATGTAAAATATAAGACACACGTGCATACCATATATCAAATATAATGCAAATATTTTGCCCACATAGAAAGAACAAACTTCTATTAATTAATAAAAAGAGTATCAATACAAAAAGTAAGCTTTTAGTATACAACTCTATCATTTCTAGCGTTTGGCATCGAGACGCAATCGAAGATCCTCTTTGGGCCCCTTATCCTTGGGTTCCTAAGTTGTGGAGCCAGTGTGCGACTCTGCCACTTCTACGCCCCTAGAAAGCCCATGGCGGAGGTCTTAATAGGAGAGAGCCCAATCACGCTTTGTTTCTCCCAAGGGTTTGTTGTTGGGAACACGTCCTCCATGGCCACGGGAATCACGCTTGTCACCCAGGTGATGGCGCACGTCCCTCCCCGAGATTTCTTGTGGGCGATCTTGGGAGTAGCTCCGATGGACACTCATGTCCTCACGTTTCTTGCTCCACCAACTGGTTTCCTCTGACTACTCAAAGTCGCTTAGCCATTTTAGGACGTGAACGTTATCTTGTTCGAGTTGCCCCAGACAGCCTCCTAATCGTCGTTTCATCAATTCCATTATTTCTCAAGCTAGGACCCCTTGCCCTCCTTGGCTCTAGTCCATTGGCAATATCTGATGTGAATTGAGCTCAACCCTGTCTGATTGGTCTAAGGAATGAGATTCCATGACTACAAGGAGATGGTCAACTTATGTGTTTCTCACGCGTAGGCTTCCCCTATCTCACCATGAGATCGAGTGTTCACCATGATTGTGTCACTACAAGGAAATCAAATTCGATAACTTTCCTACAGACGACACCAAATTGCATGGATGAATTCCTACAATGGATTGAGATAATGATCCTCTAGATGATTTTGAATGGTGAACCTGAAATGGAAGAAGAATCAGAAAAGGGGTCGGGTGTACAGCTAACTAATCCCCTCTTATGCTTAAGTCAATCGACATTTGAGTGAAAGTGCATAGTATATTCTTGATTCAGATTGCGTACCTTCGTTCAGTTTTTGGAGGGATATTTGTGCCTAGATTCATAATGATGTCTTTTATCCGAAATCCCATCCTAGAATTTAATGGCTTGAGTGCACAATCTAGCATAATGAGTGTTATTTTGTCATGTCTTATTAATGCTAAGAACTCGGGCACCTAGATCTTCTCTCTGGACCGCGCCGAGCATTCATGGTTCGATTTCCAGCCATTAAGTACTCTAAATAGGTACTCAAAGCCCACAATCGATCCTTTATAAGAAGGCACTAGATCCCCTCAGAAGCCCTCGAAGGCTCCCACCCAGTCTAGTAGCCATTAATGCATTGTAATGATGAATATTTTCCCGTTCCTTGAGCATTAAACAGCTATTAATGGTCTGTCATACCAACACGACCCACATTAAGAAGCTGTAAAACTTCATTTAATGCGTGGTTTCGAATAGCATACTTGGACCAGAGTACCCTACTTGCTCGGTGTCTCCTTCTAGCAAATTGTACGTGTTCTGATAACTGTGGGTATCCACGCGTCAAGTTTTTATTGGCACGCCGCCTAACGTCCCATCACAAATCATATTATGTCAAGACTCTAATGCAAACTAACGAAGAAAAATTTAACTAGCAAATGTCAACAATAGTGGAAACAACTAGAAAAATAATTTAAGTCATAAATCCAGAATTCTAATAGTAATAGTAAATCTTTCACTTGGTGTGGTGCACACAATCCTATTCATAGTAAAGTAGACTGGGAAAAAAAAATTATAGTTTGTGAACTTATTTTTTCTTAATTAACACAATATTTTCTAATTAAGTTCTCATACTAAACAAAATAATAAAAAATAAATACAAAGAAACTTCTAAATTCATACTACATGTGTCAATCGAGTTATGCAATGCCATGTTCAGTATTCTTGTATTTGAGTCATGTTATTTTGGATTCATATTCTATTCGTATTATT
The DNA here is from genome assembly GCA_023539305.1 of Ilex asprella. NCBI lineage: Eukaryota > Viridiplantae > Streptophyta > Magnoliopsida > Aquifoliales > Aquifoliaceae > Ilex > Ilex asprella. The sequence goes on from CM042187.1 coordinate 21,559,031, forward strand.
TTATTGTACTCTCTAAACTAGAATTTATAGGACTCGAATTTTTATTTTGAAAAATTGTGAGCAGACATGTTTTAAACTATTTAATTGTGAGAAAATACCTTGACTAAAATCTTTTGTATATAAGTGCTTTTGACTAAAAATGTATTGTAGGTCAATACTCATTAGCAAATTTTGAAATATTTTCTTCAATAAAATACAATTTTCCTTATTTGAAGATTGTTAGTTTAGCAGTCCCATTTTTTATGGGATTTGATTTATTATCTTAATGGTTACATATTTTAAGGGATTGTAAATTTTGAAATTTAAAATTATAAATCAAATCAAATAAAAATGAACGGCTTGGCTCAAAATTTTCGGCTTCAATATTTGAATTCAATATTTCTTTCCTCTATCAACATGTCTATCCTATCGTCATCTTCACTGTCAATGTTTCTGTTCTTTATCACTGTCACAATGTCAAGTTACAATTTAATGTTACAGTTTAATGTAACTGTCAATTATGTGGATGTAAGGATCCACCTCCTTGATGATGTGTTACAACTAAATGTGGACAACCATGTACGTGAAGATGTCAATGTACTAAATGATGGTATTGATAATAACACTGTGACATAACAAAACAATGTCACACTGTTACAGAATGACAGTGTGATATAACACGGCAATGTCATACCACTATAAAAACCCAATATGCCTCCAACACACTGTCAATCCAGACAACTATAATTACTAGATTTTATCAAACTTTTCTACCATAGAATATTACTGAGATGAAACATTGATTCATTAAAATTTCTAGATCCGTAATTACATTCAATTGTCTTGGAATTTTTGTTTTAATTGTTGTCGTAATATGAAATCTTCTTCAGTCAAGCTCTACTAATGATTCAAGAACATCGACACCATTTTAGCTCGTAATTCTTTTGTTTGTGCTTGTCTAAATTTCTATTCTATGTCTTCTCCTATTGCCAATTGTTTCATAAGGTAGCAAACGTAGATACCACAATCAACCTTGCAATATATATTAACATTTAAGGTTAAAATTGCATAAAATAAAAGGCATTTTCCAATAAAATGCATTATCAATCAATGATTCCAATTGTAACGGGGTTAAAATCATAAAACCCCAACTCTAAAAACCCTAGTGCAAAAAAAAAATTTGAACCTATTGGATTAACTTGAAAAATACTAGTTTATGAGAAATCAATATATCAATATTTGCTTACCTGCACAATGATACAGAAATTCTAGGATTGTTGTTTGATAATCATCAGTTTGAATGAATGCAACTGCGATGTCGGCATTTTTTAAAAACTCCGACGTTAGAAAACTCAGACCACATGCGACCGCTTCAACATCTTCGGAATCTTGTCTCGATTTGGTTGAAAACTGAATGATTATAGGGAGATTTTTGTTTAAATGTTGAAATCCATTTTTTGGGAGGTTTTTGCATATTATCAGTTATCAAGTTTTTTTGGGAGTTATTGCATGAAATTTGGTATTTTTCGATTGTAATCCTCCCTCCTGTTTGTATACCTATGTGAGTATTTTTTGTCCTTCTAAAAGAAAAAGTACTTCTCCATAAAACTTTGTTAATTGAACCCTTTTTCACAATTAACTGTTAAAATAGGTACCGACCTACAAAAAACCCTTTTTTCTCAATAAAATTCAATAAACATAGGACCCTTTAAATTGAAATCTGCCACATTATTCATTTAATTTTTTATCTAGAGATAAAAGAACTTAAATATTTTTATACAATATTAATTAAACGGTTTATTCAAGTTCCACAAATCCAATATATCTATCATTTATGTTAAATGTTTGTGTCAATTTCAAATTTGTATTAGGGAAAAAATTGAAACCTCTATTCCTCTGACCTCCCCATCCCTGTGATGGCGCAGCCATTGGTTGGTTGGACCAATATAATCAACTTTGGAAGTCTAGGCGAAAGATTAGGAATTTTTGGTCCAAAGGGAAGTGTAATTGATAGCTTTATTATTATTGTTTGATTTATGAGTATTTGTGTGACTAGGAGTATTAATTAGAGTTTAACTAGGAAATTATTATAGATTTTTAGTAAGATAGGGATTTGAGAGTTTGATTATGAAACTCTTTTAGTATTTTAGAAGGAAAGTAGTTTTATTTTAGTAGGGGACTTGGCCTATAAATAATGGTGTAATCCCAACTATTTTTAATTAGAGTGAGTAATATAATAAAAGTGGTTCTCTATGGAGAATTTATGTGTTTCTTTACCAATTTCTTGTGAGGATGAGGTAAATCTCTTCCACCCTTTATTCTTTCTTCTTCTCTTTCTATTTTCTAATTTCTAGTCCTTCCCGATCTACATAAGTTTGGCATTAGAGCGAAATCTCGATCCAAATCTTTTTTTCTCTATGTTGCTCCAATATCTTCATTTCTTCCTGGTACTATTCGATCGCATCATTCCTCACCATCAATTTCAACGAGTCAATGCCAACCTTCAATAGTTCATTCAACAAGTGGTCGTCATTGGTTGTTACTTCTTGTGACCTCTGCGTAAGTTGTTTCTAGGGTTTAAAAACCGCAACCTAAAATTTAGAGGAAAAAGACAGGTTTAACCCAAGCCTAAAATACCAAAAAAAAAAAATAATCAACCCCTCTTTCATTCAAAAGAATTTCCTACGGGCCCAAATCCATAATACCCAAAACCCAAATTCTGTCCGGCCCAAATATATATATATAGCCCAAACCACGTCCAACCAAAAAAAAAATTTCCAATTGCCCTCCTAACACAAAAAACAACCCCACCAAATTACACAAACATACCAAAACCTTTCCAAAATTAAAAAACTGATCCCTAGAGTTTTTGAAATTATACTTTCACTTGAATTTTTTTTAAAATTATAATTTTTACCCCCAAAGTTTCTAAAATTTTAGTTTGGTCCTAAAGCTTTCTAAAATTATAATTTAACCACAAAATTTTTAAAAATTCGTAAAACATCTTCCATTACGATGGTTTCCAACGTTGAATTAAATGCTAAAGTGGAGCCTTTATCCCAAGTACATATTGATTCACAAAAGGCCATGAATGAAAGGATGGATTCACTAGAGGCTTCTATAACATCACTAAAGGAGATCATGGAAGTTTATCTCTTAGATAAGAAGGGAAAAGGAGTTGAGAAAAATGTCAATAATAGTCCATCATCTTCAGTCCTCAATCCTCCACAGGTACTTGTACAAACCCCTCCACCCCAAGCTCAAGTTCAAGATGAATTGAGATTGTTTGATATTGATAGGGGAGTTAAGCTAGAAGTTGGAGATTTTTATGGAGATAATAATCCCGAGATATTCCTTGATTGGTTACATAGCGTTGAAAGCTTCTTTAGATGGCATCGTTTGATCGATGAGAGGAAGGTATTCTTTGCAGAATCAAAATTGAAGGGTATAGCAAGACTTTGGTGGAAAAAGTACCAACAAACTCACTTTAATTTTGATGATTTGAATGATGATCATTTTATAGGTGTTATTCATCCTTTACTTATTGCTAATAAAGAAGTTGTTAATTGTGAGCTTATTCATCAAGGAAAAATCTTTCAGACAAGAGTTTGTTGTGAAGGACAAATATGTTCGTTAGTGATTGATATAGGAAGTTGCACAAATGTGGTATCAGAAGAGGTCATGCAAAACCTAAATTTGAAAGTTGAACCACATCTGGAACCATATCATATAGCATGGATTACTAATACCAAGCTGAAAGTTGATAAGAGATGTCCAATTACATTCACCATTGGAAGTCTTAAGGAGACCATCATGTGTGATGTATTACCTCTTAAACTTTGTCATATACTTTTAGGGCGTACTTGGATATGGGATCGTGATGCACAACATGCGGGGTGAGTTAGTACCTACTCTTTTGTAATTGGACGAAAGAAGTATACTCTTACTTGTGCTACTGTTGCACGTACACTAGAATTGAAAAAAGGTCATTATTGATTCAGAGAACTTCTCCATCAGATGGTATTCTTGGTCGTCTTCCTTACTCACTAGAGTCGAGTTCTTTTGAGCAGAGGAGAATTGATGGCGCAGTCATTGGTTGGTTGGACCAATACAATTGACTTTAGAAGCCTATGCAAAAGACTATGAATTTTTGGTCCAAAGGGAAGTGTAATTGGTATTTTTATTATTTTTATTTAATTTATGAGTATTTGTTTGACTAGAAGTATTAATTAGAGTTTAACTAAGAAATTATTATAGAGTTTTAGTAGGATAGGGATTTGAGTATTTGATTATGAAACTCTTTTAGTATTTTAGTAGGAAAGTAGTTTTATTTTAGTAGGGGACTTGACCCTTAAATAATAGTGTAAACCCAACTATTTTTAATTAGAGTGAGTAATACAATAAAAAAGTGGTTCTCAGTGGAGAATTTATGTTTTTCTTCACCGATTTCTTGCAAGGATAAGGTAAACCCCTTCCACCCTTTATTCTTTCTTTTTCTCTTTCTATTCTCTAATTTCTAGTCCTTCCCGATCTATATCACCCTCTCCCTGAAAACATATGTACCTACTTGATGCTAAGATAAATATTCAGAGGCGCTAAGATAAATATTTGGAGGTGATTTAAAGAGAAAAGTTGAATTCAGAATTTTCATCTTTGTGTAATGAACTTGTGCTCAACGTAACATAATGTCCAATTGAACACAATTGTCGTACCTTAGTTTCATTTAATCCACAAATGGTGAGTAATGCATGAAGTTTATGCATAAAATACATTGTAGTTAGTCAATTACCCATTTAGCTATCTGATCTACCAGCTACTAATAGGCCAACGAGAAAACTACATCCCTTACTGATTGAGCTAATAGAGGGCATTAAAGTGATCACCCTTATTGAAATACACAAATAGAAGCAACCCTCCTTTTGTTGATGCTTGCAAGCCTTACGTATGCTCTTTTCTGTCATTGCAATCCCTTTTTCTCTGGATAGAGGTGTGCATGTTTGTTTGAGTTATTAGTGGATGAGATTGAACTAAACTAGTCCAATCATCATTTAACACTAAGTTTGGTTTAAGTTTGAAGACTCACACCTTATTTATTTGTAATAGGCAAAATATTGAGAGTACCTCCTACAGGAATTGAAAGATTTATATGCTTCTAAACTTGATCTCTCAGTCTTCTCTCACCTACAAAATGAACAAACTGCCCAAGATCAAACTACTTCGATCAAAGGCACTCAATGCTTAAGTCAGTAAATGGTACTGAATAAATTGCAGACAGACAAGGAAAGTTCCGCGTCCTTTTTGCCTTGGCTCCTATTGCTTTTTATAGTCCCCTGTTCAGTTAGGGTTTTCATGATTTTCGATTCAAGGTAGCACACCTCCCTTCAATTGAGCGATTTCGTTTGAGAAGCTACTGAATCTCTCTGACAGTTCCCTTGGCCTATAATTAAGCTCATTAGCTTAACCAGAATGTCTGAGTTATAGACATCTTTTTAGCACCACGTTCATTGTTTAAACAATTCAGTCGTAACAGTCCAGTCGTGACGAGCACCGAGTTCAATCCTTCCTTTTCGAGCTTTCTGATCAGCTTAGTTGTTATTTGATGATAGCTCGGTTGGATCTTATTTTCTGTTCGGCCGGGACAACCTAGTTGTTTGTTCGGCCGAGTTTTATCCTTTGTTAGGTCGGACCAATTTTAGCTCGGCTCAAATAGCCTAGTTATTTGCTCTGCTCAGCTGGACTAACTTTAGCTCGGCCCGGATAGCCTAGCTATTTGCTCGGTCGAGTTTTATCCTCTTCTCGATCGGGATAACCTAGCTGTCTATTCGGCTGAGTTTTATCCTTTGTTAGGTCGGACCCATTTTAGCTCAGCTCAGATAGTCTAGCTAGCTCAAATAGTCTAGCTATCTGCTCGGTAGAGTTTTATCCTCTGCTAAGTCATGACAACCCAGTTATCTGTTCGGTCGTAGTATAGTCGTTCCAAATAACTATTTTTAATACATGCAACCTGCCACGTGCTCAAGTCAAATTGTCAGATGATGATCTGAATTTATTGACCCCTTCATTTGCCGCCAAAGAATATTTTTCATGTGACACACTGGAAGATATTCTCTGTTTACAATCCTTTCTTATTATTTGTCTTATATTGTTCCTTATGAAAAGGCATTTTTTGAGACCCTTTCCCCTAGCATAGAAGTCCCACCTCAATGAAGGGCTCAGGAGTTCAATACTTAAGAAAAATTCCAATCATGGCCCTTTCTCCTAGCTAAGAGGATCTGCCTCATTAAAGGGTTCGAGCATAAGTTCTTGGTCACTTATTGTGACCCTTGCACCGATTCGCTAATCTAATCGGTCTTCAAACTTTACCCATTTGGCTTACATCGTCGTGCCTAGACATGGGCCTAAGTTTGATCGGATTGCTGCACCTGAGCTAGGTCCCTGCCTCTGTCAGGATTTTTTCATCCCTGTCGTGGCAATGGGTTGGCTTATGCCTGAGTCATCTCGGGACTTTCATGTGGTAGGTACTCCACAAAAAGGATTAGCTCTAATGATAAATCTTATTTACTCATAGGAGGAACTCCGTCGTTAGGCATCGTTCACGTGGTAGGTACTCCACAAAAAGATTAGATTTGAAGCTCAATCTTATTCATTTGCGGGAGGTACTCCGCTGAAGTGATATATCCCAACTCATCGGCTCAAGTGTATCATTTATAAAAGGATGTTGATTCTTATTTTGGCTTGTATCGATTGTTCGGTCCAAATAGAGGGGTTGAGCATGGTACGACCCAACCCTTAATTTTTACATACTTGAGGATCTCGGCCCCCATGTCAACTAGCTTCTGTGGTAGATAATAATTCAAGTAGCTATAAGTGCATGTATAACATGAAGCCTCACAAAAATTTCTTCAGTATCAACGATGGAATCATGATTGCTCGGGCTTCGTGTCGCCTATTTTTCTTTGATCTTTCGACCTCTTCCTCTTGTTCAGATGTCCTCTCGACCTATCTCCAGTTGTTTGTGTCAGTGTAAAAGTTTTTGGATGATTTGAAAGGCTTTTCAGGACTAATGGAAGTCATGGACACTAGCACGTGAAGCAGGCTGCTGGTTTTCGTCATCACGATAAGCAGATAGCTTTAATAAATTTGTTATGAGATTCTAACCAATGATCCATTTATGTTGTAAGCTCAAATAGATAATCAAACCAAAGCTTTCTAAGAATTCTTCATAGTTCATAATACATTGGGCTAAGAGAAGACCCTTTGGACTCTTGAAGCCATAGGAGAGTTTATTTGGAAATGTTGCACCATCATAACAATATATCTCCACAGATTTGTAACTTTGAGTAATATTCCACTTAGGAGAAGTTTGATCTTAAGCCAATGTTTATCGGGCATTGTGGCACACTACACCGTCAATGGATGTTGCTTACTTCTGATGAGATCATGTGTACTTAAAGTCTTGAGTCTAACCCAATGTCCATAGAGAGTTTCACCAATGTCCACAGAGAGTTAATTTCTACTCATGTAGATCCTTCATATTAGGAATTGAGTGGTACACTCTAATTCACCTCGAATTCAAAAAATAATAATTCTTATTGGTTGACACTTCAAGTCGAATATCCAACAATTGACCCTCTTAAATTTCTTTCGGTATCAAGTAATTAGTCCTCTTGGATCTCTGTCATATCAATTTTTATGTCTTCTTGGTTCTCTTTCTCATTGGCCAACCCCATCGTAAAAATTGGATCATCTCAAAGACTCCATGTGTCATTATTTATAACATAAATAATAGAGTTATCTTTAAAACATAATATAGCAAAATAAAAAAAATCAAATATCATGACAATCAAATTATCTCCAAAAATAAATCATATTTTTCTCTTAGATCTCTTACCTATCAAAGCATGTCAGATTATGGGTGTCACATATTCATCACACATATGTATACTCAGATTACGAGCATGTCAAACATGCAAAACAAAATCGAAGGATTCTCATACCATGGGGCAGGTGCATAGGGCTTATATGAAGAGATCTATCATCCTTTTATCTTCATAGATGTCTAATAAACAATAGATTTTGATCACAACCATCTTTGCAGTATTGATTACTCATTCTAACAAGGGAGCTATACTCCACTAATTTCTTATGCAGCGTGTGAGTACTTGGTTCAATACCAAAACCACCAGTTTGGTAGAGAGTTAGTCTCTATTTATGTATATCCTGTCTACTAGGAATCAAGGAATCAAGTGGCACACTTGGATCCCTCTTTATAGTCATATATAATTATCATTGATAAACCTCTTCAGTTGAATATCAATTAGGTTATTGACCCTCTTGGGTCTCTTTTTCGTAGGCCGACTCTATTAGTCAAGTACTTCCTTGTGTTTGGATCAAGATTGGTCACAAACCATTGTAAAAATCAAATCATCTTAAGGCACCAAGTTTCATAATTTATCTCCCATGCGCGAGATTAATGCCAAACATATGTCGGATCTATAAAAAGATTGAATATCAAGTGTGATACAGGCAACTGCAATAGATAAGTTCTACCATGCGAAATAAACCAGAGTATATATATTGATATAAGACATTAATTTTGTCATATGATGTTGAACTTCATCACCTGTGTACTCGAAATCAAGTGATACACTCTAATTCCTCTTGGAGTGATCACATTTAATTCTAATTAGTTGACCCTGTGTCGGTTCAAGTAATTGATCATCTTGAGTCTTTTTATGGTATCAAACAATTGTCCTTCTTGGGTTTTTGTATTATATGGTCAAGATGATTCAATTATGTTAAAGACATTATATATCATATTTTAGGCCAATCACATATTAACTAGTCTCATATTATAGGTAAAACTAACGTTTAAAGTATTCTTTGGCATCCAAGACATACCAGAAGGTCTCAGACTTGTCTCTTTGAGTTGGTCACATGGAGCCCAAATAAAGGGCAACAGACTTTGTTCAAAAAATAAATTCCATGGAAGAGAAATACCACAATTAGCAATTTATGCTTCTAGAAGATGAATAATTCATCTTGCTTCATGAGACGACATCCATCACGCAAGGCAGAAATACATAAAACCATGATGAATGTTCCAAATGCACATTCTCCTCGCTCTTGTACGCTATCCTCTACTTGGCCGGACTAAGCTTAGGTCGGCTAAGATAGCCTTTTAGCTCGATCGAGATAGCCTAGCTATCTACCCAGTCAGATCTTTCCCTTTGATTGGCCGGACCAACTTTAGCTCGGCTCGAATGGCCTCGCTACTTTCTCTGCTCAGCTTGACTAACTTTAGCTCAGCTCAAATAGCCTAGCTATCTGCTCGGTTCAGTTTTATCCTCTGCTCAGCCGGGACAACCTAGCTATCTATTCGGCCGAGTTTTATCCTTTGTTAGGTCGGACCAATTTTAGCTCGGCCCGGATAGCCTAGCTATCTACTCAGTAGTAGTATAATCGTTCCAAATAACTATTTTCAACGCATGCAACCTTTGTATTGGTCGCATGGGGCCCAAATACAGGGCAACTGACTTTGTTCTAAAAACAAATTCCATGGAAGGAAAATACCACAACCAGTAGCTTGTGCTTCTGGAAGATGAATAATTCTGCTTCATGATACAACGTCCATCACGCAAGGAAGAAATACCCAAAACCATGATAAACTAGCTCTCGTACGCAATGCTCGCGATCTCGATTTTTGCACATATAAATTTATCGACAATGCTCGTCATATTATAGGGCAAGATCGATCGAATACTTATATATTTACAATTTACGGAAACTTGATCACTGTTTTTCACAGATGGCGTCAAATGTAAGAGGCAAAAAATTGAGAGTACCTCCTACAGGAATTGAAAGATTTATGTCCTTCTGAACTTGATCTCCCAGTCTTCCCTTACCTACAAAATGAACAAACTGCCCAAGATCGAAGTGCTTCGATCGAAAACACTCTGGTGCTTAAGTCATTAAATGGTATTGAATAAATTGCAAAAAGACAAGGAGAGTTTTGCGTCCCTTTTGCCTTGGCTCCTATTGCTTTTTATAGTCCCCTGTTCAGTCAGGATTGCCATGATTTTCGATTCAAAGTGGCACACTTCCCTTCAATTAAGAGATTCCGTTTGGGAAGCTATTGAAATCTCTCTGAAAGTTCTCTTGGCCTATAATTAAGCTCATTAGCTTAATCAGAATGCCTGAGTTATAAGCATCTTTTTAGCAACACGTTCACTGTTTAAACAACTCAGTCGCAACAGTTCGGTCGTGACGAGCACCGAGTTCAAAATTTCCTTCCGAGCTTTCTGATCAACTCAGTTGCTATTTGATGACAGTTCGGTCGAATCTTATTCTCTGCTCGACTGGGATAACCTAGCTGTCTATTCGGCCAAGTTTTATCCTTTGTTAGGTCGGACCAATTTTAGCTCTGCTCGAATAGCCTAGCTACTTGCTCTGCTCGGCTAGACTAACTTTAGCTCGGCCTGAATAGCCTAGTTATCTGCTCGGTCGAGTTTTATCCTCTGCTCGGCCGGAACAACCTAGCTGTCTATTCAGCCGAGTTTTATCCTTTGTTAGGTCGGACCAATTTTAGCTCGGTTCGGATAGCCTAGCTATCTGCTCGGTCGAGTTTTATCCTCCGCTCAACCAGGACAACTTAGTTGTCTGTTAGGCTGTAGTATAGTTGTTCCAAATAATTATTTTCAACACATGCAACCTGTCACGTACTTAAGTCTAATTATCAGATGTTGATCAGAATTTATCGACCATTTCACTATCCTTGAACCAAACATGATATAATAGGAATAAAATAAAAAAAATCAATCCATGAATTAAATAGTATGTGCAAGGAAAAAAGTGGGTCATCATCTAATGATCATATTTGGATATGAAATAGAGAGCTAGGATTCTACTTAGTATGAGTAAGACTTCGCCTCGACCTGGATCAATAACTATTAACATTTAGATTTTCTTCCTTCGATATTTTATTTTTTAATAATCAATGACTATAAATGAATTAATATGAGATTTATGATTACAAATTATTTTTGATAGCATAGTATTATTTCCTTATATTATTCACCTGTTTCACATTTATTGCACACTGTTAAACAGGCAGTAACATTTCTATTTAACTGCATTGAATGGACCGGTAGAGAGCAATTCCCTTAGAACGGACTCATTAAGATGGTCATATGCTATGCTTTATGCATTCCAAAGTGGGATATGCGTATGCCGTCAAGAATATACAAGTAAGACTCAGACCTAAAGAAGGAAACAATCCAAAGCAGTTGGGAG
>CM042187.1:21570401-21588884 GCA_023539305.1 Ilex asprella
ATATATATATATATATATGAGAGTGAAAATATACATATACATGAAAGTCCTAGTCTCAATGATCAAGAATAGAAGAAAAACTCCTACCTTGTGTTCTTGAAAGCTAGGTTTTGATCTTGAATCAACTCTTTAAATTCTTATTTTTCTCTTCCTTTCTTCATCTCTTATGTTTTCTAGGGTTAGAATGACTGAAATGAAGGCTAAGGAGGCATCCTAATGTATTTATAGTGGAGAAAGGACCAGCTGTTCGCGACTTAAAATTTTCAGATTTCTATAGCGACTAGCGGTAGTTACTACCGGTAGATCGAGTACAATGGACACTCGACTACCTGTTGACTACCAGTAGCTCGGGTACTCGGGTACACTGGACATTCGACTGCCGGTAGTTCGGGTAAACTAGGCACTCGACTACCTGTTGACTACCGGTAGCTCGGGTACAGTGAGCAATCTTCTACCGGTAGTTACTACCCAGATTTGACTACTTCACCTATTTTTCATTTCCAATCCATTCCTAACCCTTTCAAGGCCATCCCATACATGTCTAACAAGGTTTTTCACATAAATCTTGATACCTACAAGTTCTATTGAAAACATTTTCAATTCTTTACAAGTCAAAAACTAAATTTTAGCTAAATATTTACTATTTTCAAGCTTAATACTTCCCAAATATTACCTCACCTATGCTATCATGTGAAAATCAATTAATAAACAATTATATCACTATATGTATATAAATATGTGGGGGTTTACAGTATGTTAGAAATTTTTTAAAGCCAAGCACAACTCCTGTGTGGAAAAAGTACATATGCTAAACACCGAAGAGCAAACCGTCTTTGTGCTTGTGTAAGATGTGGTCGTACAAAACATCTAATACGATATAATAAGTGTGTGGAATCAATTTCAGGACGAGCGTTAGATCGTTTATGGTGGATTAGGGATGGGCAGAGCAAGGGATACCCTAAGATCCCATTCTATTCTGCCCCGATATTAAATAGATTCATGAGGACTAAAATTAATCACGTTACTAGTGTTACCGAACCATATAGTTCTAATACCGACTAAATATGACTAACAAAATGTATAGTTTTGGAAATAAATGTAGATAGTTATAAATAAATATAAATAACTTTAGATTAAGTAGGAAAATTAACAAATAAGAAATAGCAAATAAAATAATAAAACCCAATTCATTGAAAAGAAAAAGAGTGGTTAGCAAAGTTTTGTAAGATATATAAAATTATATCTAATTTTGTGAACTGCAAGAATTTATAGGAAAAATAACACAATTGTAGAAAATCAGAGAAATAGTCTGCAGTTAGACAACACCATTGTGGAGCTAGCATCCGGACGACAATGCACTTTTATATATCTCCTCCAGACATAAAATTGATTAGTTCAGTTTCCCTTGCAAATTAGAAAATTCAAAAAAGCCAAAATCTTCAAAGAAATAACCCTCAAATCTGCTACGTTTAACCATTTTTCTTCAAATCTTCTGCGATTATTCATTTACCCTTAACATTTTGAAGACATAAATCGATTGAAATCAACTAAAATGGAGTATTTGAAGAAAAATCAACAAAAAGAATTTATATCACATGAATAACAGCCACAAGAGGATTAACCATACATCCCAGTGAATGACAAAACTAATTGACATATCTTATTAGAAATGGAGGCCAGTATTGCTTAGATTAATCAACACATGGATGAATATAAACAAAATCAAGTTGAGCTGCTGAAGTTATCGTTCGGGAGGAGAATCTTCTACTTCCTAAACAAACTGAAGATTCTACAAAACAATTTTCTCTCTTTCACTCATCTTTTACTTTATGCACTTGAACTTTAAATTATTTTACGTTTTGAACATATTGTGTGTTTTAAATTTGTTTGTGTTTTAAACCAGTTTTTATATATGGAACTTATATTTTAAATTAGGAGAATTATTTCATATAATTTGCAATTAAATTATGTTAATATTCCTATGCTTTGTGAAAATAGCCTTAATCTGATCACACGGGATTTGCATATTGTAGTTATATATTATCTTAGTATTTTTGTTAAAACTTACTCCAATATGCACAAATAGATTTCTTTATTTCAGAAACCTTGTGCAATATTATACTCTTTACATATATTATGGAGATGTATAACCAATTGAAGAATTTGAGCCAATCTTTCTTGGAGAGAAATTCTACATCTACTCGAGTAAACATGTTCGCTTTTACGATAAATTTCCTTTGAATAATCTCATTAATTTTGTTTTGATTACACTTGTTAGATTATGTTGTAGGAATTATACAAATGTATAATTTCTGAAAAATGATCTTAGACCCTTTTTCATTATCTTTGAGCATTTACAATATCTTTTACAAAAATTATCCTTAGTCAGTTTGAGCCTGAGAAAAAAATATAGATTCTTTTCATGAAACCTAACAAATACCCGAGCCATATAAAAATATATCAAACCTACCTTTGTTACATAATTTTCTTACACCCTCTTCTATATCAGCAAGATACAGAAAAATTGAAGAAGGTGGAAAAGAAAAGGGTATTGGCCGTTCAAAGAAAATAAAAACACATGACAAGGTTGGAAAAAAAAGAAAGAAAGAAAGAAAGAAAGAAAAGAGCCAAGAAAGTGAAAAATGGAAAGAATAAATATAAAGTTTTGGAAAAGCTAGAAAGAGGTGTGCCACAATATAAAAAGTAGCTTTTGAATACCACAAATGTCATTTCTTAAACACTAAACCGATGGCCACATTACAATCTAAAGAAAGTTTTTTTTGATTCCTGAAATTCTCTATCTGTATTACTCCTATCCATCCATGGAAAGGAGAATATTAATAATATATCTAATATAGTATTGATATTCAGTCATGAGATTATGTCAAATTCTAATTTTATTTAAATATCCGTTGATTCAGATATTATATGTTATATTATTTGCTTTGTCTACAATATTCCAATCACATGTAATCACTAAGGGTGTAGTCACTATAATGTATATAAAATCTTTGCTGAGTGTATTTTAGGAAAGGATTGACATCAAAACTACCATTAAAGATGGTAATATTTCTTGAGTGATTTTTGAAACAAAAGAAATCATCACACACACAAAAGTTTTTATAAAAATATATAGATAATGTTATAACTAACGTGTGTTACTCTTATAGTGATCAAAAAAAGAAAGTATTGTAACAATACATAGGAATATTGATTTAATTTTACTTGTGAAAAATATGACTTATAAACTCCTAACTACTGAAGTTTGCAAGTAGCTTTACTGAAAACCTTCACGAGACAAAACTCATCCACTAGGGATCACCTAGGGGTTCAACGATTTATTGCATATGCTAAATGCAATCGTGAAAAAATCTACGAAAATGATTTTACTCCTGTTTATGTTTTATTGTTATAGTTTTTAGAGTTTATATTTACTTGGGACTAGTAAAGTTTAAGTTGGGGGTGTGATTAACATTAACTAGTGTGTAAATTAGAATGATTAAGTAATCAATTTTGTAAGATAAAACAACTAAACAGTATGAATTATAGTTTGGGTGTCAATTAAAGTTTTTAATATTGTATGTTTGAAATTATAGGATCAAATGCAAAAAATATCAGAGAATACGAGACTATTTTGCAGCGCTTAAAACTATGAAGGACTAAAGTGCAATAAAGAAACTTGGACCAATCACGAGGTGACACATGGGCCAATGAAAACATGACACATGGACCAATGAGGAGACAACATTTGGCACACTCAGAGCATGACACTTGGACCAATCAGGCAATAACACTTGACGCACTTGGAGGATGACACCTGGCGGACCGAGGAGTCGACACCTAGCACCATTGCAAGCCACCACCTTTCGGAAGGTGATGGTAGCCTTCCTAAACCCTCCTTGGCCTTCCTAAAGGCCCTCTTGGTCATGTACCTCCCCCCTCTATAAATAGGGGCTGATTTCTCCTTTCTCAAACCATTCACCAACATTCCCTCCATTCCTCCATTCTCTAGCCTTTCTACCTAGCCTTCCTACACTTTCTACAAAGCCTTCCTACATTATCTCTAAACTCAAAAAACCAGCCCTTTACCCTCCAAAAATCAGCCGGCCTCCAAGTTCCAAAGATTGAAAAGTAAAGAAAGAAAGAGAGAAAAGAGAAAGAAATAGTCGGTGGGTGGGATACCGTTTCTGTATTTCTACATTTCTTTTGTATATTTCTATTCGGATAGTTGAACTATCGCCACTTTTGTGTCTTGAATGATAATAAAGGTGGTTGTGTTTCACTTGTTCCTTGTGAAAAAAGTTTTATATTTTATCGTTTAATTTCAGTTGTAATGAATACTGCCCGCACTTCTTGCTTGTCTATGGCAATGGAGCGTGAGTAGTCTTTTATACCCTTCTAACTAGGGTAAACATATATATAACATTGGTTAAGTTTTGGAAATGCTGATGTTTTATTTATATGTTTATTTATATATGTATTATATGCTTAATGCGTGATACAGTGATGTATGTAATTTTGGTGTTGTGCTTGAAATTATGTCATTAGTGTATCATAAGACCCGTCAGTTAAAGATCTACGGTGTTGTTACCGGTATGGCTTGTCCTCCATTAAAACGTCGAGGATTTTCTATTGATGTGTGGTACAAAACCTAAATGATCCTCACAGGTTATTAGAGTTGTTTAATTTATTGATAATTATATCAATAGTCTAACAACCACGATGTTCCTACTGGTATGACTTGTCCTCCACTGGAATGCTGAGGATGTTTAACTGACATATCGTTTGATATGTTTAATTTATTTATCTCGTGTAATATGTTGTGCAAATGCATAAATGATTTGTAAGTGTCAAGGTGCTCTAGTGGATCCTTTGAACGGTCAAACACTTCCATTTTTGGCATTCTGAACTTGTGAGGGAGGGGGTAGTTGGCCACATCGACTACGATTGGCGTATCAGTGCACCTTATAAGATGCCTGAACGTTTCTGGTTCTCTTGCCTTCATGGCGCTGAAGACGTCGCCCAGTTGGTCCTGCACTTCTTCGATTTTCTCGTCCTAGTGGTTGGAGACTCCTTATGGGTTGTTTTAGTGGCTCTCATGGTCTACGCAGGTTTCCCCTCACCTTCTTGGAATACAGGGTCATTGGCATGCAAAGATTTAGCAGGCGCACGAGGATGGGGAATTGGGGCACACTGAGGTGGGGCGCCTGGGATGTCATGAGGTAGGCCACCTTGGACACTGATTAGCACAAAATATTGCACATTATGTATGCTTTTATACCCTTTTATACTTGCTTTTGTGGTGAAAATGGGAGGAAAAGCAACCAATTAATGATGTTGTTATGAGTTGTAGGTAAAGAGTTGATTATGCCTTGAGTTAAGCCCCTATTGTAGTGCTTAAAGTCAATGGAGATGAAGAGGTGGATTAACGGGAGTCTTGGAAGGTGAAGAAATCAAGAAAAAGACAATTCTGGTGAAAACCTTCTGGAAGGTTTGCACATTGAACTGCCTTTGCCCTGCCAAAATCTTCTAGAAGGTTTTGCCTACTAGAATAAACCTTTCGGAAGGTTTGAATCAACCTTCCGAGAGGTTTGACACATTGGACAATATTTTTCCCTATTCTTGCCAAAACCTTTCGGAAGGTTTGTATCAACCTTCTGTAAGGTTTTGTGCAGAAATTCTAGACAACTTTCAACTCAAGCTCTGCCACTTGGGGGTCTCACCTATGATTCTCCCACTTGTCCCCTGACATATCTTACACACATGCATGCCTCCCTACACTTAAGGTTGATTTTTGGAGGCCCTAGCATTTATGAGGAAGAGAGAGAAGAAGAAAGCCTGGGGAGTTGCAGGCTAGGCTTGTCCTAGCCTGTCCAAGCCGTTACCTCAGCCCCTCATTGATGGGAAGCCTCTCACATGGGCTATAGGACCTCCATGGACGAAAATGAAAAGGACCCTGGACATTTGGACTGTATTATTCAACATTGTGGAGAGAGAAGCAAAATGAGGAAGACATAGTTTTAGAGACAGAAGTTGTAATTTTTGCATTTCTTCTTGTCATTTCACTTGTTGTAAGCTAGAATATTCTTGTAATCTTCATTCAATGCACTTTAATCTCATTTATTGCAAGTGTATTTCAAGTTTAGTTACACATTTTAGATTCTACCATATTTGTATTTAAGTTTTTCATCTCAAGCTTTTCAAATGGGTATTAAATGCACTTATTTGAAGCTTAACTTTTCTTGCATTAATACAAGTTTCAATCATCATCTCTTCACAATGTCTCTTCATATTATTTATGTCTTTGCATTAAATATGAGTAGCTAAGCTTTAAGTTGGCTAATCCAAGAGAGATTTCCTCTTGGGTATGCTACATTAACTCTTTTTCAATCTTCCTTGTAGTGTAAGGTGGCTTGGTTTGACTAGATTGATTGCAAACATGGTTGTGAGCTTTGGATACACCGTAGACTTGTCACGGGGTATGCTTGAGCCTACACCACATTAGTCCCTCACTTCCTACAAATAAAACAAACACCTAGGCATCATTGGAAGAATGTTATGAGTTGATTTGGTATTCCCATTGGAATGACCTCTTTGGATTAGCCAACTCTTTTTCCATTTCATTTTCTATCACAAACTTCACTCACCAAAACACAAACTCAAAATATTTTTACACTTTTCCATTTTTGTCAAAATCACATTCGCACGATTCAACCTTCCTTCCCTAAGGAGACGACCTTGGAATACCCATTCCAAGTAAAACACGACACTCAAAAGTCTCTCTTCGATTGGAGATCACTTTTGCATGCATACATTTTGTTCATCTACACACGTTTTTCCCATTTCTTGCATGATATTCGAGGGAGAGGGACACTCACCTGCATATATAAGCCATATACACATTATCAGAATCATGGTCGAAGATTAGGGTGAACATGATTAAGCAAGCATCGCGAGGTGGGGCACCTTGGTGCCCTTGTGATGAGTATAGAATATTGCATATCTTATATCTTTTTTGCATTTTTATGGCTTGTTTTTGTGGTGAAAATTGGGGGAAATATGTTTAATCTTACATTTAATGGAGTTTAGTGTGTTTATAAGTAAAGAGTAGGTGAGGGCATGCATTTAACCTCCCATCAAGTGCTTGAATGCAATGGGGAAGAAGGGATGGCTTAACGGATGGCCCGAAGCATAGAGAAAGCAAGGAAATTCCAAGACAGAGCAAAACCTACCGGTAGAAGTTCATCAAAACCTATCAGAAGAAGTTCAGCAAAACCTACCGGTAGGAAAAGTGCACTGGAAGTCTTCTACCTCGGCCCCCTGCCAAAAACCTACCGGTAGGTTTATGATCATTCTATCGGTAGGTTTTACACAGACTTGCCAGCTGCCTGCCACACTTCTCCACCTTCTTCGTGGGCCCATCTCTGCTTATCTAGACCATGCCCTGACACATTTTACTACCCAAGATGATCTCCTTGACCAAAAATATCTAGTTGAAGAGGAGAAAGGAAGGAAAGGGAAGAAAGAGAAGATAAGTGGTTGGGGGAAAGCATGGAAGAGGCATGTTGGCCTATGGTTGCTTATGGTAGTGTCCATACTCTCTCCACTCATTATAATTTAGTTCTCACAGACCATAGGGGGTTATGGACGAAATTGGAAGCACTACTACACAATTATTCAACTACACACATAGTTTTAGAGAGAGAAGCTCAAGGAAGAAGACGAAGTTAGAGAGAGAGTTGAGTTTTTCTTATTTCTTCACCATTTTTAGTGTTGTAAGCTTTAAATTACTTATAATCTTTTCCCTTTTCACTTAAAACTCTTTTATTCAAGTTGTATGCAAGATTAGCTAGGATTTTCTTGCATTTCAAGTTCTACATTTGGATATTTTTTTCCAATCTTTGTATTTTGACTACGAATGCCATTTCTCTTGTAGTTTAACTCTTTTCTTGTATTAATTCAAGTCCATGCTCCATTTCTATACCATGTCTCTTCACTTTGTGTTGGGTTTTTTTTTCATTATGAGTAGCTAAACATTTAGTTGGCTAATCTAAGGGAAATTTCCTCTTGTGTATGTGAAATCGAATCTCTTTCGTTCTTCCTCGTGTAAAGTGTTTGGTTAGACTAAGTTGAGTGCGGACGTGGTTGTGGACTTTTGATACACCGTAAACGTGTCACGGGGAATGCTTGGGCCTAACATATCCACATTAGTCCCTCACTTTCTACGAATTGATGGAATAAATTAAACACTGAGACACCATTGATAGAATAAATTGAGTCGATTTGGCATTTCCATTGGAATGACCCCTATGGATTAGCCAACTTATTTTTCTTGCATTTTTTTTCATCAAATCACAGCTTTTCAAAACCCAAATCTCATAATTTTCCAATTTTCATTTTTTCACCAATCACCTTTCAAAGCAATTTGACTTACCTTCCCTGAGGAGATGGCATTGGAATACCCATTCCAAGTAAAACACGACATTTGCAAGTCTCTCTTCACTTGGGGAGCACTTTTGCACACACACACATGCATTTTTGTTCACACATTCGATTTTCCCATTTCTTGCATGATACCTAAGGGAGAGTGACACTAAACTACTCAATTAAGCCACATACACCTATTACGGGTTCATGTTTGGAAATTAAGAAAAACCAACCAAGCACCTTGGCACTTTGGTCGTGGCGGTTGGGGTACTATGCCTCTTGGCCATTAGGGTGTAGCTGCTCTTGGTTGTTAGGGGCTGGCGCCTCCTTTGTGCTTGACTCACCCAATGAGCACCAATTGGAGGACTTTTTGGTTTTGGTTCACCAACAACCGCATAGTTTTCAATAGTTATGTTTCAGCAATGCGATTTATAGGCAGGGATAGGACTGCGTCTTGACATGATTGGTGATCATTTTGTTGGCTCATAGCTTTGGTAGTTATGGCCATAAAAATGTGAATGCAAAGGGGTGAACTACGTTGTTCCCACAGACGGCGCCAAACCGATCATGCATAAAAGTGTTTATGCAAAATAATCAATGGATGAAGTGAGAAGTGCTTAACACAAGCAAACACAGAGATTGGGTAGATTTGGTTTGGGTGACCTACTCCACTAGGAAAGGTTACGGTGGTCGGAGAATCTTATTGCTCAAGAGTGTAGTGTCCTGAAATGCATGTGATGCTGTGAGTCTCACCTTATCCCTGTAACGGGTGACGTGATAGAGGGGTGATCTCTTGAAACTCACTCTACCTTGTAACAGGCGAGGTAATCTTACTAGACAATCTAGTGAGGTTGGTGAAGTCTCCCATATGACTGTGTACCCATGATTTCTTTTCCTCGGATGGAGATTCCCATGTGCGTTGATGATGGATTGAGCCTCATAGAAAAATGGGTTTGGCCATATTCCAATTGTGACTAGATTTTTGTTGTTCTGTATTTGTAATTTAGGCTTGGTCTACATTATAATCTGGCCATTGCATACATTTTGATTTTGTTTTTATATTATTTTTGATTTAAGTGTTAGAATATCAACAGAATAAAGATATTAGACTTTAAACCATTATTTTGTAAAAAAGAGAGTTACTGTGGGGTTATTTTTGGGGTTTATTATAGAAGTAAAAACAACTGTCATTGTGACAAATGTGTTATTGTGACAGTAACAACCATTGTCACTACGAAAAAATTGTGTTATTGTGACAATAACAACCATTGTCACTGTGAAAAATTTGTATTATTTTGACAATAATATTGTCATTATGACAAATGTGTTATTATGACAGTAAATCACTAATACAACACTTTATGATGGTTGTAAATTCACTATTATTTTTGATATTATGGGTCATTTATTTTTTGTTTAACACGTGACATTTTTTTAAATTCCTTGGAAAACAGCAAGGACCAAGAATGTTTCCTATTGAGATATGAGTTGAAACACAAAAATCCAATACCACTTATAGAGAATTTTTGGGCCACATCTTCAACTAGGAAAACCCACAACAGAAATGGAAAGAAAATTGTAAAAAAAAAAGGAGTGTAATTCAAGAGAGAAAATTAAAAAGAAAACGAATTATGCATTCCAATACAAGTCAAACCTACAGACACTCTTGAAGATGATGTATGACATTAACTTCAAGGAAGGTCACAAAACAAAGTTTAAAAAACTCCATTTTGATTGTTCTTTGAATCATTAATGAATAAAATGATTGATGCTAAAACATGCAAGAAAAGTTACTTTGATGTATTTGACCTAATCGTATGTTTTAATCTTGAAAACTCAAAATTTAAAGATAGGCGGAAAAGAAGTAACATTGAGAATGAATGATTTTAGAATGATATTTGGTATCAAAGATGGATGTGAAAAAATTGATGCATCCAAATCACCTTCAAAGATTGATATTGGATTGGTGTATAGAAGATTCCATATGGATACTAGGCTAACTGCACTGATCATATAGGAGAGATTGATGGAAGTTGTTCATGACTCTCATGGTGATGATTACATGAATGTTGCAAGACAATTATGCTTGATAATATTCCTTTGTACAAGTGGACACACAATAACATGGGCATACACCGCTAATGTAGATAACTTGGATAATATCAAAGAGTATACATGGTTACAAGTTATAGATGAAGTTTTATTGTCCTCACATGTAGAAAATGCAAAGAATCCAACAAAGGTCATTGGTTGTGGTGCTTGCCTTACCAGTTAGTATCAACATTTGTTACTATCATGTCTTTAAATTTACTGTTGTTATTGTTTATTATTGTTATGATACAAATTTACTAGTAACAAAAAAAGTACATAAAAAATAAAAAAATTGAACAATTTTAAGTGTATTCGATAGTATTGGTTATGCAAACACACTAACATAATTGATGCACACAAACCAGATGCATTCCCAAGGTTCATCAAATGGAAACTTGGAAAGCTAAACAACACAATCAAGGAAGGGATGCTTCAAAATATGGAAGCTATTCAGGTATGTATATATATATATATATATCAAGAATGAATTTCCTATTTTTTATTCATTGGAATATGACCTTAAAATTCCATTATCACTCGGTTGTGTTATAGCACATGTGTTTGAAAAGAGATTGAAGAGAGCACAAATAGAGAAAAAATATCCTTAGAACAAGAAAGCAAAAAAAAGTGATTGAGGTGCAAGATGACGATAAAGTTTAGGGAGCACTTGTTGTGTATCAATATGACAATAACGCAAACTGTCAACACAATGAAGTAGTCATTATTACTAATGGAATTGAAGAGCAAGAAAATGAGAAAACAGATAGTGACAGAAACAAAGGAGTCACTACTACTAAAGGATACGAAGAGGACAAAACCTTGAATTTTGATAGTGAGAGGATGAAAGAGTTGATGTCATTGTGACAGAAGGACTATGCATACAACATGCTACAGAGAATCAACAGAAACTACAACAATGTTGAGAATGCCATTCCAAGAATGACGGGTATCCAATAATTATAATAGGTGTGGATGTTATAGATGAATTCATGCAAAAGAAAATAAAAATTAATTAGTTTATTGATCCAAAGGGTGCATTTTTTGATGCAATATCATATGAAAACTCTCCCGAGTGCATCAAAATGTTGTCAACAAAAACCAAGCCAATCGAGGACCGTGGTCACCAAAATGAAATACAACTATTAGCTCAGAAAGATGAAACATTGAAACTTGTATCACAATTACAATTGAAAATGTGGAACTCAAAGCAGTGCTCCAAAACTTGAAAATTGAAGATAAGAACATCACAGAAGGAACGTGCATACAACCGCTTCTCAAATGGATGCAACACATGATATAACACCTAAATCAAGTAAGGACATGCATGCAACAACTTCTAAACTAGAGTCTAAGGTTGTGAAATTTACATCAAAGTTGATTAAAAGGGACATCAAAATACATGAATTGGAACGAAAGGATTGACTGACGGAGCAAGAAGGAAACAAACATGGATAGTTAAATTGAAAGAAGCACTGGAGCCAACCACAAGAGGAGAATGAGACAATGCATGATCGTATAAACTAGATGTCATCTCATGCTGTTACACAACAATACAATAAATTAGGAAAAAAGATTACACATGAACATGTACAACTAGAAAAGGATGACGACCAAATGTTCCCACTTATGGAACAATCCAACAAAGGAAAAACATCCATGGTAAAAGAAATCAAGAAGAAAGAGAGGAAAAGGAAAAGAGATGATGATTTTGAAAACTCGGGGAATAAAAAAGGAGTTAAGACGAGCGCTCAGAAAGAAGGATCACCAAAGAAAAGGTGTAGGGCATAAATAAGTCACCTAAAACATCAAATCAAGTGAGTGAAATTTTCAACATTGAAGATAAACCAGTCACTAACAACGAAAAGGCAACAAAGGTGGTAAAAAGATGTGGTAAGTGGCCATTTTTCATAATTACAAGAACCTGTGGACTGCACCAAGTTGTTTACATTGTCAAGCTTAAAGTGATTTGATAAGTATCAAGTTAACCATATTTTACCAATTGGTTATATTTAGTAGTCACTGTCTAAACATCACAGTCAAACCTTGAATTTTATAAATGGTCACTATTATTATTTTACTTATGTAGTTTTGATTAATGGTTTCCATTTGTAATCAAACCAGGGCACATGTGTGGTCAAGCATGTATGATGGTATATTCATAACTATACATAACATTTTCGCCAAGTTGGCTGATATGGAAACCTCTAACAATGTAAGAATAAGAATCTTCAGTATTTACCAATTTAATAACCCTCAAATTCATGCACTAACATTGAACATTGCATGTTTTGTATGCCCTGACAATGGCCATTGCTTATTTTGGATGTAGAAGATGGGGCATGGAGTTATTACAACTCATTCAAGCCAACAAAAGGGTCAGTGGGATTACTACTTTGAAGATGCATTGATTGTAGTAAACATACAACAATTTAAGAAAATTCTTTATATTTATATTTTTATAAGTTATTACAATAGTTTTTTTTTTAAAAAAATTTTGCAAGTGAAATATGTTGGAAAAATAATAATAAACATGACTTTTCATGTTCTAGGAATTATTTTTATGCATTTAGTTTTTTGTATTAGTGGGTCATTAAATTGATATTACTGGGGGACAAAGTAATTATGATATTTTAATTTCCATGTGATGGAGGAGGGAGGTCTTTATTTTTTTTTATTATTGCATTATGCAGTGGGGTTATTTTGTAAGTCATGTGTTATATATGAGAGTCAATATATATCCTATGTAATACATCAATTTGGATATGAGTGAATAAAAAGAGTTCTTCCTATCTTCACTAGTCTTTTCCATTATTATTTTTTTGTGAGTGTGTGATAGTCCTCTAGATTCCAATAAAGTGGTATCAGAGCTAGGCTTGAGTATTGAAAAAGAGAGAGAGAGTGAGATAGAGATGGTGAATGGAAAGCTTCCATTTCAAATGCCTCGATTCATCAAAAATAACTATGAGAATTGGTGTATCAACATGAAAAAAATTCTTGGATCTCAAGACTTATGGGAGATTGTAACAATTGGTTACGCAACACCACAAGATGAAGCTTCCTTAAGTCAAGCCCAAAAGGAAGTCTTGCAAGCTATAAAGAAGAAGGATCAAAAGACTCTTTCACTCATCTATCAATGTTTGGATGATGCTATGTTATAGAAGGTTGCTAGTGCAACCACATCTAAACAAACGTGGGATGTTCTGAAAACCGCTCATAGTGGAATGGAAAAATTCAAGAAAGTTCACCTCCAAACTCTACGAGGTGAATTTGAGGCTTTACGTATGAAGGAATCCGAATTAATTTCAGATTATTTCACAAGAATCTTGGTGGTTGTGAATAATTTGAGAACTTATGGTGATGCTATGATGATACTCGGGTGATAGAGAAAATCCTTCATTTATTGGACCCCAAATTTGACTACATTACCATAGCCATTGAAGAGTCTAAAGATTTGGACACAATGACGATTGATGAACTGATGAAATCGTTGTTCGCCTATGACGAACGGCTAGCCAAGAAAAAGCAAGATTCATTGGAACAAGTGATACAAACCAAACTTTCTTTCAAAGAAAAAGAAAGAAGGTAAGATGAAAGTCAATGAGGTAGAGGGTGTGGACGTGGAAGTGGAGGTCGTGGTGGAAGTGATCGAGATAAAGGAGAAAACTTTGGTCAAATTGTGTCTAATAAAGAAGAAAGAGGCTAAGAATCACATCGTGTAAGAGGACGTGGAAGAGGCAACAATTCAAAGTCATATGGAGGGAGGTATGACAAATCTCATATTCAATGTTATAATTGTCATCAATATGGCCATTTTGCTTCCGAGTGTAGTAATTTTGTGGAAGAAAGAGCACACTTTGTTGAAGACAAAGTTGAAAAGGTAGAGCCGACCTTGTTGTTGGCATACAAAGAAGAGCAAAAGGGAGACAAGAACGTGTGGTACCTTGACTCCAGTGCAAGTAATCATATGTGTGAAAATAAAGATATGTTTGTGGAACTTGATGAATCAGTAAGTGAAAAAGTCACTTTTGGAGAATCTTCTCAAATTTCAGTAATGGGAAGAGGTAATATTTTGATTCGTTTGAAGGATAGAAGACACCTAGTTTTTTCTAATATTTTTTATGTGCCAAATATGAAAAATAATATTATGAGCTTGGGGCAACTCTTAGAAAAAGGTTATGATATTTGCATGAAAAATCATAATCTTTCAATAAGAGATGGAAATGGGTTTTTGGTTTCTAAAGTGCCGACCACAAGAAATAGAATGTTTTTGTTAAATATTCAAAGTGATATGGCAAAATACTTGAAAGCATGTGTTAAATATTCTTCTTGGCTATGAAACTTGAGATTTGGACACTTGAATTTTGGAAGACTAACCTTGTTGTCTAGAAAGAAGATGGTGAAAAGATTTCCCTCTATCAATCACCGGGATCAACTTTGCGAGAGATGTCTAATTGAAAAACAAGCTAGAAAGAGCTTTCCTAAAGAATCCATTTTAAGAGCAACCAAACCACTTCAACTTGTTCACTCGGATGTTTGCGGCCCTATAGACCCACCATCATTTGGTAAGAACTGATATTTTCTTCTCTTTATTGATGATTTTAGCTGAAAAATGTGGGTTTACTTTCTAAAACAAAAATCAAAGGTGTTTGGTTTTTTCAAAAGGTTTAAGGCTTTGATTGAAAAACAAAATGGGTATAAAGTTAAGGCAATTAAATCCGATAGAGGAGGTGAATTCACATCAAATGAATTCAAATTTTTTTGTGTGAAGAAAATGGAATTCGCCATCCTCTAACTGTTCCAAGATCACCACAACAAAATGGTGTTGCTGAAAGGAAGACCCAAACAATTCTTGACTTGACTCGGAGTATGTTGTAGAGTAAGAAAATGCCCAGGGAGTTTTGGGCGGAAGCTTTTGAATGTGCCATCTAGTTGTTAAATTAGTGTTCCACTAGAAGTGTTCAAGACAAAACACCACAAGAATTATGGGGAGGAATCAGACTAAATGTTTCTCATTTGCGAGTCTTTGGAAGCATATGCTATGCACATGTGCCAGATGAGAAATGGACCAAACTAGATGACAAGAGTGAAAAGTTTGTCTTCATTGGCTATGATTCAAGAAGCAAGGGTTACAAGCTTTACAATCCAAGCAATGGAAAGATAATCATTAGTAGAGATATTGAGTTTGATGAAGAAAATGAATGAGATTGGAACACTCCACAAGAAGACTGTGATTTTTTCCATTATTTGAAGAAGAGGAGGAGCCCAATGAGATCATGGAGCAGTCCATTTATTCTCCTCCACCATCATCCACCAATGTGCAAGTATCTCCATCATCATCCGAAACAAGTTCAAGTGAAAGGCCACCTCGCAAGAGAAGTCTTCAAGATATCTATGAAGAAACCGAAGAGGTAACTCAAAGATTTAGTGATCTAACACTATTTTTCCTATTTGCCGATTGTAATCCCATAGGCTATCAGAAAGTGGCAAAAGACAAGAAGTGGAGGAATACCATGAAAGAAGAAATTGAAGCTATTGAAAGAAATGAAACATGAAAACTTACCACACTTCCTAGAGGACAAAAGGCCATTGGAGTGAAGTGGGTGTACAAGACAAAGAAAAATGACAATGGTGAAGTGGAGAGGTACAAAACAAGGTTGATTGCAAAAGGCTATAGTCAAAGACCGGGTATTGACTATGATGAGGTATTTGCACCCGTGGCTCGTTTGGAAATAATTAGAATGATTATTTCTTTAGCCGCTCTAAATGATTGAAAAATTCATCAAATGGATGTAAAGTTCGCTTTTTTGAATGGTTTTCGTGATGAAGATGTGTATGTTGAACAACCCCTGGGTTATGTTATGAAAGGGAAAGGAGAGAAAGTCTTGAAATTAAAAAAGGCTTTGTATGGTTGAAGCAAGCACCAAGGTCTTGGAATAGTAGAATTGACAAGTACTTTTAAGCACATAAGTTCACCAAGTGTCCCCATGAACATGCTCTTTATGCAAAGGTGAATAATAATGGTGATATACTCTACGCTTGTTTGTATGTGGATGACTTGATCTTCACAGAAAATTGTCCAAGAATGTTTGGAGATTTCAAGAGAGCAATGACTAAAGAATTTGAGATGACCGATATTGGGCTTATGTCATACTACCTTGGCATTGAAGTGAAACAAATGAAGGAAGGTATTTTCATCTCTCAAGAAGGTTATCCTAAAGAAATTTTGGTGAAATTCAAAATGCTAGATTATAAGCCAGTATGCTCACCCATTGAATGTGATGTAAAATTGTCAAAATATGAAAATGGAGAGCATGTGGATTCCACCCATTTCAAGATCTTAGTGGGAAGTTTGAGGTACTTAACATGCACAAGGCCGGATATTCTTTTTGGTGTTGGTCTTGTAAGTCGCTATAATAAAGTTCCTAACATGACCCATTTGAAGACGGTGAAAAGAATTCTTAGATACATCTAAGGTACACTTGATTATGGATTGTTATATTCTTGTTCTAACAATTCCAAGCTTGTGGGTTATTGTGATTCTGATTGGATCGGAGATATGTATGATAGAAAAAGTACTACCGGGTATGTTTTCTTCATGAGAGACATTGCATTTGCTTGGAGTTCAAAGAAGCAACCCATTGTGACTCTTTCAACTTGTGAAGTCGAGTATGTGGCGGCTACATCATGTGTTTGTCAAGCCATTTGACTTAGAAATTTGTTGAAGGAGCTTCATTTGCCTTAAGAAGAATCAACAAGATCTTCATTGACAACAAATCGTGTAACACCCCATATCTTCTTATATATATATATATATATATATATATATATAGTAAACATTTGTTGCAAAAATGTGGATATGTGTAGTGATATGTGCTTGAATTTGGTAGATTGGAAAAGTAGAGATTTAGAATGTTAGTGAAAATAATAGTTGAATTTTTAGTTTTAATGAGGGAAAATATGAAATTGTAGGTCCTAGAACTTTTATTACATAGGTTTGGTGTATAAATATGTGTTGGAGAGGTTTGTGATGAATTTGGTTGGCTTAGGACTGGATTGGAAAGGAAAAAACGGTAAAAAAAGGCAAAAACTGGGAAGAAACCGTACTGGTACTGTGTACCGGTACTGAACCGTACCGGTACTGCGTACTGGTATTGCGTTTCAGAGCAATTTGGTCCAGAGAGTTCGACGTACCGGTACAACGTAGTGGTACGACCAAAAGAATTCTGAATGTTTAATGTCGGGATCTTAGTCCGATTTTTGCCCTATAAATACATTGTGTCACCTCATTTGGCTCTATTTCGGCCCCTCCAACCTTAGAAACCCTAAGAGAGAAAAAAAGGAAGGGAAGAGAGGAATAAATGAAGAGAAAAACAAGAGTTTAAAGGGGTTATCCAAGATCTAAACCCAGCTTCCAAGACACAAGGTAGGGGATTTCTTCTCTTTCTCTTACATTGATTCTGGGGTTTATACATATGTACTTTTTACACTCTAAACCTTAGATGTATGCTATAGAATCATTTATTCTTGATATCCTTATAAATTTTACCATGCTTTAAACAATATTAATGGTTGATAAACCATTAAATCCTTGTTCTTGGCTAAAAACCCTAGTTTTTCAAGAGAGATGAACTTTTCTCTAAATTTTTCTTTATTCTTGATTTCAAAACCTTAATGTTTCATATTGAACAACAAAATGGTGTATACGATGATCTCTTATATTTTTCATAGTTGGTTATTGAAATTGTCACATGATAAAATTGAGAATTTTTAGAAATATGTTTGTCATGAAGAATATGTTGGTTTCTTTATTGTATGGTTCTGGTGAGGGACTTGAATTGCCATCGAAAGATGCCGTAGAGTGTTAGAGGTTAGTCTACCCCGGTGGGGGTGAGATGGTTTCCTAACACTTGTAGTGGATTGTCATTTGATAATGCGACCATTATTGTTCACTGGAGTTCGAACTAG
>CM042187.1:21588984-21600313 GCA_023539305.1 Ilex asprella
AATGACAGTTGCTTTTTATGTACAGTTAAAGCGCAATAACGTGATCACAAAATAGTAAAACACATAAAAAAATCTTATTACAACTAAACAAAGTCAACAAAAAGTCATTGACAATCCATCCAACTAAATATTGACATATGTAATCTATAGTGACATGAATTTGTAATATCAATGACAATAACAATCAATTAAAAAAAATGAAATCCTTTACATGAAGAAAACAGTCCCTTTACGTCGGTTCATCATAAGTCCTCTTGTTGTGACCTTCCAATTGAGACGTCCACAATAAATTTGTCTAGCATGTTCACCTTCAGAATGAATTTTACAATTCTTTAGACGACCAAATTGCTATTTCTCTAGTGGTGGCAATACGCCGGCCTCTTCAACTGCACATTCGGGACACCAAGAGTAGGAATGAGATATGTAACTTCAAAAAATTCCATCTTATAAGTACTGAAGTGGTAGTAGTAGTCGATGCACTCATTCAGATTTCTCCCACTTTTTTTGTATGGCTAGCACAACATGTGAACAGGGAAAACAATAGATCTACCACTGATGGCATGTGCAAGACATATTCATAATGTCAACAATAACCAAAGGGCGAGAATTTATTTCAAAAACTATATCAGCTGAAACACTAACCGACCGCGCCCTATTTGCTCTTCATGTTTAGGCAAATTAGTCCATTCCATTTTTTTTGTTGTTTTTCTTTTACAATGTGAATTTGACACATTCTTTGAATCCACCACAGCAAATGCAACATGGAATAACCCCGCATCAAAGTTGGATTAAAAAAAAATCAAATGTTGAGAATTAAAAGTAGAAATTATGCACAGTGACAGTACCAGTATACACAATGGCAGTAACCTAAAAATATTCACCTTGGTTCTCATCCTTTGTAGTCGCTGATAAGATGTTTTGTGTGAACTTTGCCTTAAAAATGTACCATCAATAAACAACATCAAACGACACTAATTGAATCCAAGAATACAAGCATTAAAAGCAACAAACAACCTCTTAAAATGCTTGCTCTCAACATCACTATCTAGCTTAATATGGCTCTTGGGATCCTTATCGTTGGCACATTGGATGTACCATGATAGTTGGTGGTAAGATAAGGAACAATCTCCAAAGAGCAAACCTCTTGCTTTGTCCACACCAAGTCATGTAACTTATTGTCAGTCCATAATCTGTATGAAAATGGGTGACTACTTTTACAACATGTGTTGAATATTGCTCCCGAACACTATCAACAATAAGATTAGCAACCATATTGGAAGGCATGCACTTATTCTTGTTTGTGCATACTACAATTCCACAAGTGTGTTCGTTGTTGAGTTTTTGTATGTAAAAGTATCCATTAACCCTCTAAATTGAAGCATAAACATGTCACCGACATCTAGTAGCATACTTTGAAACACATTCAACAATAACTCTTATCCTGTCATTCTTCATGTAATTAAATTGAAAACAAACCTCATTTGAATATTCACATATTGTCTTACACCCCTTTTGAATTTAAGACCAATTTCCTTAATTTCTTTCGACCATTCATCTAACAATAAGACTCTCTCATTGTGAGGACATAATGAAGGTAGCAAATTATCATTTGTGTCATTTCCATTGTCATATGCAAAATCTAAAGGCACATTCTGCATCACTTCAGTCTCATCCAAATAAAAAGAATCATTCCTTATGTGTGACACTAAGATATCAATGTAACTAAGTCGAAAGACGCAAACAAAGCCAAATATATTCTTCAAATTAATATTATTTTGAAACATACAATTCGAGTGTTGAGGTATATGATAAGATAGCGACACAAATTCAGGACTTACACTTCCCACCTGCAGATAATTCCACCCAAAATTGTAGCATAACTAGAATTATCTTCCAACCTCATCACATAAGCATCACGACCATATCTTTAAAAAATATATATATTGAATTCTCAATATTTTATTTTGAAAAATATTAAAATCGAACAAAAAATCATAGACAACAAATAATGTAGCATAATAGTAACAAATCAACACAATTACAATTTACACAGTGATAGTAGAAATGCGACAATGACAACCCAAAAATTAAAACAAAAAATCACAAAAAAAATTGATAAACATCAATGAATCAACACAATGACACATGATGATCACAATGACAAGTGTGAATACCGACAAAAAACTACAATGGACAAAAAAAACATAATAATACTAAAGTAACACATCAATAACAAAATAATGTCTCAATGAGTTCAACAACAAAGTATAATCAAAGAGACAAACCAGAACATTAATAAAAAAATCATTAACTAAACACAACAAGACAATAATTTCATAGTGACAAATCAATAAAAATAACAAACAAACATGAACAAGAATACTAATACATCCAAACAACAAGGACTATCTCAAAAAATGACCTTTAAATTAAGGTGAAAATATAATTTAACTAAAAAACACTATTTCAAACTGAATTATTAAAACTGATACACAATCTTATTAGCGTCTTTCTACGACAAAAAGCTAATTCACACTTCATTTTAGCATTGAACCGGAGCATAAAAGAAATAAAAAAATCTCAAAATCTAATTTTCAAAAACTATTGAATCAACAGGTTTTAAAAAATTTATGAAAATTAAAAAAAATAAAAATAAACAGAGTTGTATTCCTTCAGTTGTACAACATGAAAACAATGAACCAATTTGTTCATGGAGCTATCTTGAAGGTATAGACAACAAAACTATCGTATTCGTTTCAAGTATATAAGTTGATCTCTAATGGAACAATCACACAATTCTAGTTGAAAAATATGTGTGATCTCAGGGTCAAAATAGAAAAAAAAAAAAGAAAAAAAGAAAAAGAGTCTCGTGGATCTGTTTACCAAATATTGCATATCATATGTCCTTAATGACTTAAAAAATATTTGTCCGTACTTATTTGCAAAATAAATTGACATATTATACTAATTTCTATTTTCAACTTAAATTTTTGGCACTTAGTTCAGTGTAATGTATTGATGCCCTTAGAGTCCCAAATATTATCTCCAAAATAATTCCCAATTTACACAAATATTTTCATGTCATCCTAATAAATATTCACATTAGTATATTTCGATTTCAATAAAAATTTATCAATTAACATCTTAAAGATGTTTGTAGTTCCCTTCCAGTAAATAAATTTAACACACCACAGATTCATGCACAGTTCAAGAGTAAATACAAATTGGAGGACCAAAGAATTTCAGAGAGAGAAAGATACCAAATCAAACATGTATGAGGTGTCCACATGGAAGAATTGAAGATCGAAGAATTTGACGACAAAACTTTAAGAAACCATAAATTGAAAAGATAATATCCCATATAGGTTATTACTTTCAATATTTTGGATCAATTCGTAGAATATGAACTTAATTTTTCCACAATTTCATGGCTCACATCTGTTCTATGCATTATGGATTGAGATTTTTTTGAAATCACCACCAAACATCCTTTTGATCTTGATACTCAAATTCAAAAGAGGTGAAAAATCAGAAATATTTCAATTGAGTTTTTTTCAATTTGATAATGATAGATTAAGCTGGGACTGCCCATTTAGAGTCCAAAGCATCCGATGGGCCCTATTAAAGGACAACCTTAATGACCCACTTGCAGAGCGCCCATATTATAATGGGTTGGTCATAGCCCAGGGACATGAAAGCCTAGGACCATAAGCTCGGGAGGTGCTAGCCTAGCCGTGTCGAGCACGGTGACATGTGCTTGCTCAAGAATAAGGAGCTTAGTACAAGATAGGCCCCAAGCAGCTCCGGTCAAGCTAGGTGTTCAAGGGATAGGGGGACCACCTTTGATAACTCTAACGAACAAATATTCCATGATAAAGGGAATATTTTGATACATTCTATTTCTGAGGATCGTGGGCACATAATACAGCAGGGTGGTAGACCTCGCTACAAGACAAATGAAGAGGGGACCACAAAATTAGCTAAGAAAAATAAGAATCGTAGAAATCCTAGATAGCCATATATATAAATAGAAGACGATGTCACTGTAAAAGAGAGAGTTCCATAGCTTTACTTGAGATATACTGTGTAAAAAAGGCTCCTAGCCCAGAGACTCACTGTAATCATTATTTTCTTTTTCAACAATCTCCTCCCCCCTATCCAAGGAGTAAGAGTTTCCATAATAGTGGACTTAGCCTTAGTTTTCAGCTGAGGTGAACCACTTATACCTTTTTTTGAACAAAACCACTTATACCTTATTCTTTGATCCAACATCAACATTTACTTCCCCATTAACCTAAGCGTTCACAAAGCCCCTACTAGGCCTCACCCCACAGTCGTTCTGCATTTGGGTAGAGTAATTTCGAGTACCATTAGCTTGACGCTATCTGTGGTAACCGGTTTTCATCATTTTCTTTGAGTTTTCTTCA
Organism: Ilex asprella; assembly: GCA_023539305.1. Lineage (NCBI taxonomy): Eukaryota > Viridiplantae > Streptophyta > Magnoliopsida > Aquifoliales > Aquifoliaceae > Ilex > Ilex asprella. The sequence goes on from CM042187.1 coordinate 21,593,412, forward strand.
TACTTCTGTTGGTTTGATAGTTTCCACTCAAAACATGAGCAAGTCTCACGCGAATCCCTAAATCCCGTTGAACTAGCCAAAAAACTTCCCCACCCCAGCAGTGAATGTCAAAAACCACCCTTCGACAGCTTATCCTCCTCCCCTCAACGAGGTAGAGACGTATTGTCAGACCACGATGTAGCTAATAAAGTAGAACCAAGACTTGGTGACATAAAACAGACACACCACCTCCTACAAGCCCCACTTGTACAACCTGTGCCACCTTCGTCACCAGCTCAAAATGATGTTCCTCATCAGGACCTCCAGATGCCACCTAATGGAGTCACAAACCTCCATGAACACATTCCTTCTGGAGAGAACAACTGACGGAGGTAGCCGGATGAATGAATGGACATTGAGGTCCACAACTAGGCCAGAGCCATGCCAAGAGAAGACTATATTTTGCCTCCATATGACACTACAAACCAGTTCTATGAATAAAGGTTCCAAGAGATCTAGTAGGAGCTAGGAAACGTGAAGGATGTGGTAAAAGGGAAAATTCCAGTGACTATGGATGCCTTGGTTCAACAAATTGAGTCACCATTCACTACTGAAATCCTTCATTTCTCTCTACCCCAGAAGTTTTGGATGCCGTAGGTAGAGGTGTTTGACGGGACCAAGGATCCAGTGGATCACCTTAACTCATACAAAAATCAAATAGAGCTTCATGGGTATCACGACCTCATTCGATGCCGAGTTTTCGCCATAACCCTTAAAGGGTCGGTGATAGCTTGGTTCAATAGGTTGGAACCATCCTCAATTTTCTCTTTCTGAGAACTATCCATACTGCTCATGTCTAATTTCATTAGTTAACGAACTTACCGAAAGATATCCTACCATTTGTTAAGCACTAGACATGGACCCGATGGGTCTGTTCGGAGCTATGTGCAACGGTTTAACCAAGAGTCTTTAAAAGTAGAAAGTGTAGATGACAAGTTTGCCTTGATAACCTTCATATTGGGGCTCAACCTCTAGTCGAAGGACATCCTACTTTCAATAGCCAACAAACCCCAAGCAATTATGGATGAGGTGCTCGCCAAAGCCAAAAAGTATATAAATGGCGAGGAAGCCCTCCGCATGAAGGAAGGCTTATCGGCATCAAACGAAGGAGATAGAGAACCCTCCCCAAAATGAAGGGGCAATGTTAAGGACCACCTGGTCCCCTTCTCCAAGAACTTCAACTGAGATATGCGCCGACCCGGCTCACCACCTGAATGCCACCATTTCTTAGGTCCTCTATGAGGTCCAGAACGAGAGATTTGTCAATTGGCCCCCCCAAGAATGAAGTCTGATCCCAGAAGGCATGCGCCCACTAAGTATTATAACTTTCACAAGGACACAGACCATGATATCGACGAATGTATCCAGCTAAAAAAGAAAATAGAATACTTGATTCAGAGGGGACACTTACGACACTATTTTATGGGGGATGAGAGAGATTAGAATAATCGAGAGAGAAGATCGAGCCGTTGGGCCACCCCAACAATAGCACCAACAGGACCTAGGAGAGATAAGGGTCATTTTAGACGGCTTCACAGGGGGAGGCAAGTCTAGCTCGACCAGGTGAACCTACGCCAAGGGGGCTAGATCTGACGATTTCTTTGGAGTTCAAAAAATTCGAAAAACCCCATGCAGAGACATGAAGATAGTTTTCATGGAATATGTTGATATGTAATTAAAGTGGTCCATATGACATTCATAGCATATTGGACATAATTGTTGCTTTGGAATTATGCATTAAATTTCATATGCACCGAGACATTGTATTTTGTGGGTGTGTGCGCATGGTTGATATCAAACACCACACTTGAGGGATGATGGGTGGGCTTGAAAAAGTTGGGGTCAAGGACCCGATTGAGTTGCACAGTTTGCATAATATATTGGGTTGGGGTTAGCTAGAAGGGATAGATTATCCCTCGGGTGAGAGACCCGGTGTTTAGGATACACACTCCCTTAGTTTAGTCTATAAAGTGTGTCGAAGTACGCAAAATCGTTGGTGGTAGTCCATAAATTCTGTGTAGGCTGGGGGCCGTTGGTGTAAGTCCATAAATGCCCATTCCAAGAAAAACCCAATTTTTTTTAAAAGGCCATTGAATGTGCAACATCAATGGTAAGGGCTTGGAATGCCCGATTTTAAAATCATGGCATTGCATGGTTGATGGGAGCCAGTGAAGGCTTGGGTTGAATTGCATGAGTGAGTCTCATCTCATTTCATGGCATGACATAGTGAATTCCAACATTGAATTGCATATTCTAGATTGAAATGCTTAGTGGTTTGTAGAAATTACATGTGACATTTTATATGCATCTAGGTTGGGGAGTAGCCTCTTTATGAGACACCTTTATTGAGTGTGGCTCACCCTTTATAGAAAATATTTTAGGTGCGGGGTATACACCGATGGACGTCTCACACTCAAGGCCTCAAGGATGAAGAAAAGCCGACTTGTGGCTTTTAAATCATCTTTTGTAAAATATTTGCTAAATTTGATTTTGAGCATGTAAATCTATGGACTATTTTAATGTAAAATAGCATGTTGTTACATGATTATGGATAAATAGACTCGGTGTGGTCAATGTTGTATGATTGCACAGATTGTGTTTTGGGTAGAATACCCTGTACAAAAGAAACTTTGCCCGAATTTTATTAAATTATGGATCCCGATAAATGAGGTATAATGGCGTGATATCGAGTTTTGCGGTATCTATGAGACTCGGTGTGGTCAATGTTGTATGATTACACAGATTGTGTTTTGGGTAGAACACCCTGTACAAAAGAGACTTTGCCCGAATTTTATTAAATTATGGATCCCGATAAATGGGGTATAATGGCGTGATATCGAGTTTTGCGGTATCTATGAGTATTTTCGCGAGTTGATAGATGATCAACGGGTTGACAAAGGACCCCCGATTTTAGGGGCTTCATAGCTTGACTTTAGAGCTTACGTTCTCGATTTGCTTAGGGGCTTGTAGGGCATGGGTCTAGACCATCCATTGACCATTACATGTTATATGCTTCATATGCAACATGTTATGTGAACTACATGCATGATTGAAATGTATGTGGAAAAGAGATACTAGAGTTAGAGAATATAACCTCTAGGGTCGAAAAAAGAATGAATGAGATAGTTCAGGATGGTTCACATGCTCTACTAGTGAGAAAAGAAGATAAATCTCAAAATTTGAACTTGATCCCTATCTTGGGATACTAAGTAAGTGCTCTATTGCTATTTGACATGTGTGTGATGGAAAATAGGGAAAGAGGACGTGACCGAGGCAATAGGCGGAACAACAATCAACCACCACCGGCCTTTGACCAACAAGCCTTCATGGAGGCTATTGGTAATATGGAGGATAACTTTTCTCAATCTAGCTCCAATATGGGCCAAGGAGGCACAAGTAACCTCTAAAAGTTTAAGGCACACAACCTTTGACTTTCATGGAGGGGCAGATTCGGTGGTGGCAGACCATTGGTTCTAGCAAGTCGACAAGATATTCAAGGCTATGGAGATTACCTCTAATGCCACTAAGATAAGGCTAGTTGCATTCCAGCTAGAAGGAGAAACCCATATGTGGTCGGATTGGACAAAGGCCATGAAGAATTTAGAGACGATGAGATGGGGAGAGTTATGGGAGCTGTTCATGGGCAAGTACTTTCTATCGGCTGTTTGACACGCAAAAATCCAAAATTTATTGGATTTGGAACAAGGGAATATGATAGTGATGGAATACATGGCTAAGTTCATAGAATTAGCCTGTTTTATCGATGATTACGTGGCGACAAATATGGCCAACGTGAGGAGGTTTGAGGATGGTTTGAAATTGTCCATCTGGGGAAAGATTGTGGGCCACGCCTATAGGATTTGGACTCGACGATCGAGACAACCATGGCCATTAAGCGAGAGGTGGATGATACAAGGAGCATCCGAGAAATGGGTACTAAGGATAAGAAGAATGATGGTCAGTCCTCTTCTTCGAGTTCGAAAAAGAAGCAAAAGACTTCGACTCCGCAAGGAAATCAGGGACAATGCCGCGACTATCAAGGGCAAGGTCAAGGCTGATCTTCCCAAGGTGGGGAAAACTTTAGGACCACCTATCAGGCATGTTAGAGGACTTGCTACTTATGCCACCAACTGAGTCACATGAAACATGATTGTCCTCAGAGGCAAGGATCCTAGAGCTATGGGACATCCCAGTCCTAGTCATCAGTGGGGTATGTACAGACCCATTTTGTTCCTCCCTACCCCACCATGGGCTAGGGAAGCCAATATTAGTTCCAAGGTGCTGCACATGCCTCTACCATTTCACAAGAAGGGACTTCGTAATCATGGCAGATGGGCTAGGGCATGGATCAGGGTCGGGGTCGAGGACAAGACTCATAGGTCGGGACTTCAGGGACCCAGGGACGTGTCTATGCCATCACACCTTTGACTAAGCTATCAGACCAGTCAATTATTCAGGGTAGATTTCTATTCTCCCATTTATGGGCAAGGGTATTATTTGACTCTGGTGCATCTCATTTATTTATTTCTGCATCACGTGTAAGGGACTTGGGCTTAGAGGTTGAGATCTTGGAAGAGTCATTGTATCTGAGTTCTCCCCTAGGAGCTAGGGTGAGTTTTGACCAGATATATAGGGATTATGAGTTAGAGATCTTGGGGATTCTACTCACTGTGGACCTTAGGGTCATGGACGTGTCAGAGTTTGATGTCATCCTTGGAATAGACTGATTGACGACACACCGAGTTGTCATTGATTGTGATTCAAAGAGGGTCATTGCTTACACATCGGAGGGTATTTATTTCAAGTTTCAGGAGGAGAAACACAATATTTTAACCCAAGTAGTGTATAACTCCCGTTGGTACGGACAGTTGATGAGTTGGCTAGCAAACCTTACTTCAGAGGACGAGGTGAGATTGAAGTTTGGTCTATCTCGGATGGTTTGTGAGTATGAGGACGTTTTTTCAGAAGAACTACTAGGATTACCATCACATAAGGATGTAGACTTCACTATTGAGTTGCACGTTAGTACATCGCCCATTTCTATGACACCGCATAGAATAATACCTTCAGAGTTGCAAGAACTCAAGGTGCAATTGCAAGAATTGATGGACAAGGGCTTTGTTAGACCGAGTACCTCACCTTGGGCACTTCGGTGTTATTTTCCAAGAAGAAGTAATTGACCTTTCGGCTATTCATAGACTACCAGCAGTTGAATAGGGATGGTTACTATCAAGAATAGATACTATTTACTGAAGATTGATGACTTGTTTGACCAATTGAGAAGGGCGCGAGTCTACTTGGAGAAGGTTAAGGTGGTTATGAGTTGGGAGAAACTAAAGTCAGTCTTTGAGATATGCATTTTTTGGGATTGGTGGGGTATTATAGGAGGTTCATTGAGGACTTCTCTTGACTAGCTGCACCTATGACAAGATTGGCCTGGAAGGAGGTCAAGTTCTAGTGGAATGACTTGTGTGAAAGGGCATTCCAAGAGTTGAATTGGAGGCTTACTTTAGCTCCTATTCTGATAGTTTCAAAAAAGGGACAGAGGTACACAATGTTTTGTGATGCCTCGAAAGACAAACTTGGGTGTGTTTTGATGCAGTCCGAGAGAGTGGTGGCTTATGGTTCTCGACAGTTAAAGAACCATAAGCAAAACAACCCTACACATGATATGGAGTTGGTGGCCATTGTCTTTGCCTTAAAGGCTTGGCGCCACTATTTATATGGTGAGCTGTTCGAGGTGTTTTCAAACCACAAGAGTCCGAATTACATCTTCACATAATAGAACCTCAACGTGAGGCAACGTAGGTGGATGAAATATTTAGAGGACTATGACTTCACTTTGCATTACCATCCCGGTAAGGCAAATTAGGTGGTTGATGCACTTAGCCAAAAGTCACAGGGAGTCTTGGTAGTGTGGCTCCCTTGGAGTGGTACATGCTCAAGATTATGGGGCAGTTTGGGCTACATGACAAGAGTCAAGCTCAGGACACTTTAGGGAGTTTGGTGGCTACGCCTTCCATACTAAGTAGGGTGATCAAGTCCTAGGGTACAGTCGAGTAAAGATGACAAGGGCTGGGCCATTCACACAGATGGTGGTCTTCAGTATAAGAGAAGGGTTGTGGTTCCCCAGTCCGTGGATTTGATAGAAAATTCTTAGGGAGTTGCATTGCTTCCGTTTTGTTGTACAATCTGGTGGCATGAAGATGTACCATGATCTTCGCCACCAGTACTATTGGAGTGGGGCGAAGAGACACGTTGGAGACTTTGTTAGTTGATGTCTCATGTGTTAGAAGGTCAAGACTGAGCACCAGAGACCTGCAGAGTTTGTAACACCTCGCATCTTCTTTTATATGTGCATATAAATAGATATATATAGTAATGAGTGTGGTAAAAAGGTGGATATGTGTAGTGATGTGTCTTTAAATCTTGGTATATTTGAAAAGAAAAGATTTAAAGGGGTAGTGGAAGTAATAGTGGAATTTTTGGTTTAATAGGTGAAAATATGAAACTTAAGGTCCTAGAACTTGTACTAAATATGTTTGGTGCAGAAATAGGTGTTGGATGTGCATAAGATGGCTTTGGAAGGGTTTAAGATGGATTGGAAATGAAAAACGGAGAAAATGAAAAAAACTGGAAAAACCGTACCGGTACTGTATCCTACCGGTACTGTGTACCGGAGCAAACTGGTCCAGAGAGTTCGACGTACCGATACAGCGTACCGGCACGGTACCGTACCAGTACTGCGTACCGGTATGACTGAAAGATTTTTGAAACTTAAATGTCGCAACCTTGGTTCGATTTTCGCCCTATAAATACCTTATGTTACCTCCTTTGGCCTTATTTCGGCCCCTCCAACCTTA
>CM042187.1:21606651-21619897 GCA_023539305.1 Ilex asprella
TGGGTGAATATGTACTTGAGACTCTTATGATCCGAATACACATGGAACTTCTGTCCATACAAGTAACACCTCCACAACTTAAGAGCAAAGACCACAGCGGCAAGCTTTAAGTCGTGAGTGGGATAATTATGCTCATGAGTCTTGATTTGTCTCGAGCCATAAGCAATCACCTTTCCTCCTTACATTAGCACACATCCCAAGTCTCATAGCGAAGCATCGGTGTAAATATCGTATCCTTCCCCACTGCTCGGAATGATGAGGACAGGAGCCGTTGTTAACTTCTACTTCAAGGTACGAAAGGCCAGTTCACACGCTTGAGTTCATAAGAATTTCTCCCCCTTCTTTGTAAGGCGAGTCATTGGTATCGCAAGTTTTGAGAACCCTTCTACAAACCTCCGATAGTAACCTACTAAACCCAAGAAGCTACGTATTTCAGTCATATTCTTCGGTGGTTCCCATTTCATCACAGTCTCAATCTTTGCGGGATCAACAACTACCCCTTGCTCAGACACAACATAACCAAAGAATTTTGCTTCCTTCATTCAAAACTCGCATTTACTCATCTTCGCATATAACTTATGTTCTCTCAATGTCTGTAGCACAATAGAGAGATAACGTGTATGTTCCTCTTGAGTCTGTGAATAAATCAATATGTCATCAATAAACACAATGACAAATTGATCAAGGTACGACTGGAATACCTTGTGCATCAAATCCATGAAGGCTGCTGGAGCATTAGTCAATCCGAACGGCATCACCGTATACTCGAACTGACCATAGCGAGTACGGAAAGCAGTCTTAGGAATATCTTCCTCTTATATCTGCAATTGATGATATCTTGTGCGAAGATCAATCTTAGAGTAATACTTTGAACCCCTCAACTGATCAAATAAGTCATCGATTTGTGACAAGGGTATTTATTCTTCACTGTAACTCGATTCAACCTCCGTTAATCCGTGCACAATTTCAGTGTCTCATCCGTTTTCTTCACAAAGAGGACCGGGACTCCCCAAGGAGAAGTACTCAAACGGATAAATCCAATATTCAATAAATGGTCCAATTGCCTTCTTAGCTCATTCAACTCCAAAGGTGCCATACGGTAGGGAGCAATGGATATGGGTTCGATTCTCGGATAGAGGTCAATCTTGAACTCAATCTCCCTGTGGGGAGGTAACCTGGGTAATTCAGCTGGGAAGACATCCGAAAAATCCGATACTATCAACACTACGTCCTCATGGGATTTATCCTGATCATTTCCCATCAAGCTAGCCAAGAAACTCAATTGACTACCCGCCTTGGCTTTCAGAAATCTACTACCCATAGTAAGAAATGGATGGGAGGAACTTAGGTCATTAATAAAACTGAAGACTACTCCTTCGGGTAACTGAAATGTAATCCGCTTGTGAAAATAATCCATTACTGCCCAGAAAGCGGACAACAAGTCCATCCCGAATATAACGTCATACCCCTTTATATCTAGAGCAACCAAATACACAATCAATTCGTGCTCCCCAATACGAAGAACACAACCCTTGCAGACTCGACTGGTACCCAACTTTCCCCCCGTAGGTAAGTTAATATTCAATGCATATTCTAGCATCTGGAAACCCAATCCCAAATTACTAGCATATCTAGTGCGTATGAATGAATGTGTAGTACCGGGATCAAATAAGATTCGTGCCCAAGAATTATAAAGAAGAATTATACCTTCAACAACTGCATTAGAGACATCTTCCTCCGGTTGGGTCAAAACAAATACCCTTCCTTGATTGGCGCCGCCGGGAGCTTGAGCTTGTAACGGTCTCTGTTGTTGTAGTGGTCTATTGGTGTTAACTTGTCCTGTCGTTCGGTTAGCCCTTGGTGGAAGCGAGGGGCAGTTGTGTCTGAGGTGCCCTACCCCTCCACATGCGAAACATTGACGGGGGTTAGAGTTTGTTCTAGTCTGAGTAGTCCCCTCTCCTCGAACAGCCTGAGGTCTCTGCCCAACTGCTTGATCGGGGCGACGGTAAGGTGCTGCCCTTTGGACTCCACTAATACTGGCACCGGTCCTAATCGGGCCTCCTCTCGTGAAGCTCTGTCGCCGCTGGCTATCCTCTATATCTCTCTCCACAATGGCAGCTCGGTCAACAAGATCCCCATAATCCCGAATCTTGAGAGCCACCAACTTCTCTTTGACGACCGACCTCAATCCCTGAATAAAGCGCTTGGCCCTGCTGGCCTCAGTAGCTATAAACTCCGTAGCATATCGGGATAGCTCATCAAACCTCCTCTCGTACTCGGCCATGGTCATGGTGCCCTGTCGTAGAGTCAGAAAGTCAGTCTTCATCCGGTCTCTAACTGATTCTGAAAAGTACTTGTCTTGGAAGATTTGGTTAAACTCCTCCCAAGTGAGTGCCTCGGTGTTCCTCCTTCGTTTCACGGAGTCCCACCAATGGTCGGTCTCCCCCTTGAGCAAATAGATGGCCAAACCAACCCGCAAGTCCTTAGTAACTCCCACGCCGTCACAAATCTTCTTCACTCGATCCATTTATTCGCACCCAAGGGGTTAGAGCTTCCTTGGAAAGTAGGTGGGTGTTGGCATAGAAATTTCTGAAGGACTACCATCCTCCGATTCTCGTTCCCGTTGCCCAGTACTTGGGCTAGTGGATGAGTCCCACCATTGTGGTTGTGGTTGTTGTTGTTTCCATTCTGGCCTAGCGCCAGAGTGGTAAGCTCCCTCAGACATTGGTATATGCCGTTCATGGCATCAGGAGGTGGTGGCAGAGGAGGGGGTGCTTCGTAACCACGTCCTCGTCGATGGCCACGTCCACGACCTTTTCCTCTGTTCATCTTGCACATTAATTCACAATTTAGTTTCATTGATGTACAAGACATCCTAAATATTACTTTAATCTAAAGCCTATGGTTACTATAAAGCAAGACCGAACAATTTCTTTCTACCTAGTCCTATTTCTCTAGTGTGAATCCATAACCTACAACTCCCATGTAAGACCTAAAGCCTAGGCTCTGATACCAACTTTGTAACGCCCCAAATACCCCATTGAACGGCATTACATGCTAATTACCATTCACATCACGAGAGCACTAAGTAAACCATTAATGCTAAAATATTTAATTCATCATATATAACATGGACATTATCATTCCAAAAGAATAGGTCCATCTTGACCTTTACATTCCCGAAAAAAAATTAACTAATGTAGTACAGCGGAATATAACAAACTATAAACTAGACTTTACATTGTTTCAAAAGAATATCATAGTCTAGTATAAAAGAATGTGTCGCTCTAAGCGTCCACCTCGGGATCCACCTCCCCGTCTAGCTGAGTCTCCCAGTGTGCGGGCTCCTCGACTCCCAACTCCTCATCTAGTATATGATATGAAAACATGTAATTTGTTGGGGATGAGCACGAAGCTCTATAGCAAAATCTTTCAAAACTCAAACAAGGTTTAGAAAAATATAAAACAGGTCGGTCTCATTTAGCAAAATAACATATATAACTTTTGAGAGAAAACTGTGGCATTTAAACAGATCTCAAGTTTATACAACAGTGATAATCAAATGAAAATAGTAAAATGCATTCTTCAACAATAAACTATTGCCAAATGGTATGGACCGGCGCCTGCCGTTGCATTGTCCCATACCAATGCACCGTCTCTGACATAATCCAATCCATGTTCTCATACAAATGTATAGATATATATTGGTTTATCCCATGCTATGTATGTTGATTGTTTTTTAAGAATCTACCCAACGACTATACCTAGTTCACTAATCACAATCACATCACAAGCACTTTGAGAAAGGGCGTCTACCATACCAATGACAGTGACGAGTCCCTTCCCAGGAAAGGTATACCAACCCTAGTTCGAACTCCAGTGAACGATAATGGTTGCATTACCAAATGACAACTCACTACAAGTGTTAGACAACCATCTCACCCCCACTGGGATAGACTAACTTCTAACACTCTACGGCATTTTTCGAAGGCAATTCAAGTCCCTCACAACAACCATAAAATAAGGATAAACCTTATCAATTACAAGCATATTTCTAAAAATATCCAATTTTATCATATCATAATTTCAATAATCAACTATGAAAAATACAAGAGATCACAATGGAATCATTTATTACTCAACACAAAGCTCTATGGGCCCAATGTCAATAATAAAAGAAAACTTTAAGAAGAAAATTCATCCCTCTCCAAAAATCTAGGGTTTTCTAAACAAAAAAGGAATTTCATGGGTAATCAACCCTAACTTTGATAAAACATGTATTCATTTCCCAAAAGACTAAGATAGGATGATTTTATATCATATATATCACATTTATAACAAAACATACATATATACAAAAACCCTAATCTCAATGAAAGAGAAAGAGAAGAAATCCTCTATCTTGTGTTCTTGGAAGCTAAGTTTAGATCTTGGATAACCCCTTTAAACTCTTGTTTTTCTCTTCCTTTCTTTCTCTCTTAGGGTTTCTAAGGTTGGAGGGGCCGAAATAGAGCCAAAGGAGGTGACATATTGTATTTATAGGGCAAAAATCGGACCAACATCGCGACATTAAACATTCAAAATTCTTTCGGCAGTACTCGTACGCAGTACCGGTACTCTCTACCGGTACGTCGAACTCTCTGGACCAAATTGTTTCGGAACGTAATACCGGTACGCTTCAGTACCAGTACAGTTTCTTCCCAGTTTTTGCCTTTTTTACCATTTTTTTTTCCTTTTCAATCTATTCCTAAACCAACCAAATCCATCCCAAACCTCTCCAATACATATTTATACACCAAACCTATGTAATACAAGTTCTAGGACCTAAAATTTCATATTTCCACTCATTAAAACTAAAAATTCAACTATTATTTCTACTAACATTCTAAATCTCTACTTTTCCAATCTACCAGATTCAAACACACATCACTACACATATCTACATTTTTGCAACAAGTGTTTACTATATATATCCATATACATATATAAAAGAAGATGTGAGGTGTTACAGATATTCATTAAACATCACATTTAATTAATAAATGTGTACGCGAATCAATTATATCGATTAATAGAATTAATTCAATTGCAGTGATTACAAGAATTATCCATGCCAATTCCTAGTTGTTGACTGGTAATAAAGAAGATATACAATTGAACATATTTCCAATTAACCTATTCAATTTACCCAAGTAACTCGACGATAGACTAACCCTAGTTTTGAGTTAAAATCCCCAATTCACGAATGAGACTATTTCATCCAACAAACCGATGAACGACAACTCACATGTGATAGAATATAAATTGAAAACAATTGAAGGAAACATCATTATAAATTAAAGCAAAAAAGACAAGAATTGAATTGTAAGAATTGAAATTGCAAGTAATGTAAATACCTTATATTGAAATGAAAATAAGAAGAAATCGGTTGTAGAAAGTAAACAATCGTAATTGCTGTGTAGGAATTAAAGACTTGAATTTAAAGAGAGTTTGTAAAGTAAACATTGGAGAAAAAACTAAAAAGAATAAGAAATCTAAAAACCCTATCGGAGAGAAGAAGAAGAATTATAAATTAATTGATGGAATGAGATCCTTCCCTTTCTTGCTAAACTTCGGTATTTATAGGGAGTCTTGTGTGGATTTCTCACTTTTTAATCCTCCAATCATGACCTTTAAAATAACCTAGCAGATTGCTTTTCCAAATCTCTCCTCGAAGCAGATTTATGGGAACCTACCGGTAGTACTGTTCGTTTTTTTCCTCTTAGAGGTTGTTTTTCTCTTCTACTGGTAAGATGCCCTTCTGTCTTCAACCTATCGATAGGAAAATAGTCACCTACTAGTAGGACAACTCTTTGGATTGCACCTACCAATATGAGTGATGACCTACTGGCAGAATCTCTTTGTGGCTTCAGTTGTACCGGTACAAGACCTATCGGTAGAAGAGGTTTTTTCCTCGATTTTGCTTGCAATGGCCTTGGCTGCCCTCCTGGACCTCTTAAACCTTGTCCCAAGTCTTCCATGCCATTTGAAACATGTGTAATTCCATGTTTTTACACCAATTCAACTACAAACATGTAACACCCTAAAAACCACCCTAAACCATTTACATAATGAGAGCACTAAGATAATCCATCAATAAATAAATTCCATTCATCATATATATATAATGTCCACAACATTATCCCAAAAGAATAGGCACATCTAAGCCTTTACATTCCATAAATCTACTAATGTAACGCAACGAAAATAACAAAAGAAAACTATTCACATAGTCTTAAAATAAATTCTCAAGTCTAGTACAAAAGAAATTATATCTTTACATGTTCACCTCGGGATCTAGATTCCCCTCTTGTGGGGCCTCCCAATCCTCTTGCTCGTCAACTCCAAGATTCTCCTTTAGCACCAGATCTGAAAAATATTTAATTATAGGGGGTGAGCACGAAGCTCTGTAGCAAAATTCTCCCAAACTCAAAGAAGGTTTAGAAAAATGTAAAACAGGTCGGTCTCATTCACAAATAACATATATAGCTTTTGAAATAAAACCGGGACATTTAAACAGATCTCAAGTTTAAACTACAGTGATAATTAAATGGAAATAGTAAAAATCATTTCTAAACAAGAAACCATTTTCAAATGGTTAGGAAGGACGCCTGTCGTTGCATCATCCCATACCAATGCACTGGCTCCGACGGAATCCAATCCATGTTCTCATATATATATATATATATATATATTGGTTCATCTCCATGTTATGTACGTTGATCGTTTTTCAGGAATCTACCCAATGATTATACCTAGTCCACCCATCATAACCAACAAATTACAATCACTTAGGGAAATGGCGTCTACCATCCCAATGGCAGTGACGAATCCCTCCCCACAAAGGGTATACTAACCCTAGTTCGAACTCCAGTAAACGATAGTAGTTGCATTACCAAATTACAACCAACTACAAGTGTTAGGCAACCATCTCACCCCCACTGGGATAGACTAACCTCTAACACTCTACGGCATCTCTCGAAGGCAATTTAAGTCCGTCACAAAAACCATACAATAAGAAAACCAACATATTCTCAATTCGCAAGCATATTTTAAAAATCCCCAAATTCTTCATGTGACAATTCCAATAACCAATTATGAAAATACATGAGATCACAACAACATCGTTTGATTACTCAACACAAAGCTCTATGGTGTCGAAATCAATAATAATGAAAGAACTTAAGACGAACATCCATCACTCTCCAAAAACTAGGGTTTTGAAACACAAAAAGAGATTTTATGGGTATTCAACCCTAACTTTATTAAAAACAAACTAAGAAAGGATGATTTCATATCATATATATAACATTTAGAGTAAAACATACATATATACATAAGCCCTTACTTCAATGTAAGAGAAAGAGAAGAAATCCCCTACTTGTGTTCTTAGATTTGAGTGAAGGAGAGAAGGGTTTGGTCTTCCCCAACTTGAATCACCCTTGAATCTCTTGCTTTTCTTCTTCTCTCTTCCTCTCTAATGTTTTTTAGGGTTAGAATGGCTGAAATGAAGGATAAGGAGACATCATTAAATATTTATAGTGGAAGGAGAACCGGTTGTTCACGACTTAAAAAATTCAGATTTTTACAGCGACTACCGGTAGGCCGGGTACATTGGATAATCAACTACCTGTTGACTACTGGTAGTTCGGGTACACTGGGTAATCAACTACATGTTGACTACTGGTAGTTTGAGTACACTGGGTAATCAACTACCTGTTGACTACCGGTAGTTCGGGTAGATTAACTACCGGTAGTTATTACCCAGATTTGCCTACTTCACCCATTTTTCATTTCTAATCCATTCATAACCCTTCCAAAACCATCCCATACATTTTTAACAAGGTTTTTCACATAAATCTTGATACCTACAAGTTCTATTAAAAATGTTTTCAATTCTTTACAAGTCAAAACTAAATTTTAGCTAAATATTTACTATTATCAACCTTAACACCTATCAAATATTGCATCACACCAATGATTCGTCTCACTCGTATTTATTTTTACTTTTCAACTCTATAGGATTTATGTCTATCTCATCACCTATACTATCATGTGAAAACTAATTAATAAATAGTTATATCACTCTATGAATATAAACATGTGGGGGTTTACAAAACACCCAAAATCACTATAAAATATAAAATTTGACTAACATAAAGGAATTAAGCAACAATCATAACTAAGATGAATGGTTATGAGGATTATAATATACAATATTATGCTATCATCAACCCCTTTGTTTATCTTAGTGATTATCATTATTTTTCCACTCTTCCTACTCTTCATGGGTATTGTAGTTATTGCGAGACTTGTTTTGACCCTTGTTGGCAGCAAGCTATATTGAAGAGCGTGATGCCCTTCACAAAACTCATACTTGGGTGATTAACCCTAACTAGTACGTAAAATAAGAATGATTAAGTAATCAACTTTGTAGGATAAATTAATTAAAATTTATGGATTATGATTTGTGCGCAAATTAAAGTTTTAAATATTTTATGTTAAAAAATTACAGGGTCTAATGTAGAATTATCGGAGAATACGAGGCAAATTTGCAAAGTTGGAAACAACAAAGGAATAAAATGCCAAAGATCTAAGGAAAAGGCCAGCACAAGACACATAGCAACTCTAGAACATGACACGTGGAAACTTAAGAATGCGACACATGACTCCTCCTACAAGGCAGCATCATTCGGATGGTTTTATGGAGTCTGGATGGTCACCTAGGTGGCAAGAGCTTATCCTTCCACCTCGTGAAGCTCAAGAATGCGACATGTGTAACCTACTGCAAGGCAACAACATCCGGATGGTGGTGTGGAGTCCAGATGGTCACCTAGGTGGTTAAACTTAATCTTTCCATCTCATGCTTGCACTTTCCCTATAAATAGGGGTCCTTCTTCATTTGAAATGGTCGGCCACCCTAAGAGCCCTAGAAAGAAGTTCCAAAGAAAGAAAGAAAGAAAGAGAGAAAGAAAAAGAGAGAGAAATTTGGTCCGTGATACACTACTACTCTGTATTTCTACATTTCTGTTGTAACTTTCTATTCGAATAGTTGAACTGCCGTCACTTTTTTGTCTTGAATGATAATAAAGGTGGTTGTGTTTTAGTTGTTCCTTGTGAAAGAATTTTTAGAGTTTGTATTTTAATTTGTATTTGTAATGACGAATACCCACACTCCTTACTTGTCGATAGCAATAGGGCGTGAGTAGTCGTTTATACCCTTCAGTGAAGGGTGAACATATGTATAATATTGGTTAGATTTATGTGTTTATCTATATATGTATTACACGTTTCATGCATAATACAATGATGTACATAGTTTCGGTGCAGTGCATGAAATTATGTCATCGGTGAATCATCAACCTGCTAGGTAAATAACCGCGGTTCCTACCGGTATGGCTTATCTTCCACTGGAACGCTGAAGATGTTCTAGTGATGCATGGTACAAAACCTAAATGATCCTTAGGAATGACTTTTCCTACTGGGTTATTAGGATTGTTTAATTACAATATATAACTACATTGCCAGTCTAACAACCACGGTGTTCCTACCGGTATGGTTGTCCTCCATCGGAAGGCTGAGGATGTTTAACTGATATATATATATATATATATATCACAGATGACCTATTGAGTAATTCAAGTTTTTTATGAATGGTTTGTCCTTCTGGTATGCTTGGATTAGTCGATTGACATATCTATAACCAGCTACCATAAGAAGTTGTTGTGTTATGACTTAATACCACCAGTTAACCTAAGAAGTGGTTGTTTTATAGTTTATTATGTACACACTTACAATCACGAGATCAATTGAATAATTCAAGTATTCCTCATGAATGACTTGTCATTCTAGTTTGATTGGATTAATCCATTGACATGGATACCACCAGCTAACCTAAGAAGTTGTTGTGTGATGGTTTGTATACATCAGATCTACCGGTTAACTTGCCAGTAAAATGGGAGTTAATTGTTGTAAGGTAGCATTTTCAGTATTTAACTAATATAAACCATATGAGATCCTTAAACTGAAAGGTATCTTTCATATTGTCCTTTACAAGCTTGTCTCTACACTTTATTTAATTTTCATTTACAATCTTATCTCGTTTACTTTATTTAACTAGATTAGTTATCAATCTAAGCTCACATCACAAGCTATCAAACGTTATACCGCTTCAAACAATAACTTTACTGTTTCTTTTATTTATTTTAAAAGCTAATTTCTAAAACCCTTCGTGGGATCGATACTTGGATTTAAACCAAGAAAACTATAATTTGACCACTTATACTTGAGTGTATACTATATATAATTCAGATAACTAAAAAGTGCAAATCATTGGGATTTGGTTGATTTGCCTCCTAGAAAGACTATTGTTGGGAACAAATGGGTTAATAAGAGGAAAACCAAATTTGATGGTTCTGAGGTGCTGCATAAAGATCATTTGTTGGCCAAGGGCTTTATACAAGAGTATAACATTCACTATGAGGATACATTTGTCACAGTTGCTTGTATTACCTCTGTTCACTCGCTTTTGGTCCTATCCTCTACGTTGATGGCCTCTATTTTAGTTTGACGTGAAGAATGTCTTCTTACATGGTGACTTGGTGGAGAAGGTCTGTATACAACCTCCCTAAGGGGTGTCCTCATCCTCTTGGTAAGGGCTTCAGTAAGCTCTGTATGCTTGGTTTGCCAAATTCACTTCTACTATTGTACAACTTGGGTTTGCTTCTAACCCCTATGATTATGTTCTTTTTTACTTATCATACTGATGATGGTATTACTATTCTACTACTTTATTTTGATATTATCACTACTATCGATGATACTCTTGGCATTCACGAGCTTAAGTAGTTTTTGAGTCAACACTTTGAGATGAAAGAGCTGGGCTCTCTTAGTTACTTTCTCAGACTAGAGGTGCCCAAATCTTTTGATGGATACTATTTGACCCTGGTCAAGTATGCTTCTGAACTTCTCTTTTGTTCCAGTCTTACTGATTGTAAGATGATTGATTACCCCTACAATCCAACATCAAACTTCGTCCCATTGATGGAGAGTTTCTTCTAGATGCTACCCGTTACCAAAAACTTGTTGTGAGCCTTATTTATCTTACTGTTACTAGGCCAGATATTTTATATGTTGTGCATCTTGTTAGCCAATTTATGTTTACTCCCTGTTCTATTTACTATGTCGCTGTTCTTTGCATCTTATGATATGTGTAGGGAAACTTGTTTCATGGGCTTTATTTTTCCCCTCACTCATTATTGAAATTATGGTTTACTCTGATGTTGATTGGGTAGGTGACCCTAATGACCGATGGTCTACCATTGGATTTTTCTTTTCTACTAGGTGACTCTTTTATATCTTGGAAGAGTAAGAAGTAGTAGTTGTTGCTCACTCTAGTACTTAAGCTGAGTACCAAGCACTTGTTGATATTACTTCTGAGCTTCTTTTTCTTCACTGGCTTCTATATTATATGGGTATTCCTCACCAGTCTAGTACTTCTCTTTATTGTAACAACCCTAGTGCTATGTAGATTGCTCACAATGATGTCTTTCTTGAGCACACCAAATACATCGAAATCGATTGCCATTTTGTGTGTCATCTCCTACATAATTTTTTTTATTTATTTTTGCATGGTCTTAATGTTTACTAGTTTTCGGATTGAGAACTAGTCCTCCACTTGACAACAAAGAGCAAGGAGGACAAAATGCTTTCTATTCCTCTTTCCCTCGATTTCTATTCACAAACACTCCATTTAAATCCCCCAAGCTTCTACCACCTGACTCATCTTTACTTCCCTCCCCTACCCTTCTCTAAAACTTAATTGTCTTCCCATATACTCACCCTTTTTTTCCCACAAAATAAATCGCCAATTATCAGCAAGGATCTCCCCCTCCCACGGTGAGTAAGGTGAGCTAAATGAACCATGAGCTCTCCTACTATTGTTATACAATGCACGGAGCAAGCAATTACAACTGATCAAAATGAAAATGAATGCATTTTGCCAAAGGATCCCATTTCAAATCTTGTTGCTATAAATCACAAAAGTTGAGATCAGGGCAAATCAAAGCCTTTAAACTCCCTTAATACGACAACTGGAGACCCCTTCCCCAAGGCAAACTGGTACACCAAATAGCTAGGGACAAATCAAACATCCACTTGGAGAAGAAGAAACCATCTTGGAGTCAAGTTTTGAAGTAGGGGAAAATGGAAACCAACCATAGCTATAGGAAAACAATTTATGAGGTAACGAAATTGCAATATTTTGAGCCTAAAAGAGAAAATTATAGAATTATAGTTCAACCACAAAAATAAATTGCTAAAAAGGAAGCTATTTTATAGAAAAAAAATTCTTTCTATACTTTGAGCTTCATAACTCATAGAATTTTGGACACAATGGGTTTGCTGGAGAATTTTGTAAATAAGAGAGGATTCTTTCACTTCAAATTTAGGGTTTATGCATCAAGAATGAAAGTATTTGAGGTAGGGCCTTGGTTATTATTTGTTAATCGCCTAATTGTCCAAAAAGTAGAGCCTGTGTTAGTTCTTAAAAAAGAAAACCATTATTCTGTTCCACTTTGGATAAAGTTTTACAACATACCACTACAGTTATGGAATGATGAAAGGTTGAGTTACCTACCCAGTGCAATAGGAAAACCCCTCCGACACTCTCATAGTGAAGAAGAAAAGACTCTCTTTCGCTAGAATTTGTGTGGAAGTCAGCGTTGCATTTAAGCTAAAGTTGAACACCTAGGGAGGTTGAAGATTTGCCATTCATGTGGAATATTTGGATATAATGAATCCAACTACCCAAGATTGCGGTCTGGAGAATGGATCCTACGTTTGACCTTCAACTGCAAACACAAACACAGGAACCTTAATCATTTCAGTAGCCCCTACCAATAAATGCTAACAAAGGCAAAGCTATAATTGAAACTATGGCAATCTTGAACCAACAAGAACAAGACATCCATAGTAGACAATCGAGAAAAATGGAAAGAACAGGAAACAACTCCTCTACAACGCATATGAGTTAAAACCATATTCTACCTTAGGAAGCTTGGGTAACCTCTATCTGGATTATAGAAGATGCTCTGAATTTGAAATTGCCTCTAAGTGGAATTACGCAATATATATATATATATATATATATATATATAGTACAATACAATTCAAATCTTTAAAAATAAATAAAATGACTTTTACTATT
>CM042187.1:21624578-21642024 GCA_023539305.1 Ilex asprella
ACTATATATCTATATACATATATAAAAGAAAATGCGGGGTGTTACAGTTAGGGATCAGTTAATGCTCTTAGATCATTTACCTCCTGTTCATAATTTTTTTTCATTAGTTCAACAGCAAGAAAAGCAACATTAGATGGTGATTCATGAATTTTCTTCACCATTTGATTTATGGCATTTGCGACAAGGAAGTTTTTTACAAATTCTAGATTTGGAATTACACCAGCAGCTAATTAGTAAAAAGAAAGACCTTAGTGTACTCAATGTTGCGTTTAAGGTCATGTGTTGGAGATTTTTTTTTTAAAGCTAGGAATACAAAGGTTTCTACCTGTACACATTACAATATGATAGGTCACACAGTGGAGAAATCCTACAAACTCCATGGTTATCCACCAGGGATAAGATTTTTAACAAAGAAAAGAGTTCTATTGCATCTTCTAATTAGTCTAGCATCTCAATGGCTATTGATCAAGAGGAGACAAATGATGATAAAATTGCAATGACCAAGGGTCAATATCAACAACTTATGAAATTACTGCAACACAAGTATCTTTCAGCAATCATTCATTCTGCTAACCAGACACAATCCATCTTCAATCCAGTCCCATATGAGCCAAAAGGTTCCAAGATGTCTGGCATTTCCTTTTGTCTCTCAACTTATACACATAAATCTTCTGTTCCAAAGGACATTCCTTGGATAATTGACACAGGTGCAACAAACCACATGGTTTGTAACACCTCATTCTTTACCAATGATATAGCTAAAGTTTCCTATATTGTTAAGTTATCAAATGGAAGTCAAGCTCCGGTAACTCACATAGGCACTGTCAAAATTACTAATACTATAATATTGAAGGAAGTTCTATGCGTTCCATATTTCTCCTTCAATTTACTTTCTACAAAGAAAGTGGCTACATCACTCACGTGTTGTCTTGTGTTCTTTCATAATTATTGTTTTATTCATGACCTTTTATCTTGGGATGGATGAAGTGAAGAATGCCCTTTATCATCTATTAAATCTTGCAGTTTCTTCCTCAACATTGGTTACTCCACTTTCAAAGTTTCTGCATAAAGATTTGTTTGATTATACTTCTGCAATTAGCAATACTACTACTTCCATGTTTGACCTTTGGCATTATCTCCTAGGTCACATTTCTTTTCAAGACTAGCTTTGATTGATGATTCTTATGTACAAATTATAGTTCCTTCTAGTAATAAAATTCCTTGTCCTGTTTGTCCTGGGCTAAACAACACAATTGACTTTTCCTATTAGTCATCATAAGTCTTCTATGTTATTTGAATTGATTCATTGTGACCTTTGGGGCCCTTATAAACATAAATCTAACACTAGGTCTTGTTTAGAATCCTTTTATAATTTGGTTGAAACTCAGTTTGGAGTTAAGGTGAAAAATTCTGAGGAATGATAATGGAGCTGAATTTCATATGTCAGATTTCTTTAACCAAAAGGGCATCATTCATCAAAGAAGCTGTGTGGAAACTTCTCAACAAAATGGTGTTGTAGAAATGAAACATCGACATCTGTTAAATGTAGCTTGAGCCCTTAGATTTCAAGCGGGAATTTCTTTGCAATATTGGAATGATTGCATCTTAACTGCTATCTACCTCATCAATAGAACTCCAACTCATTTGTTAGATAATAAAACGCCTTATGAGCTTCTCATCAATACCAAACCTAACTATACTGACCTAAGAGTTTTTGGTTACTTATGTTTTGCATCTACTTTGTCTCATGGTAGAAATAAATTTGATCCTGGAGGTCAAAAATATGTTTTTCTTAGCTATCCATTTGGAGTAAAAGGATATAAACTCTTAGATCTTGATAGCAAATCTATATTTTTGTCCAAAGATGTTTTCCATGAATTAGTCTTTCCTTCTCAAAATAGACCATCTTCTGATTCTAATTCTGAGCATTCTTTTCCTATGCCAAGTAGTTCTGCTTTACCATATTATTTCTCTTAGAATATTTTAGATCCTAATGTTTCACTTTCTCATACATTACCTGATTTTGTCTCTCCTACTATCTTTCTAGACCCTTTTCCTAATGTTGTTCTTACTATTGAGTCTTCATCTTCAGAGAATGCATATTTTGTTCTCCGTCCTCGAAGGTCTACTAGACTCAAGAGGGCACCTCAGTATATATAAGATTTTCATTACCATAAGGCCAACTTTACTTCACCAGCTCCATCCTTGGACAAGATTTCTTCAGGTAAGCCACTTCCTTTGTCTGCTTCCTTATCTTATCATAAATTCTATCCCACTTTTCAGGCTTTTTTATCTTCCATTGTTTGCTTCTTTATCCTATTATAAATTCTACCCCACTTATCTGACATTTTAATCTTCCATTTCTACTCATATTGAACCTAGTACACATTCTCAAGAAGTCAAAGATCCTAACTGGTGCCAAGCCAGGGAGGCTGAATTATCAGCTTTGGAACTTAATAATACTTTTTTTTCTTTTTTTTTTTCGGAAGGTAAATGTATATATTGAAAGAGGGGAAAATACAAGGTATGCTCAAACAAGCAAGGACATACCAGCACAAGGAAAAACCAAACAAAGAATTCAAGTGGAAGTGAGACAGAAAAAACCCACTTCCAAATGAATTCCTAAAGGATGAAAATCATATAACGTTTATACAAAAAATCTTTAACAAGATTCCATTGAACGGCAGACACAATCTAAGCAAGACACAATCTTGAGCAAGACACAATCTGAGCAAGACTTCTGCCATGGATTTAACTTTACAGTTTGCTGCAACCTAATTAACCAACTCACCCTAGTGTTTAGATTGTAGAGTGACTCTAGATTATGCAAGAACAGAACTCCGTACTCTAGTAGAGTAGGTGCACTCAAAAAAATAAAAGTTGATGAGACTTCTTGAGTTGATGAGACTCCTTAGCAACTTTGTTTTATATTCCAAACCAGCTTGTACCAGCTAACACCTGAGCCCCTTCACCTAATAACTTCATTTGCAGTATGACACCTTTTAAGTTGGAATAAGGCAGTCATTTGGAAGGCTCCAGACTTGTGCCAAGTGCTGGTTTTGAGGAGAGTTTTGGAACTTCGTAGAGGCCAGCCTGTCTCTTATAGTTAGCCTCATACTCCTAAGTAAGGAGTTAACATCCATGAACTGGTTGGTAAAGATCCTGTTATTCCTCTCTCGCCAAATGTTGTACACAGTTATGGAAAGACTAAGCTTAAGAATAGAAGTAAGCATGGTCATTCCATTCCAGTTTTGAGAGACCCAATCAATTAGCTCAGGCCATGGTCTTGCTTGCTAGTGTTGCCCACTAATCATCAACATTCTATCCCATAAGATTAGAGTATTTACAATCAAAGAACAAGTTCTCATGTGATTCTCCAAACTCCATGAATAATATGCAATCAGTGTTGATTTGACCGGTATAAACCACCAATCTATTCTTTGTAGCTAATCTTTGTTTGATTGCAAGCCACAAACTAAAACACATTTTAGGCACTGAGTTTCTAAACAACACAATCTTATGCCAAGGGACATGTGGGCCACGATTTCTTATGGATTCTCATGCAGATTTGGAGGTGAAATTACCATTTGCATTTAGTCTCCATTTCACTCTATCTTCCCTTGCTTGATCAGGAGAATAAGCTGGCATAACATTAACAATAACTTGAATGTCAGGGGACGTAATGTTTGGCCACGTCCATTGGTTGTTGTCGACTATATCACTGACCTTTGCTTCTTCGGGAAGCCTGGAGTCCTGCACAATACTTTAACTCCATTTGAGCAAGAAGGGTCCACTAGGATGCCAATTGTCTTGCCATAAACTAGTTTGAGCCCCATTACCAATAATGTGAACCATATGTGGTCTAAATGACTCTCTCAGTTTCAATAGATTCTACCAGTTCCAAGAGCTTACTTGTGTGTGGCTTGTTTGGCCACTTCCATTGGTTGTTGTTGAATAATACTTGGGTTGTTACTAATCTTCCTTCAAGAAAAGCCCATTGACTCCAAGTATGTTTTCAAAATCAAATACAATTTTGATGGTATAGTAGAGAGCTTCAAAGCCAGACTGGTGGCTAAAGGATACACTCAGCAAGAGGGGATTGATTATTATGAAACTTTTTACGGTGTTGCTAAAATGGTCACATTTAGATGTCTTTTATCAGTTCTAGCTGTTAAAGGCTGGCATTTACATTAGTTTGATGTTAATAATTCCTTTTTACATGGAGAATTACAAGAGGAAATTTATAGGGTAAATTTCACTAATAACCCCTTAGATTGGTCTAATTACAGCTTTTTGAAATTACACTGACACCCCTTATTGTTTACCTACTCATTTCAGAAAATACCCCTATAGTTAGTTTCGTTATTGGAAATGTCAAAAAAGTAATTACAATATCAAGTTTTTAAACTTTAATAACCGTAGTAGCCCTAGAAAAAATTATGCTAACCTATTTATTTTCTCGTCGTGTTCGTTTTGGTGTTTTTTTTGGCTAATCTGGAACCTCTCCACGGCAGGGCCACTTTGGACCCATTCCTACTAGAGTAAACCCCAAATACCTACAGTCACTCGCAAACCATAGATATCAATTAAGCCCAACAGAAAATCGGCGAGAGTCGAACCCTTGATGTCTGGGTTCAACTCCACACCGTTATGCTACCCATGCGGGTGTGTTTGTATTTTATTTTTATGTCAGTGCTTAATGAACAACAAAAAATACTTGATATTTTATTTTTATAGTATCAGTTAAACATGTTGGTCGTATTAATTTCGAATTTGACGAGTTGAACCCGAAAATGACTCATTTATTAATATTTAAATATATGAGAAGATGATAAGTAAAAAATGATGTATGGTAAGGGTAATTATGAAAAATCGCATTTTTTGCTATATTTGTTTAGGGACAAGACCTGACAAGCGGTGTTAGTGTAATTTTAAAAAATTGAGGTGGTATCTTTGTAATTAGACCAATCTAAAGGGGTGTCAATGTAATTTATCCAAATTTATATGCACAAACCGCCTGAGTACACTAAGGGCTCGTTTGGTTGTCGTATTAGAATTGAATTGTTTAGATAAAGAAATCTAGTCTAATACAATACAGAAGGATATAATACAAGATTAAATAGAGTATTAGAATAATACGTAATTTTATCTAGTGTTTGGAAATACACAACATAAACGTTGGATACCAGTTATTTAATCCAATCGGTTGTTTTGTTAGAGAATTATTTCATCGTATTAATATTGAATTAATAAAAATACCATCAATCAGTGTTTGTTACATTGATAACAACTTGATTTTATTAGTTTGAGGGTTATAATAGTAAATGTGTAGAGTAATACATTTGAGTTGGATTATAATACCACCTCTCATGGTGATAATAAAATACTTCTACAATACATATCTATCGTACAAAAAATATACTAACGTATATGAATAGTATACATTTTTGAAATTAATACGACATCAAATTTGTATACTAAACAAAATATATATTAGGCCTGATTAAATAAAAAATGGTACAATCTAATATTTAATTTCCTCATAATACGCCTACCAAATTAGCCTTAAAGGGAAACCACATCAAGTATTAAAACTTCTCAAAAGTTTATATAGGCTTAAGCAAGCTTCGAGGCAGTGGTATTCTAAGTTTTCTACTTCCTTAATTGCTAATGGTTTTCAGCAATCCAAAGTAGATTACAGTCTTTTCACCAAGCAAGATGGGCCTCCATTTTTAGTCTTGTTAGTTTATGTTGATGACATTTTGTGGCTAGCAATTGTCTAAATTCTATTCATAATTTGAAGACTTTTCTAAATGATACATTCATAATTAAGGATCTTGGTCCTTTATGATATTTTCTTGGCATAGAGGTTGCAAGGTCTTCTCAGGTATTCATATCTGTCAAAGGAAGTATGCGTTGGAAATCTTAGCTGCTTCTGGGAACTTTGGTTCTAAACCTCTAAAAGTTCCTATGGATCAAAATCTTAAACTCAGGAAAGACAAAGGTCAACTTCTTCTTGATCCTAGCATCTATGGAAGGCTTATTGACAGACTATTGTATTTGACAATTACTAGACCTGATATTAGTTACCCAGTTTACACATTGAGTCAGTTTATGGATAAGCCTACTGATTTTCATTTAGAGCAGCTCACAAGATTCTAAAGTATCTTAAAGTAGCTCCTGGTCAGGGCATTTTGTTTTCTTCCTCTTCTCAATTGCAGCTACAAGCCTACCGTGATTCTGATTAGGCTTCTTGTCCTCATACACGAAGATCTGTGACTGGTTATTGTGTGTTTCTGGGTAATTCTCTCATTTCCTGGAAATCAATACAATCTATGTTCTCTAGTTCTTCTGTTGAGCCAGGGTATAGAGCTATGGCTGCTACCTGCTCTGAACTTACTTGGTTCTGTTATATTCTCACCGATTTCAAGGTTCCTTGTCCTCAAGCAGCTTCTTTTTCTATGATAATCAAGCAGCCTTACATATTGCACCTATTCTATGTTTCATGAACATACTAAACATATAGAGTTGGATTGTCATTTGATTAGGGATAAGTTACAAGAAAACAACATTCAAACTGCTCATGTGGCCACTCAGTTTCCGTTAGCTAATATTTTTACTAAAGCTCTTCCTTCTTATATTCTTGGTGCTCATTTGTCCAAGATGGGAATGGTCAATCTCTATTCTCCATCTTTTGTTGGGGGGGCATTGCAGCCTATAGTAGCTGTATATAAATCACCATCGCAGCAGCGGAACTCTGATGCAAAGCTAGATCAGTCCACAATAGCTACATACATCTCATCTCCATAGAAGCAGAGCTGGATAGTAGCTAATTTATTTAGGCAATTAGATTAGTGTTGTATTGCTGTAATGTAAGTGTTGATTAGTTTGTCAGGAAAGTTAGTTAGATTGTTAAAGTTTTCATAGAAGTGTATATAAGTGCTTTTTTGTTGTAAATTGATTCATTCAAGGAGAATACAGTTCATTCAAGATCTAAACACTGCTTTCCCTCTCTCTCTCTCTCTCTCATCTTTTACTTCTTCGTTCTTCAATTCTGCACTTTCTAACACTTATTGTACCATGGTATACATTGGTGTGGTTTCGACAGGCAATACCTCATATGAGTTTCATCTTGTGGTTCACCATCAAACATAGATTAAGTGCTAAGCATAGAATACAGGCATATGCTACATACACAGGTGTTGAATGTATACTTTATAGTCAAGATCTAGAGTCACATGCGCATCTTTTCTTTGAATGCCCCTTTAAAAACTCTATTTGGAATTCATTAATGCACCAGAGTGGCCTTAATTAGGCCAAGAGCTTGGACAAATCTCATTACAGGGGTAGGACAGTGTTGGAAGGGGAAAACAATGAAAAAAGTATCCTAAAGCTAAGCCTATCAGTCTCGGTATATGACATATGGAGGGAGATAAACAATAGGATTTTCACCAATCAATTCAAGGATCCTAGTACACTGCTTTTCTGAACCAGACAAACCATCATAAATTGGCAAATATCTTTGAAATTCGAAAGATCAGTTCAAAACATCAGACTGATGCAAAGTTAATAGCTTCCTGCAGAATGTGTTTTCTAGGCAGCAGCTGAAGATTCTAGTTATGGTTTGCATTTTACACTTCATTTGTTGTGCTAAAGTAAATTTACCAAGCCGGTTACTCTCTTTTGCTTTTCACTTATATCAGAGTGCTTCTAGATGAAGAATTTTAAGGGAAGTACAGTCTCAAGGCCTTACTTCTCCTCAAATTCAATAACTTGGACTAAATCTTTTTGGTTGCTTTTCTTTGGCTTATCACACTAAGTGATGCTTTTGTATTTTGTAAGGGCATCCCCTGATACCTCTACATCAAGCCTTGAAATTAATAGATATCTTTTATTTTCCAAAGAAAAAAAAAAGAGGATGGACATTAATGGAATTTATCTCACCCTGAGGTTGGTACTACCATACCATGACAAGCCAAACTAACGGAACTTTTCCAACATGCACGCTCTCAGATCTTACGATCAGGTACATTTTTTTATTGTTTTCTCATGGAAAAATATGATTTGGGTGTCGATATATCTGACATTATATATATATACTCGCTTGTGTATAAATATATGGGAATTGTCTATGGTACGCCCCAAAAAAAATCAGTACTATTCTTTTCATTTATCACATTTGTTGATACTTTTACCACTGTTGTGTTGTGGTTGTTTTTACGAGCAAAGTCATAAAAATAGTTACCATAATAATGGTACAAAAATCGACAAATATGGTAAATTATCCACAAAAGTGATAATTTGTTTTCAAAACTTTGGCCATGGGTACCTTTTTTTAAAAAAAATTATTTGGTTTTAAGTACACCAACCAGACCTATACTCCATTAAGTCATTTTTTTTAATCTAATAATTATCATTAAGTAAACATTTGAAATTCATTTTTTTTGTATTACCTAATTACCCCTACCATAAATACTGTCTATCTGATTGTTATTTTATATATATCCAAAATTAATGGGAATCATTGGATGAGTGGGTCCCAATGAAAAATTTTAATGGAACCCACTCATCCAATGGTTTCCATTGATTTGGGATTTGTAGCATTGCTCATTTTCAAATATCTAAATATTAAAATTTGAGACTTTCAATAGTTCTTGGTCATCTTCCATTAATATTACATACCTGATTAACAGTTTCTATATTTTCAAATATCCAAATATTAGATTTGACAATTTAAGTATTCCTTTGATGTTATTTTGAATTTTTAAAATTAAAATGAAATTAATATTCCATTATCATCTCTCACACTCTCTCCCCAAATTTGCTCTCTCAAACTCGTTCTTTCTCTCGTGTGTATTAAAGGCATCGTTACTCTCTCTTTCTCCCCTATTTTCTCTCTATTGAAGAAGTACAAAATGGTGAATTCAAACGAAATTAATATTCCATTATCATGTCTCACTCTCTCTATCTCTCTCACTTTCTCTCCCCTAGTTTCTCTCTCAAACTCGTTCTCTCTTTTCTGTATATTCAAGGAACCGTTACTCTATTTATCTTCCCGGTATTTTCTCTTTATTAAAGAAGTACAAAAATGTGGCTTTGGGTGTACACTTTTTAGTCTCGGCAGTGCCTAATCAAGAGACTATGGTTCTGATGGATAAAAAGAAGAATAGAACGGCTAAGTTGACTGCTTCAAGTGATGGAGCCCTCACTTTGGAGGAGTTAATGAATAAGGATCTGTTACCGGTGAGGTTTCGATTGTGTTCACGCTTTTACCTTCGATCACAAGGTTCATGGCAAGACGCTGTATTATCAAAAACACTGTATGTAAAACCTGGGCAAATTTGAACTTTTTGTGCATAAGAGCAAAATGGTCATTTAGCATCCTAATACTTATTTGAGATACTCATTCTCTAGACCTCAAATGAGAAAACGGACTTCGTCGTTGGATTCGTATCGCAAAATCTAGTTACTCTGTCAAATTTCGTCGAATTCTGAGATAGTCGAACTTTTGCACGTCGTTCGAGACGACTGCGTGACGAATGACATTTTAAAGGTCCCCAAAAATAAATTTTTAGAAATTTCCTTAAAATTAAATTAAAGTTCAAATAAAATTAATTTGAACTTAATCCGATGTATAATGAATCATTTTGGGACGAAAAATAGACCCAAAGATGGAAAATATGCGGTGCGATGTGGACCACACATTTGTGCCTACAAATACCCTCTTAAATCAGCTTTTTGGGGAGAAAAATATCTCCCCATTAGCTGTAAGCAGCCTTCCAAGACAAGAGAGAGAAAAAAATTCATCTTCAAGCTTCCCACTCCGTTTCTGCGAGTTTCATCGGTCGGAATTCGTCGAACCAAAAGTCAAAGTTCATCTCCTCGACGAGGGCTACGCGTACGTACCAAGAACGAAAGATTTCACCGAAGATCCAAAGAGTGGATTTTTGATAAATCAAGGATCTTGAGGTGTTCTTGATATGTTCTTGAGGTTTTGAAGCTCTAGTCTTCATCTCACGCTCCAAGAGGTAGGGTTCCCTCCTACCTTGGTTCATTTTTAACCTATGGTGTCATAAGTAATGGTTAGATGTATAGAGTTGTTATGACTTGTCTATAGTCATGGGAATATGAAAGAAATATAGAAATGACCTAGATAAATTCCTTGTTAAATTTGGTCTAGGGAAGTTACTTGTGAAATTTTCTTGTAACTTGTTATTATGTGATTGACATATGTAACTTATGTATCGATATATATGTATGTTTATGTTATGGAAATGAAAAAGTGAGCATAGAAATGACTTAAACTAATTGCTAGCTTGATTTTGGTATATTAATGTTACATGTGATTTATTATGTAACTTAGCATAGAAATGACTTAAGCTAATTGCTAGCTTGATTTTAGTATATGCAAGTTACATGTGATTTATTATGTAACTTAGTGAAAGTGAAGGCATGCTATGTGTTATATAAATTATGCCTTGAAGGTGTTTGGTGAAATGCCTTGAGTGTTTGAAAATTGTTGTTTTTGATTGAATTGAAATAACATGCTTAAGTTACATGATAACTAGTGGAATCATATGCTTATGATATGATTTATGATTGATTGTGCTTGTTGATATATGCATGTGTTGATATATTAACATTGAGATGAATATGGTATTTATATGCTTAGGATATAAATTTACCATGTATGTGTTGAAATTGTTCATGTGTTGTTCTTGGCATATTGAGCATTATGTTGTGTGCAATGAGACATAACATTGCATATGAACGGAAGCATCTCATCACATGGGTGTGTGCATGGTTGATGTCAACACCACACTTGATGATTGACAGGATGACTTGGAAAAAGTTGGGTCGAAGACCTAGCTAAGTCGTTTGGTTGCATAATAAATTGGATTGGGGTTAATAAGAAGAGGCATGACGACCTCTCGGGTGCAAGACCCGGTGATTTGGGAAAGGCACTCCATTGGTGTAAGAGTCCATAAAGTGTGTGGGTTTGGATGAACCTTGGTGTAAGTCCATGAACATCCATCCCCAAGAAAGACTCTAGTTTTGAAAATGTCATTTGATATGTACATATATGATGGAATGAAACACTTTGGCATTGCATCGTGTAGTGGGAGTCGGTGAAGACTTGGGTTAAAGTGCATGAGTGAGTATCATCTCATTTCATGGTATGGTATTGTTGCATTCCAACTCAGAATGCATATCCTTATAAGGAATGATTGTTTATATGTTGTAAATGAATGTTGCATGTGCATGAGCATCTAGGGGGGAGTAGCCTTTGTAAGATTTATTCTACTGGGCGTTGACTCACCTTATATGGGAAACATTTCAGGTGTGGGGTTTGCACCTACGGATGACTCACTTGGAGAGCATCAGGCTTGAAGGGGGCCGACTTGTGACCTTATTTCTAGAGATTTTTTTTGTAAAAAGTTTATGAAAACTTGGTCTTTGACATGTAGATTATGCAAATTAATTGTAATAGAACATATATGGACTAATGTTAAAGTAACCTTGCATGTTTTGATATAAGTATGCGTAATTGGACCCAGTGTGGCCAATGTTTATTTATAAATGGACCCGGTGCGGTCATTGTTTATATTGGGTCTCGGATGGGTCATGTTAAGTTACATTGCACAAGTTGGGTTTTGGGTAGAACTCCCTGTACGAAGGAGACTCTGCCCAAATTTTGTTAAGTTATGGATCCAGGTAAAATGGGGTATAATGGTGTGATATCGAGTTACTTGGTATCTATGGGTATTTCGCAGGTTGATGGGTAATCAACGAACCCCCTGATTTTGGGGCGTCACACTGTATGACTTTTTATATCATTATCATCTCAAGTTCTCTCCTTTTTGCCACATTTTATTGCTTTTCAAGATTCGGCGTTGTTTATTATTATTTTTTTATTAATCATTGTTTTTTTCCATGTGTCACTATTTTTTCTATTGTGTGACTTTTTTTTTTCATTGTGTCAAGGTTTTTTTGAACAATAAATTAATATTATAATGCAGTTGCATTCTTGATATATATTAGACAGAGAGAGAGATAGAGAGAGAGAGAATCCTAATTTGAAAAAAAATAAATTTAAACTCTTTAATTGTAATATTTATTCAAATTAGGATTCTCTCTCTCTATGTATATATATATCACATGTATAGAGAGAAAGAGTTCTAATATTATAAAACTGTTAAATTTAACAATTTTAGTTTTCAAATGTGTTTTAATTATAAGTAAAGTTTCTTAATTGTTTCACAAATGTAATTTTAGCCAACATATTTTCTTGCTTGAACTTTTAGCTTAATAAGTGTTCAAAAGTGTACTGGCTTCCGCATAACTCATTTTTGTTTTGTACCGAAGAAAAATGATAAAAAAATAAATTTTTTTTTATCACAATTATGGTAAATCATCCAAAAAAATGATAAATTTTTTGATTGTAAAATAACCCATAAAAATTATAAAAACAGTCATTGAAGTCAGAATTTTTTTTATTAATACGGTAGTCTAAGTCCTAAACATATGTTATTGACTTGCAACTTGGTTCCTGCACAGGAAGACCAATATGAAAGACTTCTTGAGATAGCCCATGTTGTCGAATTACTCATTCTGAATCTAGGGTTAGACTGACTGGTTACGGGGAAATTCCATTCCAGAACGGCTTTTTTTTGAATCTCATCATTGCAAAGCAGCACAACTACTTCGTACCTAATAGATATGGTATGTGTGAACCTATCTCGACTCATATACTCCGTATGGTAGAAAGGATTAAAAAGTATGAGGGATAGAAAATATGATGAATACATTTTCTATCCTCCAAAAAAGGAAAGTATGAATTACACACTTTCTTTCCTTTGTGTTTTGTAGGATGAATGAAAAATAAAAATGATTAATTTTTTTTGATAAGATGGGAAAAATATTTTATTTTTAAATTTTTTCAAAAAAAATATAAATGCATATTTTATCATTGTATTTATATATGAAATTA
Source organism: Ilex asprella (assembly GCA_023539305.1). NCBI lineage: Eukaryota > Viridiplantae > Streptophyta > Magnoliopsida > Aquifoliales > Aquifoliaceae > Ilex > Ilex asprella. Next base: position 21,637,570 of record CM042187.1, read on the forward strand.
GTGTATACATAATATCTATATAATAAGGTAGACCTAAGTTTGAATTTTAGAGACAAAGAGATGTTTAAATCATTTTGAGACAAAACATAAACACATCAAACGGGCAACGTAATCCAAACATAAAAAATGGTTTAGATCATCTAAAAAAATTTAATCTAATGGTCTACAGTGACTACTGATTTTTTTTCCCGCCCATATCGTAAGACTCTACACTCCAATCTCTCATACGTCTCTATCTCTCTCATTCAAACTCTCTCTCCTCGACCCATATTTAGCAATTCAAATCTTGCTTGGTCTACACTCTTTTTTATCCCTCATACGCCTATTATCTCTCTTAGCTCTTTTCTTAGTGTTTCTATCTTTTGATATCTCTCTTCTTTCTCTTATCCCAATCTCTCTTCTCGAACGTAAATGCAGCTTCTCTTTCCTCTCCCCATCTCTCTTCTCTCTTATTTTCCATCTCTTATAGTCGCTGATGGCGCCACCAATAGCAACCTGAACGAAGCAGCCACCGCTATCCTGCCACCCAATAGATACCACGATGCAACCATTCATAGCCAATAGCATCGCAACGCTAACAGGCACTGTGATCCATAGTCGACCTTATATGCCTCCCTCTCCACTAGGGGTGTTATTCGAGCCAAGCCCGACAAGCATCACCATGCTCAGGCTTGGCTTGACATTTAAGGAAGATGTTCAAGCTCGGTTTGATTAAACTCGTTTTCTGTTAACAAGCTCGAATTCGATCTTTAGCTTGTATAAAGCTTGACCAAAGAAATCAAATTCAGGCTTGCAAACAAGCTTGAATTTTAACAAAATTCAATACCACTTAACATAACATAACAAATTAACACAACATAACAAATTTATAATCAGCTTCTCCATGGACATCACCTAACACTGTAACACACAAAAGAGTAGTGACAGAGAGTTCAACAAAAGAGTAAAACATTATGAACATCAGAGTTAACTCATTCTACTCCCCAAATTAAGAACTAAAACATTTAAGAGCAAACACAGTTTGATGGTTTGATAATTTTTAACACAGACATGTGCAAGGTTAGTAAGTCTCATTAGAATCAACTTTTCATAGCGCCCACTCACTGAGACCCACTCACAGAAATACAATTACATTAATCTTATAATAGAAAACCCATTTTTCATAATATACAAGTGGGAAGATAAGCAACTGATAGAAATTTCACCGAGCATTTCACCTGAAATGTTTTAGACAGACACGACAAATCGATCAAAACAAACAATGGAGTTGGGTTTTTGGGCTCCCTCGAGTATTTGACCTGCAATTTTTTAGACAGACACAACAGATCGATCAAAACGAACACCAGGCGAAAGATGAAATTGAGGGCTTGACCTTGAGGGCTTCACTGATAGTGGACAAAGACGAGACTTACCTTGACCTTGAGGGCATCACCGATAGTGGCAGTGGAAAGATGGAGAAAGACAGCGGCTCTTTAGTTCAGAAGAAAGATGGAGTTGGGTTTGGGTGTATTAGGGATTTAGGTTAGACAAGATAATATATATATATGTGTGTGTGTGTGTGTGTTGTCCTCACCGTTAGATCTGTTTAGAATGGACGGCTATAATTAGACCATTAAAAATAATAGTAAAATTAGGTAAAAAATATCAAGTTTAATCAAGCTATTCAAGCTGCTCGAGCTCGAGCTCGAGTTCAGCTCGTTTATAAACAAGCCTAAAATTATGTTCATACTCGGCTTGTTTACAATATTCGAACGAGCTCGAACGAGCCCAAAACAAGCCGAGCTCGAGTAGCTCAGTTCGATTAACAGCCCTACTTTCCACCCATCTCTCAAGGTTTGTGTTTATATGTGATATCGTTTGTTTAGGGGTCGGGTCAGTTCAATTGATGGAATATTTGGTTGTAAATTTTGGGTTTATGGGCAGGTAGGACCAATGTTTGGAGATTTTAGGGTTTTTAATTCCTATTTGTTTGAAGTGTAGCAATTTTCTTTGATTGTGAATCTGTTAAGTTGTGTTGATTTTGACTCCAATTGTGGAATCTATATCTAGAACTCTGTTGTGTCAACATCCTTTGGGAATAAAATTGATGGGTTAGAGTTTCTTGATAATGTGTTTTATTTAGAGTTTAGTTTTAGAATCATTATCAGGAGAATTGTGAGTTCATTCTGGTGGATAGTCTAAAGTTTGGATTCTCTCTTCACGGACACAAACTTTTTGTTGCATTTTCATGGATTATTTCATTTTTTATCTTATTGGTCGGAGTTTCTTAAACACTACCCACTGTCCTGTTAAAAAAATGACTACAACAAATTAGAAAAGAAGACTTTGATCGTATATTCACTCTCCTTAAGGAAATTATGCCCCCACTATGTTGCTGCTGGATTTGTGACAAATTTCTCTAGAATTAACAAAGCCAAATAGAATTTTAGATAGCAAACTTTAAATTCTCCCAAGAACAAAATAGATAAACATTTTTTTATTATCTTTGGTGAAAGATTTGTACAGGTATTTATAATACTTTAGTGATGTAAAAGAAGAGACACAACTCTTAGGCCAAGAGACATATGACACAAGTCTTAGGCCAAGAGAAATGAGACACAACTCTTGGGCAGAAGAGACATAAATCTTGGGCATGTAGTAGTTAATTAATTGCTTAATTAATAATTAATAAATTATTTATAAGTTTCAAGCTCAGGATACAAAATAATTAATTTCGGCCTAAGCTTCAAGCCCAAGATGCCCCAAGTACCCAAGTGCCCATTTTTTGACTCTAAATAATATTTTAGTTAAAGCCTAATCAAGGTCCATTGATTTGAAATATTTGGAGCTTCCCTCCAAATCTTCCCACCATCCAAACTTACAAAGTTTGGTGTGCTTCTTCTTTTAAACTCTGACACTTCCTTTCTATTTTTCTAACGTGGGATACATTACTAGCTATTTGTAACAATCCCTCACTTAGATAGTAATGTAAGTAATCAAAATTAACTAAAGTTTATGCATATAGAAGTATCTTTCGACTTAAACCTGCTAGTAGTATAAACATTTCAAAACCATGTCAAAATCAATGGTTATTTAAATTTATTAAACCTTGATTTTTTTTATAACAAGATCGAAAATGTCATACACAAAACTTACAAGTTTCTCTAAATATGTTCACCGTGAGCTTTAGCACCATACTATGGCCTTGTGCTACCTCCTAGTTTCATGAACACTTACAAAAGTTTTATTTCCAAACTCTTGATAGAAGCGGCACCACTTTTTGTGTTCACATAGGTGAAGAGCTGTTAAAGTTTCAAAAAGTTTGAACTTTCTTGTTCATAAAACCGAACACAAATTCTTCATTAAGAATAATTAATATTAAACTTCCTTTCCATAAGCACTATGCATAAAACCTTGTGCTTGATAACAATCACTAATAACTTGTTATTACCACTTAAACTTTTAAAATTGCTAAGCAACAAGAAGGGTAGGGTTTCCATTATTAGTGACAAATTTAGAATTTCTTAAGACCCATTGCACTCGTAGTACTTTTAATCATATCTCTCGAGAGTCCTTTAATTAATAGATCAGCCAGGTTTTTACCAGACCTGACATAGACAACTGTGATTATACCATCAGAAAGTAGTTGTATAATATATTCATGTCTTAAAGCAATATGACTAGATTTACCATTATAAATCTTTCTAAAAGTCATAGACATAGTTGCTTGACTATCACAATGGAAAGAGACTGCTGGCATCAGTTGTTGCCACAACTTTATATCTAACAATAAATTTCTCAACCATTCCGCCTCTTTACCAGCCGCTGCCAATGCAATAAATTCAAATTCCATTATGGAATGAGTAATACACATCTGTTTCTTAGAAACCCATGATATAGCTCCTCCACCTAAAGTGAAAATAAAATCAGACGTTGATTTGGTATCATTGATACTAGTTATCCAACTAGCATTTGTATAGCCTTCTAGTACCCAAGGGAATTTGTTATAAAACAAGGTAAATGACTTTGTCCTTTTAAGATAACCGAGAACTCTTTCAATAGCCCTCCAATGTTCGGTACTAGGATTACTTGTATATCTTGAAAGTTTGCATACAGAAAAGGCAATATCAGGTCTAGTGCAATGCATAGCATGCATTAAACTACCAATTGCACTTGCATAGTCTAATTGACCAACGGATCTACCCGAATTTTTTGCCAATTTGTTGGAAACATCAAGTGGGGTATTAGCTTTTTTAATTCCCAAAAGGTTAAACTTGGAGTGAATCTTATCATTGTAATGAGAATGGCACAAAGCAAAACCCTCACTATGTTTCTAAACTTTAATCCCTAAGATAGTATCGACTTCTCCCAAATCTTTAATTTTAAATTGAGAAGTCAAGTATCTCTTAGCATCATTTACTCCTTGCAAATTAGTTCCTATGATTAATATGTCATCAACATAGAGACAAACTATTA
>CM042187.1:21648154-21663747 GCA_023539305.1 Ilex asprella
ACAAGATCGTGACATTAAACATTTAGAATTCTTTTGGCCGTACTGGTATGGTACGGTATCGGTACGCTGTACCGGTACGTCAAACTCTCTGGACCTGTTTGCTCCGGAACACAGTACTGGTACGCTTAAGTACCGGTACACAGTACCGATACGGTTTTGCCCAGTTTTTTCTATGTCCTCCATTTTTCATTTTCAATACCTACATGTTCTATTGAACATGTTTTCAATTCTTTACAATTCAAAACTAAATCCTAGTTAACCACTAACTATTTCCACCTTAACACTTATATTTTCATTTCCAAATTAATTAATCAACAATTATACGACTATTTGAGTATAAACATGCAGGGGTTTATAGATTCACCTGAGGTGTGACATTCGGCTGTGAGATTCCATTCTAAGCCCTAGGTCTGAAACAAGGAGAAGACTAACATTCGACAATAGACTAGTACACACACGTGGGCTAGGTCTGAACGAAGGAGAAGACATCGGTTCACGTGTTGAACACAAAGCTTCTATTTAACCAGGTACGCATAATTGAGTCTGTAATTTTGAAAAAAAAAAACTTAAGTGTAACTGCAAAATTTCCCCATTGCTCAATCCCCATGAATGTTGAATTCAAAAATCCCAAAGTGTTAGTGCAAATTTTCAATCCTCAATGCCCAATTACTGTGTGATTCCAAAAATTCACAATTTTTTTTTCAATTTTGAATCCCAATCAATGCTGTGAGTAGTTTGAATTGCATCCTTACTTGTAAAGGTATATTTTTATTTAGAAATTTATTTTCAACTGCATCACAGTGTGAAGGCAGCCATATCTGTTTGCATATACTTGGTTTTTCGATAACTATTGATTTGTTGTTTCTGAATTTGACTTGTATTTTGCATTAGTCTGTTGTATTTGATGGTTTAGAAAATAATTGAATTTATAAATCTGTAAGTTTGTTTGTTCAATAGAAAAAGTTCATCAATACTGGTTTGCTTGATACCATTATTTGAGAGCCAACTGAGCTGGGTTTAACTTCTCACGACACAGTTCATGATTTATAGAATACCATAGCTGGAATAAAATGAATTGCTAGAGAGAGAAAGATTATTGTAAGGGAAAATCACAGTTGCTTCAATAGACCTCAACCAGAGTAGCTCCAACACACAACAAACATGTGTTCCTTTAGTGATTATTTCAGAGGGAATAACATCAGTATTGAGGTTTAACTCCCAAATTGACCAGATCCATTGTTTCTCAATTTACAATTCAACTTTTGATGAGTCAAACCTTATAAACCTATTTTCCTGCTTCAAATAGGGAGAAAGATGCATCACAAACTAAATAAATAAGACCAATAATATATGATATTACATGTAGAATGTACTGAACTCAGGAAAATAAATAAGCAGAAGCAGAAGCCAACACTGCATTAGGTACACGAAATCATATTTTATTAGTTTGATTTCTGGGTCAAATGATTAGCTTGAAGGCTTGATTAACATTCTATTACCAAATACTTTTGTTTCTCTTTTTTAAGGCAAATGTCTAGCCAAAATTCTCTTCAAACATAAATAGATTCCATCTCAATTGCAGTTGAGCCAGAAGGTCCAAGTCATACTAGCTAGTAGAGAATACATATTGAGGGCCATTTAATATCCTGGTTTGATTAGATAAGAAAACTCATACAACACCGGTTTGAAGTCGGATAATACCAGAATTAAATGGCAGAGGGATATCCCTTTAGTGTTAAATCAACAACACCACAGAGGGGCACCTTCACTACATTATACATAATTGGCAACTGGTACTAAATCTAGGTAATGCTAACTGACTGAATTAGACTAAAATTGAGAAGACAAAGATTTCACTAGATTATGTTTCAAAAGAAAGAAGTTCTGTAAAATTAGCAAACAAAGTAAACTCATACATCATAAAAACAGAAGGATGTTGAATACAACTTAGTCTCCCCCATTTCTACTGGTTGGGGTCCTTTACATCTCATTTAGATCAACAACATAAAGAAATACAGGTAAATAGAACAGAAGATGAGTAAAAGAATTCAAAGAAAAAAATTATAATTGGTGAAGCAAAGATCAGAACCATATCTGACTTCTAAAGTAGGAAGGAAAGGTTCCACCAAAGATCCCAACTTTCTTCCAACCCAATGACAGCTCAATTTTCCTATACAATAAACAACAAAAGCACATGAGGGCTTCCACTTGAATTCCTTGCATTCGGTTATCATTATAGATACAGAAAAAGATGTTGTTTATCCTGTTTCTTGGAGCTTACCTCTTCTGGTATCTGATCGAATCATGTTAGAAGGTGTTTGCATATATGTGTGTGTGTTGGGTCATGATTAACAAATGCTTCTGTTCAGTGCATAATAAATGAATCAACTATACATGAAGGTAAAAAGGCCGGTTTGGACTCCAATGCACTGATCTACTGGCATAATTTTCCATGTTCTCTACTCATAACTTTATATCCTCAAGTCATGACATGTGTTCTTGTTGATACTTTCCCAACATTCAGCATTTTCAACATTTTATTGTTCTATGATATGTTCTTTTATTCAAAACTTGAGTTGTAAACGATTTATTGCAACCTTTTATCTTGTATTATTTTTTTGTATCAATATTATAATGTGTTTGTTGTGAGTTTTTGTATCTTTTGTTGTTGTTGAGCACATGAAATTGTAATAAAATAAGGATCATGACAGGCCACTTATGTGCCTCTAATGTCAAGGCATTCAACCCAAAGGGCCAAAACCAAGTGACAGAGTAACTCCTGTTCTTCCATCCTATTTAGGTCATACAAAACAACCAGACATTTGCTAGGAATATTAACTCAATTTTAATACAACACAACTAAAATTTCATGTTAATAAAACTTCTTTTGAACATAGTGTAGTAAAGACTTGTAAACATATGTCAAATGATTTCGAGAAAAAAAATCAAAATCTCAAGGACAGATATTGAAACTATTGAGAACAGTCTGGGTAACATTTCATTACCATAATTACTGAAATTATGTAACAAGCTGTCTTAGTAAAAAATAGTAAAAACTCAGACTGACAAAGGGCCTTGACTATAAATTCATCTGAACAAATTTCAAAGATTAATTAATTATTTTATACTTTTTCATCCTCCATTTCATGATTTTGAACTCTACAATGTCCCGCTCTGTGAGGTGATCTGATTTCCTCTCTATGTATATCTCAAGTAACCTTGCATAGTTGACAAATGAATGATGATTTTATCACGAACTATTTGATTTTGTGCATTGAAAAAATACACTTTAGACATTTAGGATAGAGTAAATCAAATATATAATTTATTTTTGAGAAATAAAAAACAAAACATTCCTCTAAGATGTGACTTAGTTTTTGATTTGAAATATATTGGCCCCACTGACCAACAATCCTGGCTCTACCCCTAATGAAAAATAAAATATGTCATGCTATCTTAGACAATAATTTTAATATGAAAATTATTTGATAGTATGTTATATATTGAAGGTATTAAATGTCAAGGAGACGCGCCACAGTAATGATCTATTGGGGAGGTAATATAATTTACAATGAAGGTTTTTTATCGTACAACGAAAATCATCAACATTGTATAAAGTTAAAACAAGGAACAACATATGAAGAATTGTCCACCAAGTTGTACACGATAATGCAGCTGGACAGTACAACATCACGACTACAACTGATTTGTCGTTTTTCAACATTTTTGGGGGATCGCATGTAACAGTACATGGAATTTAAAATAAAAAATGATGACGGTGTCGCGGCGATGGTAGATGTTGTATTTGAGAACCGAGCACTGAACAGTATTGACTTGTACATACAGGTAGTGCCTACCCAACAGTTTCCTCGGCTAATGATGAATGAGTATGACCCGTATATCGAATTGCTTACACAGGAGAGCATCAATCTGTGTCCCAGTTCGCATGCGGTTGATAACTCTTACTATGTTGATGGGAGTAGTCGTGCAGCATCTTCAAGCTTTATGGTGAACGATACTTTTCAACTGATTTTAATTCGGGAGATGGAATTCTGTAGGCTGAGCCTTATGTGCCAGACCTAGATGTAGGGATTTGTACGCAGACAACGATGTATTTGGGATACACCACATCTTCTTCCAATGTTGGTATCCAATGTCATGCTCAATCAAGGACTGAAGTCATTCAAAATTTGGTTCAGTCAGACGCTGATTTGTTGGCGACCAATGCAATGAGTGTAGTTGATCATGCGGCAGTCACATACGATGAGTACGAGGAGATTGCATTGGTGGACGATGTGAAAAATCATAATGATGACGCTGATGATATTGGACCATCAGTCATACTGTAAGACATGGACCGAATGCATGAACCATCGTTTGCCTTCTTCACCAATGATGAACTTTCCCAACTGTCTGCCCCTAACAATCAAACAAGAGGTCCAATGTGGGATCCGGATCTGCCTGAGTTATTCATCGGTCTAATCTTTAAGGGTAAATTGGAATTACAAGATGTAGTGAAGATTTATTTAATCAACAATCATGTCCAATTCGAGGTTGTTGAGAGTGAAAAAAAGTTATTAGTTGTGTGGTGTAAAAAATTTCATGCCGGGTGCAAGTGGAGGCTTCGAGCTATTCAAAAGAAAAAGCATGGCCTTTTTCAAATTACCAAATATGAAGGCCCACACACTTGTGTGCATGTGTCAGCCACTATGGACCATGTGTAATTAGATTCTCAATTTGTTGCACGCCGAATACAAGATCTCGTCAAGGCAGATCCATTTCTAAATGTTGCTTTGATAATAAAACACATTGCCATTGTGTATAAGTACGATATATCGTATCAGAAAGCATGGAAAGTAAAACAAACTGCGATAGCAATGACTTTTTGTGATTGAGATGAATCATATTCTATTTTTTCGTGTACTTTTAGAGAATAAAAATGACTTAATTCATTAATCAGCCGAAAGGCTTTTAAATAGAGTTACAAAAGCTATCTGAAAAGATAGATACAAAAGCTAGAAAATAGGATCTAAAATAACAACCTATCTAACGTGTTCCTAAGTATAAGGTAACAACCTAACAACCTATGACTAAGTACATGACTTTAATCTACACTCCCCCTCAAGTTGGTGCATAGATTTCATACATGCCCAACTTGTTTACAAGAAAATCAAAGGTCGGTTTAAATAAACCCTTCGTTAAGATGTCTGCAGTCTGATCTTCGTACTTCAAGAAAGGAATACAAATGACTCCTGCTTCCAAATTCTCCTTTATGAAGTGTCGATCAACCTCTATATGCTTGGCCCTGTCGTGTTGTATGGGTTATGTGCAATGCTTATTGCAGCCTTGTTGTCGCAAAATAGCTTAATAGGTAGATTGGCTTCCAGTTTCAGCTCCTTGAGAACTCGTTTTATCCATAGAATCTCGCAGACTCCATTAGCCATCGCCCTGTACTCGGCCTCTACGCTACTCCGAGCAACCACACTCTGTTTTTTACTCCTCCAGGTTACCAAGTTTCCCCATACGTAGGTGCAATATCCCGAAGTCGACTTTCTGTCCGTGATGGAACGTCTGTGAAGGCTTCGATGCTCCTATTATCTTCTTTTTTGAAAAGAAGACCTTTACCCGGACAGTTCTTCAAATACCTCGGAATCCGATAGGCAGCCTCAAGGTGTTCTTCATAAGGGCGATGCATGAACTGACTCACCATGCTCACAGCGAATGCAATATCAGGCCGTGTGCGGGAGAGGTAAATGAGTCTCCCAACAAGCCGCTGGTATTGCTGAATGTCCACCGAGTTTCCTTGGTTGACATTACCAAGCTTTTTGTTCGGATCGATAGGAGTATCTATAGGACGACAATCACTCATTCCCGAGTCCTTCAAGAGATCCATAATGTACTTCCGTTGAGAAACAACAATTCCTTGTTTAGACCGTGCAATCTCCATAGCCAAAAAATACTTCATCTCTCCTAGATCTTTGATCTCAAACTCATTGGAGAGTTTGTTCTTCATTGCTTCCAATTCTTTTTGGTCATTTTCGATGAGAAGTATATCATCGACGTAGACGATCAGAACTGCAATCTTTCCACTGCTGGAGTAGCGAGTGAACAAAGTATGGTCTGATTGTGCTTGAGAATAGCCCTGTTTCTTCACCACTTGTGTGAACCTTTCAAACCATGCGTGCGGTGACTGTTTGAGTCCGTACAACGCCTTCTCCAATCTGCACACTTTGGATTCGAACTTGTGTTCGAAACCTGGCAGAGGAAGAATGTAGACTTCTTCCTCCAATCTACCGTTCAAAAATGTGTTTTTCACGTCGAACTGTCATAAAGGCCAGTCTAAATTCGCTGCAATAGACAACAAAATTCGAACGCTGTTAAGTTTGGCTACTGGAGCAAAAGTCTCAGTGTTGTCAATGCCATAGGTTTGTGTAAACCCCTTGGCAACCAGTCGAGCTTTGTGTCTCTCAAGTGTTCCGTCGACGTTGAACTTTGGTGTGAAAACCCATTTGCAGCCAACTGTGGGAGTGTCCTTTGGAAGATCTTCAAGTTTCCATGTCTGATTTCTCTCAAGAGTACTCATCTCCTCAAGAACAGCCTTTCTCCACTCCGGCACATTTAGAGCCTCCTGTATGTTATTTGGAATCTGAACATTCGAGACATTTGTTGTGAAAGTAGCAAACACAGATGAGAGTTTTGAGTTAGATACAAACTGAGACATAGGATATTTGACACACAACCTTTTTTCTTTTCTAAGGGCTATTGGCAGATCAAACACAGGGTTAGAAGGGCCAGAAGACTTACCAATTTCATTTTCCAGCCTTGGTTCAGATTCTTGACGAGGCAAGGGTGCAGTGGTTTCAATTCGTCGATGAGGAAGGTCAGGAATATCCAAATTTCCTAGACTTAAGGAAGTGTCACTTTGGTTAACTAACTCTAGATTTTCTCTTACATTTATCTCTTTAACTTGCCTTATATTTTCGTTTCCTCTATTAGAATCAGATCTTAGAAAATCTAAATCTAGATCTAATAAGAGATCACAGTTTTTGTTATTCGCAATGTTCCTGAGATTGTGATGAGGAATAAACCTATTATTTGATATTCCTAGATTTTCCAAATTCTAATCTTTAACCGAGTTCTCCCCCTGAAGATGAGGATTAAAAGAAGGAATATTTTTAAAGAATTTAACATCCATTGTGACAAACATTTTTTTTAAAATCGGGTCAAAACACTTATACCTTTTTTGATTCAGAGCAATCCCAAAAAACACACATTTTCGGGCTTTGGGGTCAAGTTTACCAGCATTCCTAATAGGATTCCTAATAAATACAGTGCATCCGAATATTTTCAAGGACATAGTATTAAATAAACGAGATTGTGGAAATAGATTTTGAAGACAAGTGATTGGTGTTTGAAACTTTAAAATTTTAGATGGCAATCTATTCATCAGATAAGTGGCATGCAAAATAGCCTCTCCCAACAGATATTTAGGAACCTTATTACAGAAAAATAAAGCACGACTTATCTCAAGAAGGTGTCTGTTCTTCCTCTCGACAATGCCGTTCTGTTGAGGAGTGTCGTTACAAGAACTCTGTTGAACAATTCCTTTTTCATCAAAAAATCTTCATAAAACTTGAGAAAAGTATTCACGACCATTACACTTTTTAGAATCTGTATACTCGTGTTAAATTGATTTTGAACCATATGATAAATTTTTTTGAAAACAGTTTCCACTTCAGACTTTTCTTTGAGTAAATAAACCCAACTAACTCTAGTGTGATCATCGATTAGAGTAATAAACCAACGTTTTCCATGACAAGTAGACACTCTTGAAGGACCCCAAAGGTCACTGTGTACTAGTGCAAAAGGTTTTGAAGGTGTATAAACACGTGGAGGATATGTACTGCGATGATGCTTGGATAACACAAAGATTTCACACTGAAAATAAGATAGATTTTTATTGTGAAATAAAACAGGAAAAAATTGTTTTAAATAATGAAAATTTGCATGACCTAGTCTAAAATGCCATAAATAAATCTCATCGTTACTGAAATCAGAAGCAATTTTTCAGGAAAGTATTCCGTCGAGCCTCTTTATTCAAGTGCGTTCCCTCATCTAGAAAGTAAAGGTCATCACACTCCCTAGCACCGCAATCATCGTCCCCGAGGCCAGATCCTGAAATGCACAGTAGGAGGAGAGAAAAGTGGCAGAACAATTAAGAGTTGATGTTAGTTTACTGATAGAGATAAGATTACAAGATAATTTAGGCACATGTAGGACATTAGACAAGGTTAGTACATCAGAAAGTTTTATATCGCCTATACCAGCAATAGCAGAAAAAGAACCATCTGCTATTCTAACTTTGTGATTTCCTGCACAAGGTTTATATGAGAAGAAAAAACTGGAACAACTAGTCATGTGGTCGGAGGCCCCTGAATTAATAATCAAGGTGGTCTTAGGTTGGGAACAAACAAAGGATGACATGGACTTAGGATTACTATTTTGGACAAAGGAACAGGAAGGTTTATCCTGAGACGACTGTAATAGATTCAACAATTGCTCTATTTGTTCCTTCGTGAATGGAGACTACCCAGAGTTGATGTGGTGCTCTCGAGGAAGTTCATCCATAGTTTGAAGAGCTCGCTCAGGACGAGGCGGCTTCCCACTAGGTGGTTTCCCATGTATTTTCCAGCAAATCTCACGAGTATGCCAAAATTTTTTGCATAAGTCACACCAAGGCTTCTTTTTCTTGTCACCACCGGACTCAGCCCCTTTCTCAACCCCTTTCTCAGCCCCTTTGACAAACAATGCAGACGTATCGGAGCTGGAATTTGCTGTAGAAGGATCATTGTTGTACATAATCTTCCTGCGACTCTCCTCCAAACGAATCTCAGAAAACACCTCTCGAATGGAAGGAAGAGGACGACGGCCGAGAATTCTTCCCTTGACATCATCCAGGTTGCGCTGAATCCCAGCAAGTAGCATGAAGACGCGATCGTTCTCTTCACGCTTCTTCTGTCGAAGAAAATCAGCTTGTCTCTCCTACACATTATCATGATATTGATCCAGTTCTTGCCACCATGCCACCATCTCATTATAGTAGCTTGTGACATCACGATTCGCTTGCTTGGAATGCCACAGTCGAGTCTTCAACTCGAAGATCTATGAAGAATTCTCCAAGTCAGAGTAAGTTTCACGAACAGAGTCTCATACCTCCTTAGCAGACTTCATAAATAGATGAGGCTTTGCAATTCAGGCATCCATGGAATTGAGCAGCCATGCCGTAACTAGAGAGTTCTCTGAACGCCATAATCTATAGCCAAAATCTGCTACCTCCAGCTCCTTGGTTTCTCCTGTTAAATAGCCCAATTTTCCCCTACCATCAATGGCAAGCTTCACGGACTGGGACTATTCAAGGTAATTCTGACCATTCAATCTATGCACAGTGACTTGCATAGACGAATGAATAGACTCACTGGTAGGTGCAGGAGTGGAGCGAAGGGTAGAGATGGCTCCAGAGTTTGACTCGTTAGCCATAGGAAAAAAACAAACTAGGGTTTCTAAGAGAATTTTAGCTTTGATACCATGTAGTTTTAGAGAATAAAAATGACTTAATTCATTAATCAGCCGAAAGGCTTTTAAATAGAGTTACAAAAGCTATCTGAATAGATAGATACAAAAGCTAGAAAATAGGATCTAAAATAACAACCTATCTAACGTGTTCCTAAGTATAAGGTAACAACCTAACAACCTATGACTAAGTACATGACTTTAATCTACTTGCCGAAATTCCTTGTTGCACTGCAAAAGTATAATGAGGGTACAATAGTTAGATGGTAGGTTGCCGACCTTGGAAATGGGACCGCTGTATTTGACAGAGTCTTTTGGGCATTAAAATCGTGTATTGACGATTTTCGACACTGTCGTCCACTTATAAGTATCGATGTTACATTCTTGTATGGAAAGTACAAGGGAAAGTTGTTAATTGCTATGAGCCTCGATGGAAATCATCAGATTTTTCCTCTTTCCTTTGCAATCGTCGATGAGGAAAGCATAAATACATTGGACACTTAGACAAGATGTTGTCGGTGACTGTCCAAGCATATGCCTCCTATCTGACTGTCATCAAGGTATAATTCAATCAGTGGTTGCTCATGGTTCTGGATGGCAAGCACCGTATGCATACCATCGATATTGCTTACAACATATTCAAAGTAACTTCAACAGTAAGTTTCATAACTCTCATCTTAAACGGCTAGTATGGGATGTTGGTTCTGCACATCAAATCCGCAAGTTTGACAAGATTAAAGAGAAAATCTAAGAAATCAACCCATCGGCCGCTCATTGGTTTGATCAGATACCAAAAGAGCAGTAGACACTTGCACATGACGGTGGCAGAAGTTATGGAGTCATGACAACCAATATTTCTAAGGTGTTCAACTATGTTATAAAAAGGCAAGACATTTACCGATCACGTCATGTGTTGAAATAATATTTTACAAGGTTGTTCAGTATTTCAATGATAGGCATGGTTCGTTGTCAAATAGAGGGTGTGCTTTCGCACCTCATGCTGTGGATAAGATGACTTATGTTTCAAAGAAAAAAGTCGGTCAAAATGTTACCATATTCAGTCGTACCACCGGTGAGGCATATGTTGTCACAAAACAAGGGAATGCACAGGTAGTTAACATTTTAGACCACATATGTTCATGTGAAAAGTGGAACACCTATAAAATGCCATGCTTTCATACGATGATGCTTTTTTCAAAGAGGCATTTAGACCCGTGGCAGTATGTTGATGAGATATACACAGTTGTTGCCCATGATGTCGTTTGGTCGAGTGAATTTCATCCACTAAATCATGGTGACTATTGGGATACAGTCAGTAGTCCAACAATCTGCCCTAATCCGAATCTACTACGGATGAAAGGTAGTCCTCAATCTACTCGCATCCGAAATGAAATGGACCTATGACATGGTCGTAGTACGTATCAATGCAGATTGTGTGGTCAACCAAGGCACGATCGACGCACATGCCCATAAAAAACGGCATAAGATGTTCGTATGTGTTAGTGAATGTGGATTATGTATGATTGATTCTTTGTTTCAGTGTTTGTAAATTTCATCATATGTGAAATGTAATATTATGTGTTTGTAATTAGTGTATGTAATTTTTTTCAACTATTGTAGTGACAATATCTTACTGTAATGTAATTTAATGGAATTAAGGAATGGAGCGTCAGTAGGCGCGTGACTTAGTACACTCTGGACCTATTGACCCAGCAGTATTATACTTGCAGGCATGACATAGGTCCACACAGATATGGGATGGACAGACACGTAATTTACCCAGTACATTACATATATTATCAAACCTTAACACTCATATTCTAACATGTAATTCATTTATATAATTATTAAAGGAATTAGCACCATCGAAGTGTTGTCGGGCTGAGGCGAGTATGCGTCGATTACGATGTCCCGATGATAGGGTATTACGACGTGTATTGACTGCAGGTTTTTATGGGATACATAATATTGGATTTATTAAGTTGGACCACCATTTGGTCACTGCACTTGTGGAGCGATGGAGGGTAGAGACGCATACATTCCATTTGGCCATTGGCGAGGCGACGGTTACATTGCAGGATATGGCACTTCTTTTCGGACTCCCCATTGATGGTGATGCAGTTACTGGGGTTAACACACATCGTACAGTGCTGGAGTGGCAAGATTACTGTGACCAGCATCTTGGTGTTAGACCTCCGAAGATTGCTTTCTCTGGATCGCGACTTAAGATGACCACTCTAGCTGCCATATTTGCTTACCCTCTTCGAAATGATGCTAATGACATCACCATTGATCGATATGCCCGTGCATACATTTTGATTCTCATCGGGGCTTATATTTTTTCAGACAAGTTGCAGAACAAGGTTGGGCTTATGCACTTACACCATCTTGAGGACCTAGATGGTTTAGGGAGATTGAGTTAGGGTAGTGCAGCTTTAGCGTGCTTGTACCGTGAGTTGTGTCGCGCCACTAACCCAGACGCATCCGATATTGGTGGGCCGCTACACATATCCGTCCAGAGAGAGTATTACCTCATCAAGCAGCAGTCGTAGATATACCCGATGTTTTCACATGCCGGAAGGGCCTGATGCTGAGGTTGCTGCAGATGTACCCGCTGCTGGGGAAGAGATGGTTGACCATCATGATCCATTACCTAGGGGTCCATTGGGGTGCAAGTGTGTAACAATGAAGTTAGCGTTGAGCGTAGTAATGTATATTTTCAATACCATGTAGGAAATGATTAATTCTCTAAATGGTAGGTGAAATGTGTGTATGAAATCGTATATACACAACCCCAGATATGTCCTCAGACATTATAGAGATCAGCTAGACCAGATGCGTGATAATCAGGTTCAATTTTTTCACCAATGTAGACTATATTATTTTGTCAAATGTTTGGAGACTTATATGTAAATTGGGTATTTGTTTTGCTGTAAATGGTGTGGATGTCATATACTGCAGAGGTCATCGCAGACTTACCGCCATACTACATTGTTGGTAGCGACTTATGGATGGCCCGTGTACCACTGATTTGCTTTGCATTAGTTGAGTGGCATTTTCTTGATCGTGTCATGCGCCAGTTGATTTTAGACAGGAGATCCTTCAGCCATGCGACACTGGGACTGCTCTTCATGCTACTAATCGACACGGCAAAGGTGACTATGACTAGAGTAGTGGACATCAATCTTCTATAGATGTCTAGACCCACCGACGAGAGCATCTTATCGCGAGGGAGGCACATACATCTGTGACTGATATGAGTTATTGTGCGTACATGTTTTGGTATGATCGTATCACTCGACGATTGATTGGACCTCCAGTACATACTCCACCTATTGGATTTCAGCCTATGGGTAGCATAGTCGAGATATTGGTAAGTAATACCAAAGTTCATTCGTCGTTATAATACTTATTTACTACTACAAAATTTAGCATAGTCGAGATATTGGTAAGTAATACCTAAGTTCATTTGTTGTTATAATGATTATTTACTAATACAAAATTTATGTTATTATAATGTATGTGTTATTTACATTTACAGGAGCATACACTTGTTCAGATTCACCAGATCGCACAAGATGGCCTTGATGATGGTACGAACGCATGACATAGACAAGCATTGCAGGCCGCCCTATCTCTTAGCACCACTTGCCTTGAGGTAATTTGAGATGACCATCGTCTCCATCGTACCGTCCACACCAAGCAGCTACATATATCACATACTGCACCGTGTGCTCCACTCGATGTACCTACGCGGCCTCATGGTATTATTATACGACGACAAAGACATCCACGTCACCGACATGATATTTGGGTGGATACCGGTGTTGACACAGTACCACAGTGCAGTGTAGGAGAGCCTTCAGCAGGACCTAGTAGACCTCAAGATCCACATACATAGTCCGGTGTAGGTGCAGAGACACCATCCTCTTCGAGTCTCCAACAAACATCAGCAGGACCTACTGTACCTCAACATCCATATACATCAGCACATACTACACCCCATTCACCACCATTGACTGAGACGTCCATACCACATGAATACCCCACTGGGCATGTTTCCCCCATGTCATCACCAGGCACATATACATCTCATGGTTCAGCAGTCATATTGCCCAGCCCCCCTATCTGTCACAATGCTGTGATGACGTCACCTCTAATAGATGTTCAGATCTCACAGATAGCAGATAAGGTCACGTAGGGTCATGGTATAGAACTTGCATTGACTCCAGCAGTTGTACATAACTCACAGCACCGTGCTACGACTCCGCTTGCCCATTTAATTTCATTACTTCGGGGTAGAGGCAAAGGTCGAAGTCGAGGTCGAGGTGGCAGATTAGGAGGTGTGAGAGGCCACTGTGGTAGAGGACGGGGTGGTATAGGCAGAGGCGGAGATAGTATTCCAGCTGGAGATCCGGATTCACAGGTTATCGATGGCGAGCAGTCACAATTAGAGGATAGACGTCCCAAATTACTCAGGAAGAAGCTGTCTTGTGACACTTAGTGTTGTCCTGTTTTATCATTTTTTGACATTTATATTCAGACATGTAAATTATAGAATTTTGGACTGTATTGTTATTGTTTGTGATGTGTGGTATTTGTGATCAAGTTTGGTTGGGTATTGGTGGTAGTTGTGGTTAGGTGTTTGTGGTGGTAGTTATGGTTGGGTGTTGGTCTTATGGTTGTGTTGTTGTGATTGGACCATGTTTTGATATTGTGCATACAGGGCAAAATTATTTTTGTTATGACAAAGTTTTAAGGGAAATTATGCCGAAATTTTTTAATATTCATTATGTTTCTATATATTATATGCACTATTATGTTTAATGTTGTTCTCCATTTCATTGGTTAATTCAGTTACATATCCCTCTATTTTTCATGTAATTATAGTCTGATATGATGAAAACATACTTGTACCATTTATTCAACTACACCATGCATAAGATAAAGGAACAAAAATGAAAAAAGTAAAGCTATGGAAGCATATAAAATTCGGATCCAAACATCTCCTCAAGGACTTCATCAGATCATCAAGACTTGCCATTTTAGATCAACCATGCAGAGCTCAGACCTTATTTGGAATTTCAAGCCTTTTGCGGAAATCTTCCTCCATGAGGGGAAGGCCCTCGCGCAATTTGATCTTTGGTTCCCCACCTAGCAACTCCTTTGCCTTTGTGATGTTTGATTTTCTCTGGCGGGGATCATCTGGTGTGTTCTCCATAGCTCAAGCATTGATACTTAAAAATTTTTGAATTAGTAATAGCCACAAGATCATAATTTCTGCTAAGAAAGAAAAGGAAAAAGACTGAAAGATTGTATTTAAGCACAAATATTATTGTGCATCAAGTCAATCAAAATAACCCGGGTTCCCAATGATGATTGGCCCCGTATTACCTCCTTCAATAAGTCGGAGCAGACCATCAATCTTCAACATTTGTAAAGAAGAGTAAGGCAACATAGAATTTTGTAATTCTAACACACTTGAGATTCAATTTGAAAGGCCAAATACACAATGCTCTTCATACCATGTCAAATACACAACAAAAGCTCCGAGTCTATGTTCCAGACAACTGAACAGTCAAGGGTTCATCCCTATATGAATCAACAAGAACAAGTACAGACAGTTAAAAATTTAACTACAACTCTCAAATGTTTATCCCATGCTCCAGTAATGGATGGTGCTGGTGTATACAAAGGAGCATGCTAAGATTATGTACATGAAAATAGAGTGCAGATAAAGAAATCGAACAATTGAATAAATCTGCAGAAACCTAGCAGAGTGGGTGTGGCAATAGAAGTTACCGGATGGCTTGAGCTATATTTCAGTTTGTCCACAAGGTGAGAACCAATAAACCCAGCTCCTCTGGTAATCAAAATTCTCATGTTCACCATTAATCAACCATGAGAAATTCACTTATAATAAGAAGAGATGACATTGACAGAAATCACATGGGGAAACATAAATCAGTGAACCTTCACTCAGGAGCTAAAAGCTAGATCCAATTGTTTGGACTCAGGAAAAT
>CM042187.1:21676608-21706972 GCA_023539305.1 Ilex asprella
GTGTTAAAAATTATTGATATATTGGAATACATCAAACCATTAATAAAAAAAATTGAATTGACACAAATTCTTTTCGCAAACTACTCTCACACGTGATAAGAGGTGTATGTTCATGAGAAGATATAGAACACGCTCTAATAAAAAAACACAACAGATTCTTGTTTTGTTTTGATTTAAAAAAAATTTCTAATAAACACGAGAAAAAAAGGCAAAACCAGGCTTTTGACGTTATACATTTTTGATTTAAAAAGAATGGTAGTCGTTACACTAACATCAAACATATATATCCAAACCTGAAGTGAAGTACACGATATACGTTAAACGATATACGTTAAAGAAGACGAAGAGTAATAGACATTGATATAAAAAAAGAAAACCAGACATTGTAGTATTTTTCTTTGACGAAGAAAAGAAAATGTTGATGTAGAAGTAGAAAATCATAAGCTAGAAATTGTTAAAGTATAATCCATATGATATAAGTTTAAAATTCAAATATGTTGATCTACAAAATAGGATACTATTAATATAATAAAATAAATCTCACAAAAGATGGGACTACCAAACTAAATAGTCCAATTATTATGAAAAAGGGTATTTTAGTAAAGGAAAAATCTTAAAATTTGCCAATGTGTATTTGGATACAATACATTTCAAGTAAGAGTCACTGCAACGAAAACCATTTTTTGCGTCGATTTTTTTTGTCGCTAAATTTAAAAAAACTGTCACAATTTATTTTTTGCGATGTTTTTTTTTCGTCGCGTGTTCTTCGTAATAGTCTCGTCATAAAAAGTATTTTGAGACACAATTTTATTTTCATCGCAAAAAAAAAAGTTTTTTGCGACCAAAAAAAACGTCGCAAAAATTAAAAAAAAATAGCTAAAAGTTGTTCCACCGGCATGAAAAAATAATAATTAAATTAAATTTTTGCGCCGCAAATAAATTTTTACATAAATAAAAAATGTAAACACATTCATGACGCAAAAATAAACGTCGCAAAAAATTTGGTATTGGCGACGTAGACATAAAATGCCGCGATACGGTTCAATAAAAAAATTGAGTAAATACATTTGTGACGTAAAAAAAATCATCGCTAAAATGTTTGAATCAAAAAATTGGCACAGATTTTTGCGACGATTAAAAAGTCTCACAAAAAAGATTGTTCCTGCATAAAAAAATCATTTTTTTTGAAATAACCTTTCATAAAAAATAGTATTCCAATAAAAATTTTCACCTGTACACTATTAATACCTATGTTCAATAAAAAACTAACACAATTAATACATTTCACATCTTTTTCATTCAACAAACAACACAAAACAAAAGATAATTTGTCAGTAACTTTGATCCAGAAGGTTTTCTAAAAAAAAAAATACATTAATAAATTATCAATCAAAATTTTCAAAAACATATAGGTTTTCTAATTCTTAAGTGTTGAAATTTTTATTTTTTTTCTTTAACTCTCAACCCGAGTTCCGAAATGAGATGTCATCTTTTCCAACAAATTTATATTCCCAAATAGCTCTTCTTCGTCCGTTTTCATAGTGAACATAGTTGAAATGGCCGATTGACACCCTTAACTCCAAGTTTTAGGTTTTCTAATTCTTAAGTATTGAACTTTTTAGTTTTTCGTTAAACTCTCAACTCAGGTGCCGGAATTAAAAACCATCTTTTCTTACAAGTTTCTATGCCCAAATAGTTGCTCTTCGTTCACTCTCGCGGCAAACAAAGTTGAAACAAGCCAATTGACAAACTTAGCTCCAAGTTTTAGTTTTTATACTTCTAAGTGTTGAACTTAATAAGATAGTAAAAAGATACTAACTAAGACTCAGGTGACATGTCTTCATTAATTGAGGTGCACTGCAGACCACGTTGCATTTGAAGTTGCATATGCAAAATTTGTTGCATCATTTGTTGTTGTGCGTTTTCAAACTTCTCTATCTTCATTTTTGTTTTATCATGTTCCTTCTGAAGAGAATCTTAAAGAGAATCAACAACTGCTTATAACACTTTTATCTTATCGGCTTTCTCTTGAGATTCAACAGTGGATCTAAATAATTGAATAGAGGATAAAGACTTCGAGTCATGTCCAAATTTTTTTCTTATATATCCAGGTCGGCTGTCAAGGAATATGCATGCAATTTTATTTTTTGTCAATGATTCTACACCCTCTTCTAAGTTCTGTGTGGAAAATTCTTTCATCTGCTCCTATAATTTAATGTATTTAAACTCAATTAATGAGTATCATAAAATTTATTTTAAAAAATTTTAATTTTCTAAAATTTGAAATATTTACATATCATGACTCTGCATCAGCAGAAACTCAATCACCCTTCTTGTTCAAATGAGAATTGCAAAAAAAAATCAACAATGTGAGGTGGCTCATCAGTCATAGGATCTCTTTGTTACAGTTAATCAAAATATCAATATTCAAATTTATGAATTTCCTATATATTAAAATTTAAGAAACAATCATTATATGCTAAAACATACCACCCTTTCATATAGGCAAACTGAAAGGACTTTGAAACAATTGAGTGGTAGTATGACAGTTTGGCACGATTTTTTGCATTTTTCTTAGATTTTGCTTATATACAAAGAATATAATTAGTACACAATTGGGGATAAAAATTGGATATTAATTTGCATAGCTTACTGTTAATATTTTTATTTTATTTTAACTTTAAATGTGGTTGTAATTTATATTCAGCGACGAAAATGAAAACATCGCCGTAAATTTTGAAAATATTTTTTGTGACGTAAATAATAAAACGTAGCAATTTAATATTTTTATTTAATTTTAATTTTAAATGTGGTTGTAATTTATATTTTGCGACGAAAATAAAAACGTCATAATAAATTTCAAAAATATTTTTTTGTGATGTAAATAATAAAATTTTGATATTTAATATTTTTATTTTATTTTAAATTTAAATGTGGTTGTAATTTATATTCTGTGCCGAAAATAAAAACGTCACAATAAATTTACGAAAAAATTGGAAGGGAATCACTTTTTTCACGATGCATTTAAAAAAACGTCACAAAAATAAAATTTACAAAAAATTTATGAAATTGTGGCAGATAGTACACTTTTTTCAACGAATTAAAATTCATCGCAAAAAAAAGAGTCACAAAAAATGATTTTTGTTGTAATGAGTACTTGTTTACAAAAGATTTGCAATAAGATATTTTCTCACAATTAAGTAGTTTAAAAGGTACTTTCTAATAATTTTTCATAAAGATTATTTTAAATTTAGGCTCAAAAGTCCAATTCAGCTCACACAACATTTATTAAAAGATAAAAAAGGTTAATAGGAAAGTCTTGACACCATCAATCTTTTTTTTTTTTTTTACTTTGTCTTATTAAAAAAATATATAATAAACATCTCTCTCTTTCTCTTCCCCGTGTATAAAAGCAAAACAAATTATTCAACACG
This sequence comes from Ilex asprella, assembly GCA_023539305.1. NCBI lineage: Eukaryota > Viridiplantae > Streptophyta > Magnoliopsida > Aquifoliales > Aquifoliaceae > Ilex > Ilex asprella. The sequence goes on from CM042187.1 coordinate 21,680,043, forward strand.
TTCTCTGCTTTTCATCTAAAGTAATACTATGCTTCCCAAATTATTTCTCAAAAAACTTATCCCAAATGAGTTGACAGCTTCAAACACCACACACTATTGACCCCTAAATCAGCTTTTTCATAACATGTGTGGTGTGTGAAGGTATCAACTCATTTAGGATGAGTTTTGTGGGATACAATTTCGCTCTTTCATCAATCTCTCTCACTCTCTCTCTCTCTTGTCCAAATGCAAAACCAAATTCAACACATTCTCAAAGTCATTTTTTTTTTTTTTTGTGATTTAAACACAAAATACCAAATAAACTATCCATTCTCATAAAAGATAAAAAATAAAACCTAATTTAATTTTAAAAATATTTTTTTGATAAAGTTGTTATTTGTAGCAAATAAAATATAACAAAAATTTAAGTAAAATTTACAAATATAGACAAGTAAATGATTCTAAAATTTTTGAAGATAGTAGAATAATTCGACAAAAAAATAATAATGAATGTATTTGTAATAGTAGAATAATTCAACAAAAAAATAGTAATGAATGTATTTGAAATAGTAATGAATCATGTAATATCACAAATTTTGATGAAGAATGTACAAAACAAACAAGAAGAACATAAAACTATTAATGATGCAATAGATTATAATCCTATCAAAATATTTGTGGTAAAAAGTCATACTATCAATTAATAAAAGATTTAGCATAATTTGAAAACAAAATTAATTAGTAAAATTTGAAATTCAAATTAAAATTTTAAAATATTATTAAAATATAAAATGCTCATCGACACTTATCGCTTTAGTCTTCATATGTTCTCGAACCGCTCATATGTTTGACCCTGCTTACACCAGTGGCAGTTTTTCTCAAGTATTTGTAGGTGGAGTACATATTCGATACAATGCTGATTGTCTAATAATATCACCAATCAATAATAAAAATATTAAATGGATAAGGTGAACTCTACTTGAGTAGTTATTAGATTACATAAAAGGTGAATGGGTAGTAATTAACTTACGGGTAGAGGTAATTATTAGCTTGTGTGGGGTTCATTTCTATAGTTGTTTGCATATTACTGGTTAGTGATATCATGTTGCAATGCTAATATGGTATTATTATTGTAATTTCTCCTGCAGGTGAGAGAACAAAGAGAAAAGATGAGGTTTTGAATTGAGTCCAAAGTGGCCAACGGTTAACAATAGTAACTGTTAGGTGTCAATGTTTACAACCTTCTAAACAGGTTACCAACGGTTCAATTCGAACTTGTTCAAAACCTTTAAATAGAAGGGACTATGGAACAAAGATATTCATTCTGAGAATTGTACAATTACTATGACGGTTTATTTCTGGTTTTGATATTCACACCCCAGTGGGTTGTTCTCTCTTATGTGGATGCATGTGATCCACAGTATAATGACATTTTGCCACAAGGTTTTACTCTTCTCTGGAACCAATAGTGGTATGATGTATCAGAGCAAAGGTATATCTCTAAACTAAGTTTTCCAAGAAATCGTGCGGTTCAAAAGAAAACGTCTTCAACATTTGTTGGGACCAAGTTGTGAGGAATCATCCAAGGATTACTTCGGTGAAATTTGGAGTAAAAAACACTCCAAGGATTAAGGAATAAGGAGATCAGAGGCCTCGCCGCAGTTGTAGGGTCACCAATTTTTTTTTTTTGCCAAACCAATCGTCGTTGAAAAAGAGAGAAAAACAAGCCAAACGACGTCATTTTGCTGCACCCCTAAAACAAGCAGACACCAAATGACGTCATTTCAATTAGCTGTCTACTCCAGCCTCCTAAGGAGGAGCAAGCGGAGCCTCTCCATTACGCGTGCCAGCGTTCAAAGCCACTGATCAGGCCTAGTCTTGTTCAACTAGACCCCTGGCCAAACCAGTTCGACTTTGATCCAGTCCAAACTGATTCAGTCCACTTCAAAAATGTCGTACCTTGCTCAAAAGAATACGGATTCAATCCGTTCTATTGGGATCACTACTTCAGTACCAAATGCAAGGGAGAATGGGGTCTCCTTGTTGGGTGTCCTAACAGTATTCCTTTATGCCCATAAGATACTTGGAAGCTAATCTACCCATAATCCTTTGGGTTGCTCTAATATGGTCTTTATACTCTTGAGCCTGGTTTTGATGGTCACCTCTACTTGCTCGTTTGCCTGCGAATGACGTAGTGAAGAATAATGATTATGGATTCCAAGCTTGAAATAGAATCCTCTGAACTTTTCATTGTCAAATTATTTGTTGTTGTCACTGATGATGATTGTTGGGATACCAAACCTGAAAACAATTGACTTCCATACAAAACCTTGTATATTTTGTTTGGTGATTGTTACCAACGGCTCTGCCTCTGCCTACATAGTGAAATAATCAATGGCAACAACTATAAACTTATTCTGCCCTTCTGCCAATGGAAGAGGTCCCATATTATCGATTCCCCTTCAAAAAAATAGCCATGGGCTTGCTATATGGATGAGCTCTATTGGGGGAAGCTTTGACAGTACAATAAACTTTTGTAATTTTTCACACTTCTGTACATAACCTAATGCATCCTTCTTCATGGTGGGCCATAAATATCCTTGCCTAAGCACTTTTTATGCCAAGGAATATCCTCCCAGGTGGTTTCGACACACCCCTTCATGTACTTCCTCAAGGACATAAGCTACTTCAGCAAGATTCAGGCATCTTATGTATGGGAATGAGTAGCCCTTTTTTGTAGAGAACTTGGTCTAGGACCACATACTTTTAAGCCCTTTTGCGAAGCTTCCTAGGTTTCCTGTGGGAGAGCCCTGCTGTGCAGATATGCCGATATTTCATCCATCCAGCTCGGTTCTTACACGACTGGTTGAACATCAGCACTATGAGTGCTAGGTTTTGGCATAAATTTCACGGATATTGTCCTACTCAGGCTATAAGAAAGTGCTGAAGGTCAATCATGATAGTGAGTCTACATGAGAGTTTTGTGACTATGCGTGATCTCAAAGTGGTCGAAGTTCGTTACCACGACCAAGTAAGAGCTCAACCATGGTTCTCCAACCTCATAATCTCCTTGCAACTATTTTACTACTAGCTTTGAGCCAATATATGCCTTTAGGCTTCTTACGCCAAGGGCTATGGCCAGTTGCAACCCTGTGATAAAGACCTCGTATTCTGTCTTGTTGTTTGAGGCCTTGAATCCAAAATAGAGAGCATACTCAATCTTTTCCTTGGTGGGGGAGGTAAGGATTAGACCAGTCATTCCTCTAGTTGAGTTGGAGGATCCATCGATGTAAATCTGTCATTCTCCTGGCTAGATGGTGATGTCAACTACCACTGTAGCCTCATCGACAAATTCTTCTATTAGGTCGGTTACCACTTGCCCTTTCATATAGGTTCATGGTACATACTGAATGTTGAATTATTCAAGCTTGATGGACCATTTTTCTTGCCTTCCAAACTCCTCAGGATTTTGAAAGATTTGTTGTAGAGGAACGTCTGTTAGCAATACTATCGAATGAGCCTGGAAATAAGGCCTTAACTTCCTAGATACTATAACCAATGAGAAGGCCAATTTTTCCTCTATGGGATACTTAACCTCTACCCCCTTAGTGTTCAGTTTACATAGTAAATCGGATGTTGGGTTTTATCTCATTGACAGATGAGCACCGCACTTGTAGCTTCAAAGGATACTGTAAGCAAAGATACAACAGTTTCCCCTCTTCTAGCCTCACTAGGAATGAGGGTTTGATGATATGCTACTTCATATCTTAGAATACAATTTAACTTTTTGGCGTCCACTCAAATGCTTTTCTCATAATTTTAAAGAAGGGGAGACATTTGTCACTGGCTCTGGAGATGAACATGTTCAAAACTGCCACCCTTCCTGTGAGTACTTATACTTCCTTTGTGCTTCGAGAGGATCTCATATCAAGGAGCGCCTTGATTTTTTATAGATTTTCCTCTATGTCCCTCTAGATGACCACGAAGCCTAAAAACTTCCCTAAAGAAACCTCGAAGGCACACTTAGCTGGGTTAAGTTTCATGTTGTATCTCAAATGCTCCCTTCAAGTGTTCAATGTGCTCCATGGCTCAAAGGCTTTTGATGAGAATGTCGTCTACATAGACTTACATGGAATCATCTATGAGATTCTTGAATTTGTGATTGACCAACATCTAATTGGTCGCTCTTGCATTATTCAAACCGAAGGGCATGACCTCGTAATAGTACGTTCCTTTTTCTGTTATGAAGGGGGTTTTACTTGGTCTAACTTGTCCATCATTATCTAGTTATAGCTAGAAAATACGTCCATGAAGGTGAGAAACTCATATATTGTAGCATTAACTAGGATATCAATTCTAAGTAGTGGAAAATGGTCCTTTGGGCATACTTTATTCAAATTTGTAAAGTTGACACATAGTCGTCATTTTTCACTTGTCTTCTTTACTAGTACCACCTTTTCTAACTATAATGGATACTATACTTCTCAGTAGATTTTGCGTGAAAGAGCTTCATTACCTCTTCCTCTATTGCTCTATTTCATTTGGGGGAAGCTTCTTCATTTTTGCTATATCGGTTTAACGGCCAGGTTGACATTCATCTTGTGTACAACTACTTTAAGGTCTATTCCCCCCATGTCCTACTGTTTCCAGGAAAAACCATCTTTGTTAGAATGAAAGAACTCCACATGTAGTAATTTCAAATATTCCCTGAGCATTTTCCTAATGTAGTTAACTTGCTCGAGGTGCTCCCCAATTTGAATATGTTCAAGGCCCTTAACTGCTTGCGGGGGTCGTGGGTGTTCTTCCTCCACCCTGTGGTCTATGGACTCTATCTATAGAGTCACTTGCTATTGCTTTCCTCGCATGGATACCACATAACATTCATGAGCCATAACTTGGTCCTCCTACACTTTTCTAATTCCTGTTTTAGTAGGGAAGTGTAGTAGGAGATGATATGTTGATGATGCTGCCCTCATAGAATTGAGGCTAAAATGACAATGTACGCACAAGGGGAAATCTTGCACAAGGAAGTTAGTCATTATGGTGGTTTGGCATGGGGCCTGTCTAATAGTAATTGGTATGACTATGGCTCCCTTAGTCCTAAAGAATAAGCCTTCTCCCCAAAAATCTAATTAGTAGAGTAGTGACAGGTATCAATTTTTCCCTCTCAATGTTTAACTTATCAAAGGCAGGGGAAAATATGATATCTGATGAGCTCGCACTATTAATCAGGACCCTCCTCACCGAGAAGTTGGCTATAGTTAGTGTAACTATTAGGGGATCATCGTGTGGGTGTTGAACTCCTCTGAGGTCTTCATCTGAGAAAGTAATTGGAGGGTCCATCTATGGTTTTTTCCTTAGGTTAACCAAGCTAATCTCCTACTCGGCTTAACTTGTGAGCATGGCCCAGCATTGTCGAGCTACTTTTGTCTCCTGCAACAAACTTGCTAGAGATAACTACGACCTCTTCGATATACTGCTAGTGTGGTGCTTCATCTTAGTTAGGTGGTACCTTTACCCTTTCTTGTCGACTACACTCAATGTACTTTCTGAGGTGTCCCTTCCAGATAAAACCTTCAATCTGGTCCTTGAGCACTTGACAATCCTCAGTATTTTAGCCATGGTCTCAGTGGAATCTACAATATATCCCTTGACCTTTTATTGGGATGGTCCTCATCTTGATATGCCACTTGAGGACTCTCTTATCTTGGATCTGAAAGAGGATATACTCTACTAAGGTATTTAATGGTGTATACCTCCGTACTGGTTGGTTTCTGATGCAAGGGCCAAATGGTCCCTTACACTCACCTACTTGAAACTACTCTTCTTTGGACTACCCATATTCTCCTCGTCCTAGTTGGTCTAGTCTCTTCCTTTCCTCTCGCTTGTCCTCCCTCTTGCCTTCCTAGCTTCTCCAAGAAACGAGGTTATCTTAAGCATTCATATAACTATATGCTCTAGATAGGAGCTCTGTCATGGATTGAGGTGGGTCTTTAAAAATGGAAAAAGGAATTAGGATGATTTAAGACCTCCAATGAAGGCTATAAGGGCTACCTTGTTGCCCGCATTGTCTATCTGAAGCAATTATGTGTTAAAGCAACTCACAAAAGTTCTAAGAGCCTTGCTTTTAGTTTGTTTGAAATTTAAGAGGTAGGTAGAATGTCTCCGATGAGCTTGAACTCCGATAAAATATGACATAAAGCAGTTGCTTAGCTCCCCAAACGTATAGATTGAGTTGGGTTTGAACTTGTTAAACCAGTGCCTTGCAATCCCTTTAAGGGTTCTTATAAAAGCCCTAGACATGATCTGGTTCAAGACGTTATGAAGCATCATTAGAGATCTTTAGGTCTCCAGGTGGTCAACTGGATCCTTTATTTCATTGAAACTTTTGATCGTCAGAATCTGAGACCTTTTTGGGAGTTGGTAATCAGATATGCCCTAGGTAAAAGGTGACTTCATGTGTTATATTAGAGCCTCCACAACCTTGGGGACCTAGGCCTTCATATTGTTTATAGCATTCCAAGCTTCTCGTTGACCTTTTGGAACTTTCGTTCCCAATAGTCATTAACTTCTGAGTGAACGACCTCATTTTGGTTCATGCTCCATGGTTTGAGATTGATCCCTTTCCAAGAGTTGAAGAATTTGTTGGTTTTGACACTTCGACTCCTACACCATTTTTTCTAAATTTTTGATTTTCTTCCTTCTTGATAGAAACTTGTATGCTCATGAGGGTAAGCCTGATCCACTACTGGTTCCTTCGATCGAGTAACAACCATGAGACCTAGGGGCTTGGGATACTAGAAACATAATTTTCATTCCTACAGATAGCGCCAAAAGTTAATCCCAGAATATGTTCACCATGATGGATGGCTGGAGTTATGACCCAGTAGTCGACAAGAGTCTTCATGCAAAAGAAGTCGAAGGCCAAAAGGACTCCAACGGAGTTAGAAGAGAATGATGGAAAGAAGCTGGAATGGATTACTTACTTGGATGTTGCATAGCTTGCCCTTTTTACAGGTCAAAAGATTGTACTGTTGGAAGATCTTCATCTATTATCTAAATGAAGTGACACTAGAAGTGGAATAGAAGTTGGTGCCTTCTAGCTTGGATATCTCAACTAGTTTGAATTAGTCAACGTGAGCCGAGCTGAGGAATTACCGAGCTAGAGCATTGGCGAGCAAGGAGCTATGGTCCTTACTGAGTCCAAAGCTCATGTGCTGAGCTAGTGCCCACATGCTTAACTTGTGCCACGTGCTCAACTATTGTCCACGTGCTTAGCTCGTGTCCATGTGCTCAGTTCATGCCTAATTTACCATCATCAGTTATGTTTGCTAGAATTTGAACAAAGACCCACTGAAAATTAAAATTGAGTTAGAAAAAAAATAAACTGGTGGTGGAGCAACGATTAGTGAAATCATCCGGCTAATTAGAACCACAATACCCTAGAAGTTCAAGTTTAAAAGTAGAAAAAAGAATAATCCCCAAAATTGTGTTCAGACGTATCTCAAAATTCAAAGAACTACAAAAAAAATTTAACTCATCAAGGTGCACACATAAATTGACTAACAACATGAATGTCATGACTAATATTTGGCATAGTAATAGTTAAGTAAGTAAGGACCCAACATTTTGTCTATAAAGTATGGCATCTTGAAAAGGCTCTCCAACAATTGTTCTCAACTAACTCTATAGGAGTGTTAACTATCTTGATGCATGTTACACCTATTCAAGAGATAAAACTTGAAGCATTCTCGACCCAACACAAATTATAACCTTAAGATGAAGAATTCACCTCACTACCAACAAAATAAATTAGAGAACCAAGATCCTTTGTTTCAAAGGATTTGTCGAGATGATTTTTGATATATTGAATACTAGTAGTATCAACTCTAGTAGTCACCATGTCATCGACATCGAGATATGATATGACATAGCCGCATTTTCTTTTATAGCCTATATAGACTTTCTATGAGGTAAATCCACAAGATCTCAATAGTGCTTTATTTTTAAGACTAGATCCCCTTATTTATAGTTTTCTCCCTTAGTGAGTCTAATAATGCTTCATGATAAGAGTTAGGAACATGAACCGGAAGAAAAGTGCAGAGAAAACAATGAAAAATCGCGCCCACATGGAGGGAGCAATGTGCTCATGTAGAACAACAAAGTTGAGGAACCAAATGGTGGACCTTTCTCCAAGGATCCAGCATTGGGATGAGGCACATGTGAATCTACTTCGGTAACCAAGTATTTGGTTGTTGTTCAGGGAGGGGGAACCCGATGTGGATCTTCCCTTACGATTATACATGTGTAGCTCAAGGCACTTTACCTAGAGGGGTGAATAAGTTTTTCAATTTTACGCTCAATTGAATACCAATTAAAACTTATAACACCACAATTACCACTTCTCTCAATTTTATCAATGAATGGTGAGAACCCATTTAGTCACCACAACCCATTTTGCACATATTTAAATTAATCTTCAACTAATTTACTCGTAATCAAGCTCGCGTCGATCCCAAAATCCAAACCCAATTGCATACTATGGTTGAATGAATATTTAAACAATCAAAATATCAAACACATTGTGCCCATATGTGCAAACAATCACAAGTGTATATGATAAACAATAATAACACGAGGGATTTGTTGACGTCGAAAACTCTCCTCGAAAAAAATCGCAAGGAACCTTGTTGGTTCACCACAGCCTAATCCACTATTCTTTAGGTCAACATACATGTACTCGAGTCTTATACCTCAACCAATAACATGATTGGATGCTCATTTCCTTGTTGTTTCTCTGCCAAAGGCCCTTCTTTGACGTCTAGTGTAGCTTTACTTGGACCTCCCTGCCACACGGTTTGTATAGGCCTTGAGCAATCGTGGACACGTCAATGATCCTCGGTATGCGTAGACCAATGGGTTTATCAAATCAACAAGATCTTCTTCTTCACGTTGTGAGGTTGGGTAGAATCTCTAGTGGTAGCATTTTGGGTCTTAAAGATCTAGCTTGTCGTGCAAGTTCTCAAGGTAGAAATATGATTTTCTCTCTTAGAAATCTCACAATAGGCTTAAACTAGATGTGAGCAAGGCTCTTCCTCTTTATAGGTTCGGAATAATAATAGTATTAGTAAATAAGAAAAATTAGATTCATGAATGACTGCTCAATCTGTGGGAGGTGGTTGTCCCTGAAATGAAAATCACGTTTCAATCCCAACTAAGGCAAACATCACTTGAGCAACCATGAAGGACTGCTCAAGCAAGCTCATAGATTGAGCTTTGTGCTGCCTTCCATGACCTTTTCTCATTTTCTTCCTTAAGTCATAAATAGACCGCTCTAACAAAGGTTAGCAAGAAAAGATTGGTTCTAATATGTTTTTAAGCGTAAAACCAAGCAAAAACTTGCCCTCTTGAGCATTAAAGGGTATTGCTCAAAGAGGGGTCCGATTATGAATCAAACTATATTTTCAAAACTCATAAATAGTTTAGAAATTTTTTTCTTTTAAAGTCACTCAGATTCATTGTCGAATTGCTTCCAATTCCATTTTCACCCTAATCAACCTAAGTTAAAAAAAAAAACTAAGGGTTCATCTTAGGTGTCTAAATCATCACCTTGGCTTAAGCATGAAGGTGCATATGGAGGTACAATGATATTGTTTTGATGCTTGATCTCCTCCCTTCAATGAAGCTTTCGAATCTTGAATGACCATAGAATAGGTTGATATTTACAATGGAATAGACAAAATTAGCGAATTACAAATATGATCTATCAATGGTGATCAACGCCATGAAAATATGAGAGCTCTGGAGAATTGATTATTGTAGATGATGAGATAGACCAAATATGATTAAAAAAACTCATAGGAATAGTATACAGGTGCTGAAATGTAGGATCAAAGACATACATTATTTGACTTTTGATGCCAAAAACTTGGAGCATGTTCCATGTACTTCAGAAATCTAATATCATCATATTTTCTCTTTCTTATGGCGATATGGCGTTGTTACACAAGACGAATCAACACCTGATTTTTTCACAGCACAAAAGGCTCCTTGAACTTTATGTATTTATGTCTATGGAGACAGAGAAAGGGAGTAGGATAGTTTTAACGTTAAGAGAATTCTTTCAAGTGTTTTGCATTGAAAAACATTGGATTTATATCGACAACCAAAGGGTGCCATGAAAAGATATATTTTCAAGGGACACATTTGTTAAATTGTTAACACACATACACGTTAGATGCTAAAGGATACATCCAAAAGTCATTCCCTTTGAGTATTTTCTCACTAGGTCGACCCATTATGGGCATCCCATTTGGATCCATAACCCGATCCAATATCTAACACAAACTCTTCATCAAAGTAAACAACGCTTAATTCAGTTTTTGATCTAATGAAATTAAACACCCAACCATACCCACTACATCTTCAATTGAAGATTACAACTAAAATTAAAAATAGCAGACTTAGCCTCCGTTTGGTAACTCTTTTTTAAAGTAAAAATAAAAGTAAATTTGACAAAATTTTATTTTTTGCTTAAAAGCAAAAGCATGTTTGATAAATATCTTTGGAAAAGTACTTTGAAAAAAATGCACTCTTTCTCTTTCTCTCTCTAATACACTAAACACACACACACACACACTCTTTTGCACTAAAACACACATATACACACTAAATTGAACACTAGTTTATTATACAAGCAGTTTCATGGTTCAATCACACAGATTTAGTAATATCTTTGAACTGCCACTCCTACTCCCACCCTCACTACCACTGCCACACTACCACTACCCTATCTTAAAATTATAAGAAAATTATTAATGTACTTAATTTATATTTTAATTAGCTTAAATGTGAAGTAATTAATAAAGGTGATGAAAAATTCAAATGTGTAGAATTATTAAAGAGTTAAAAGTGGTTCCATAGGTCACATGTTAGAATTTAATTCGGGGAGGCCAACACATTTTTACTAAGCAATTTAAAATTAGGAGAAAATAAGATTTGAGGAGGGAAAGCTTCCAAATACTCTCTCTCTCTCTCTCTCTTAAATGGATTGTTTTAGTATATCATATAGATTTCGGGACATGAAAATAAAATTGGATTTAATTGAATCTAAGTCTAAAAATTTCACTAGGGGCCCTAAACATCTATTTTAATGGTCTAGATCAAGGTTGGCATTATTAATAGACTTGGCATGTAACTTTTACTCTTCTATTGATATTTCTTCCAAGTAGTCTTTCTAACGCTAAATGCTTGTAGAAAGAAAAATAAACTTCATTACATCTATAGGTATTATTTAACAAAGATTATTTTTTTCCTTTTGAAATTTTATGCAACTTCATACAAACAGAAGTAGATGGATTAGATGCATGGAAGCAAGACCAATAATATATGAGCTTGTGAACAATAAGGGGTTATTTGGATGGTCTTTACAATATTTTATGAAGCCCTTCCAAAATCCACCTCAAGGTTTTCTACATGCAATTAAACTAATGTATCCTATCCAATCCCATATTTGGTAATTGACATAATGATGCAACGGAACAAAGTAATACAAAGAACACTACGATTCTTTATGTATCGAACCAAAAGGAACACTCTGAATTCACAAAGAAAATAGAGGAAAACTCTGAAATATGATATTATTGAATTGATTAACTAAGTAGAATTGTAGTACATAAGAAAATTTATAGGAAAATCCTAAACCCTATGGTTTCATAAATGTAAACAAATCTGTAATTCTAATATTGTTACCAATAAACGGGGAAAAGGCACATGCTCAAAATGCCGAGCTCTACAACGCAGATTAGCTCCAGCTTGGTAGACTCTTAACCTACGAGGACTTTGACTAGTTCAACTCAACTACCACTTTCACTTAACCTACAAGTCAAGCAAGTGAAGCACAACATATTCATTTCAAATAAGTAGAGCAAGATCCACTAACAGCCTAACCAAATGGCCTACAAGAGGGAAACCCACAAAGGAGATTAAGGTAAGTGAATCAAATGCTAACATAAGCTTTCTCTACTTCCTCAAAAAATTCTTTCTAACCTTAGCATTGGAGGGTCTATCCCCAGAGCCCCTCCAGTCTCTGACTTGCCTTTGTAGGTATCCAAGAAGATGGATCCAACTCTCAATAACATCTAAAGCTCGGTGAACATTCTGAACCATCATCAGCTGGCATCATCTGTGGAAACGTCAAGTTTTCTAAATAAAGTATGTTCTCAAGACTCCAGATCTGATGGCCATTACAAGGTCAAAGGATCTTGTTAGGGATCAAACCCACAACCTCGAATGCCAAAATTACATCCAGTAAATTGGAGGACAACAACACTTCTGAAAAAAGAGAAGGAAGAGTAGAGGAATTGGTTCGCTAGAACTGAAAAAAAATTCAACTTCTCATCAACCAGCAACATCTAGAGAAGGACTTATCCTAGATCTAGGAACATGGAGATGACAACCATGAAAACAAATTATAAAGCAAAAACGAGGTTATTCGGCCCCTGGTCAACGGTCAATGGGAACAAAAGTTCCAAGAGGTTAATGAAAAACTGGGTAATGTCATAAACACCATAAAAGCTCGAGTCCCAAAAAATGGTAGAAACTTTGGTACAAAACACATAGTCTCCCTTTTCCTAGAATGTGTCAAATTATCCTCTCCCGGAGAGGTTCAAGATGCCAATGACCCAGAGCTTTAATGGGACAAAGGATCAACTTGATCACCTGGAGACTTACAGGTCCTTAATGATGCTCCATTGTGTTCCAAACCACATCATCTACAAAACCTTTGCAACAACCCTCAAAGGAACTGCAAGGCATTGGTTTAATAAGCTGAAGCCCGACTATACAAGCTCGTTCAGAGAACTTAGTACATCCTTCATCTCACACTTCATGGGAGGCCAAGCACATAGAAGACCTCCCACCTACCCCCTTAATATAAAGTAGACCAAAAATGACACACTTAGAAGTTTCGCTAGTAAATTCAGCACATAGTCACTTCAAATTGACAATATCGATGACAAAGTATCCCTTATTGCTTTCATGGGAGGTCTGCAACCTTCCCAATTAAGAGGCCCGGGGAAAAATATTGTAGGTCATGGCCACAACACTGAGGATTTCTAGGTCCTTAAAGACCAAATAAAAGATCTCATCTAGAAGGGACATCTTAGGAGATACATAGAACGCAGGGGTCAGGAAAAGATGGATGTACGACCCAACTGAGATAAAGCACCACATCAGCAACCCATTGGAGAGGTTTAAGTAATCTCCAAAAGGTTTGCTGGAGGTAGGGAGAGCAGCTCTGTGAGACAAACTCATGCTCGAAAGTTAAAAATTGGGTAGAAAATTAGCTTGGTGAATACAGGACAAAAGCCTTGTGAAAGTTCACCAATCACCTTCCCTATTGAATGGTGGAATTCAACACTCACATGATGATCCTCATGTAGTAACTTTAACCATTGCCGACTACTTGATGAGAAGGGTCTTGATAGAGAGTATGAGCTCGACAAACATCATATTCACCCATGCCTTTGACAAGATAAACATAGGTAGGGAAAAATTAGTGCCTGTCATTGCCCCTTTGATTGAATTCTTAAGAGATAAGGCCTATCCATTAGGAGCTATAGTCATCCCAATCACAGTTGGACAAGTTCCTCATCAAACTACTGTCACGATGAACTTTCTTATGTTTGATTGTCATTTGGATTATAATGTCATTCTAGGCTAACCAATCCTTAACTTAATGAAAGTCGTACCATCAACATATCACCTTTGGCTGTGTTTCCCAGCCAAATCAAAAGTGGCTGAGGTACGGGGGGACCAAGTAACAGCTAGGGAATGCCACATTGCCTCAATACGAGAAAAAAACAGCAAGAAAAACTGTAGATAGGATCTATGGATCATATAGACAAGGAAGAGCACTCCTAACCTATCAAAGACCTTAAGCCTATCCAAATTGGAAAACAACCTGAATAGATTACCTTCATTGGCAGAATGCTCAGGAACATTCTTAAACCATTACTTGTAGAGTTTCTACATTCTACTAAGGATATTTTTGCTTGGGAACAGTCAGAAATGACGGGTATTAATCCATCGATTGAATTTTAACTTGACCTCGAAGCCTGTCCGAAAAAAGCGGTGAAGTTTTGCCCCATAACAAAATAAAGCAATCAAAGAAGAAGTGCTTAAACTCCTTGAAGCTAGTTCAAAAAGTGAGATGTAGTACCCAAAATGGCTAGCTAATATATTTTTGGTAAAGAAAACCAATGGAAAAATGGTGATTGTGTGTTGACTTTATAAATCTAAACAAGGCATGAATAAAAGACTCTTTCTCTTTAGCCCAAATCGATATTCTGGTTGATGCTAGAGTAGGGTATGAAATACTCACCTTTATGGATGCATGTTCCAGTTACAGTCAAATCATGATGGATGAGTTAGACCAAGAGAAGAGATCCTTCATCACATAAGAAGGGACTTATTGCTACAAAGTTATATCATTTGGTTTGAAGAATACATGAGCCGTTTATCAAAAGCTAGTCAATAAGATGTTCAAAGAGTTCATAGGGAGCTCTATGGAAGTCTATGTGGACAACATGCTCGTCAAAAGCCTTCAAGATACTCAAGAGGTACAACATGAAAATCAACCCAGCTAAATGTGTCTTTGGAGTATCTTCATGGATGTTTCTAGGTTTCATAGCATCCCAAAAGGGAATAAAGGCTAACCCTGAGAAGATCCAGGCACTACTAGACATGAGGTCCCCTCAAAGCACCAAGGATGTCCAAGTGCTCATAGGAAGAGTAACAACATTGAGCAGGTTTATCTCTCATCTAGTGAGAAATGTCTGTCATTCTTCAAAACACTAAGAAAAACCTTCAAATGGATCCTAGAGTGTGAAGCTACCTCTAAAGCTCTTAAGGAGTACATCCGCAAACACCACTTTTTGTCAGACGAGAGTAAGGAAAGGGGCTGTACATGTATCTTGTTGTATCACAAGAAGCAACTAGTGTAGTATTAGTGTGCCAAAGGAAAGGAGTTCATTATTCGATTCACTATGTAAGTCGAACACCGAGGTGGGCAAAATCCAAGTACCAACAGTGGAGAAGGTAGCCTTCATATTGATATTAGCTTCTAGGAAGTTTAGGCGCTACTTTTAGGCACATACGATCGAGTTGGTAACGGGTGTTGACCTATGAAGCATCCTTCAGAAGCTTGACCTGTCTGAATACACCACAAATCGCTATGAAAGGCAGGTAATGGCTGACCTCATTGCAGAATTTTCAAATGAGATAGTAGAACCCTTGTAAATTGATACCTAATTGATCATTTTGAAGATATATGTAGATGGGTCCTCTAACTAATCCGAAGAGGGGCCGGTTTGATACTCATATCTCCAATGAAGAAGAAAATTGAGTATGCCCGACGCTTTGGCTTCAAGGTCTCAAAAAATAAGGCAGAATATGAAGTCCTCATTGTAGGTGTAAAGCTAGCTAAGTGGCTCAGAGTAGAACACACGCATGCTTATAATGACTCGTGACTAGTTGTTAGATAGTTGCAAGTGGAGTGTAAGGCTCTAAAGCCCCAAATGAAATCTTACTTAAACATTGTGAAGAAATTGGTACAAGAGTTTTAGCATTTTGATGTCATCTAGATACCCTGGTTAGAGAATTCTTAGGCAGATTCTCTAGCATGATTAGCCTCAGCTCTATTTGTCGATCTAGTAAGGATCATCTCTATAGAATTCTTCCAATAGCTGAGCACCCAAGACCTGGATGTCCAAAAAATCTCACTAGAAGGAAGCTAGATCAAATATTTGCATATATGCGGCACAAAACTCTCCCCCAGGACATCCAAAAGGCAAGAAAGCTTCGAAAGAGGGTGGTTAGGTACACAATACTCAACCTAGTGTTCTACAAGATAGGGTATTCGCTCCCATACTTAAGGTGTTTGTATGAAGGAATTTGTGGAAATCACTTGGAAAAACACACCTTAGCACAAAAAGTGCTTAGATAAGAATATTTTGGGCCCACAACGAAGAAGAATGCACAAAGCTATGTGAGAAATGTTAGAAGTTTGCCTTTGACCCAAAGTTACCTCCTTTAGAGCTCACCCCAATAATGAGTCTTCGGTCATTCGCCCAGTGGAGGATTGACATTTTGGGACCCCTCCCAATGGGTAAGTATTAGAATAAATTCACAGTTGTAGCATAGATTACTTCACTAAGCGGTCCGTGGCAGAGCCCCTAGCAATCACTCAACAAAAGATGCACAGGTTAGTATGGAACTCGATTGTGTGTAGATTTGGCATCCTAGCAGTCATTATCATTCACAATGTTAGACAGTTTAACAATAATAAGTTTAGAAGGATTTTCTCCAATCTGAGAATCCATAATTATTCTGCCTCACTAGGTCACCCATAAGGTAATGGGCAAATTGAGGTAACAATTCAAACTCTTCTTAAAAAACATTAAGACTAGGCTTGAACAGTCTAAAGAGTTGTGGGTAGAACAAATCCCAAGCATCTTATGGGCTTACAAAACTACAGTTAGAACCCCCATAGGAAAAACACCATTCTCCTTAGCATTCAGAACAGTAACAAATAGAACCAAGGAATTAGATCCAACTCAGATTTACCAGTAACTAGCATGCAATCTAGTTTTGCTAGAAGAAAGAAGGAAGAATCACATGTAAGAGTTGAAACATACTAGCACAGGATTGCTAGATACCACAACTCCAAAGTCATGCCACGTACATTCCTCCCAAATGATTTGGTATTGGGGAAAGTAACCCTAGCTACCCAAGATCCCCAGGAAGGGAAGTTGGGGGTAACATGGGAAGAGCCATACCTATTCGTGAAGATCTTAAGGCCTGGAAATTACCACCCAGAGACTGTAGAAGAAGTCGGGTTAGCTCGCCCATGGAACACGGAACACTTGAAGAAGTTCTACCAATAACAATGTTTTTTCTCTGATTGTAATAAGGCTTTCTCTATAGCTTTTTTTATCTTGCATAAGTAAATATGTCATTCTTAACTAGCAGAATTCCAAGTCGCAAAAACCTTTCTGGTACCATGTCAGCGGAACATCCATCCTGGTTTGATTGGGTTAAGGAAACTAGAAAATCACCTCGCCTATCTCTGATTGAACCTAAATGGTTCATTTCCTCTAGCTTGGATTAAACCTAAATGGTTCATTGGCAACTTAAGGCACCTCGCTTAAAAGGGGCACCAAAAGCATAAAGACATGAGAATTATTTACAATAAGGAAATGAGGAGGGAGAAATAAGATTGCTATAATGGAAAAAGTACTTGATGAGACAGAAAGAGGAAGGAAGTTACAGTTATAAAAACAAAAAAAAAACCCTAATTTTCTTTTTTAACTGAAAGAATCTCTTTTACCGAGTCCTTCGTATGAGCTTTCGACTGAAGCCCAAACTTAGGTTGGTCTTCAGTGTTTAGTACAGTAGAGCTGGTGGCCTTAAAACTGTGCTCTTCTTCCTTCTCAATGACTGAGGGAGAATCATCCTCAAATAGGATCTTTGAGGAGTTAAGCGTTAGAAATGAATGCATGGCACCAGCCCTGAACTCCTCAAAACCACTATCATAGTACTTGAACATCTCATTCTTAAAGTAAAAAGAGTCCTTGAAATCCTTTATAGTAGTATTAGTAGAAGCTTTCACAGCCTCGCAAGCTCAAACTCTTTTTTTCTAAGACATTGGAAGCTCAAAATCCTTTTTATTCAAGGAAGAAGAGAGCTCAGAAACTTTGAGGGAAAGGGCCTTAATCTCCTTCACTACCTTCTTCATCTAACAAGAGAGCTCTGAACCACAAATTTTAGAGGTAGCAAGTTTCAACTCCAACTCCTTATTGCTATCCAAGAACCTGTTCCACTCCTCAGTCATCTTTTTCAAGCTAAGTTGTATATCCCCTTCTCTTTCAACTCTTGAAGAACCTTTTCTTGGTAAGCCACCCAGCTCTTTTATAACTTTGACATCTCCATTAGGCGAAGGAACTCTATCTCGACCAAGGCTATATAAGAAATGCTTGTGGCAAGGATGGCCAACTACATGAACAGGAAAATTGAGCTTACTAATTTTAAGTGGAAACTATAGGAAATAGTAAGAGGCAGGAAAGAACCAAAATAAATCTCACCTTCCCAATGGTCTCCTGGAGAGCCGCCACTGCCCAGTTTGGCCCCATTTTAAAGGCAGCCTAAATCTTGTTGTTATCGAAAAATTGAAGAAGACAAATTTGGGTATCATTTTTGTTCTTCCACATTGAAGCTTTGAAGTCTTTAGGGGCCTGTTTTTTATCCATCAATAAAATAGATTTCAAATAGCTTCCCTTTCCCTTTCCTTTTATCTTTGGAAGGAGTAAGAGGGTAGTCAACGAGCAACAAAGGCACCTCGAGAATAGGGGCTCCTCCTTACATACGTCGACGAGGTTTAGACCTATGACCTTAGTTACCTTGGAGCTTGGAGAAACAGAGGCAAATATCGAATAAGTACTATATGGAATATTTATCCTTCAATTCCTTCACACTGGAAGAATAGTTGGTGAGAAGCTCAGTTTTCATTCTTTTCGAAAAAATAGAACCACCGTATGTTTTGCCCGAAGTAGGGCGTAAGCTTGTAAAAATGGAGAAGTTTTGCAATGGTAGGGCAAGCACCTACATCATTGGCTCTTGCCCCATGAACACCAATGCCAATCAAAAATTCCCAAATGTTTAGAGTTAATTGAGAAAGGGAAAGGTTTAGATAGTGAAGGGCTCCCCTAATATATTGTGTCGTAGGGAATCGAACACCACTCTCAAAGATCAACTCGTAAAAAAAAACTTTGTTGGGCCTAAAAGAATATGCATTTTCTTCTAAAGAAGGAAGATAAAGGAGAACAAAATAGGGAATGTGTTAGAGCTCCCTAATTTCATCTAGTGCCTTTTTGTCAAGAGAACTCTAGAATTGCTTTGCCCCCATGACAATAATGGATGAAGAAGCAATTTTCAAAATGGAGTTAGGTTCTTTGTTGACCCTATCAGCCTTAAGAACAAGAGATGGGGTGCTCCTAGAAAGGGTTCACTCCAAATCACTCACAGTTGTAAATCTGTGGTGATGAATGTGAAAATTAGGAGGAGGAAACAAGTAGAACTATGAGAAAAAAGAGATTGTTAGGAATCAAAGATTTACTCAAGTCGAGTCTAGGAAAATTAATTGACAAAGAGGTTCAGGTGACCAAGGTCATAACCATTCCACTTAAGAAAATGGAAATGATAGAAGTGGAATTGAAAAGTGTGACTCTAACCTAAATACTCTAGCTTTAAGGGTTCAAGCAAATCAAGAAGAAAGTAAAATGAAATCATGAAGATTAAAATCAAGAAAGAGAGGCATACCCGGGCTCTTGGATGAGTTCTTGAAGCATGATGGAATCTGACAACGAGATGTGTTTAAATACCAGCCACACGATGACTGTTAGGCGATTTTGGCAAGATCCATGACACCGCTTCCCTATGTACTAACGGACATAAGTGCTAAATGCGGATCAAATGCAAGTCACGTCGAGTTAAATTGGGGACAATTGATAAATAGGAACAAGGCACGTGCTCCAAATTCCAAGCTCTATAGCTCTGATTAGCTGCAACTCATTAGGTAATTGACTCAACTAAAGATATGCACACCCAAGTAAAAGCGATCGAGTTTTAGTTATAACTTGGTTAGTATGAAATTGAATCCTCTAGGAACTAATGGAGGTATCTTAAATAAAAGATTAATAGTGACAAAGACACAAGAAAGCTTAAAGGGTGAATGTTTGTAAAGTGTTGAAATCATTCATGAGTGTTTGAATGCAATACTTATGCAATAATGAAATCTCACCTAACCTCTGTGCCAATAGTAGGTTAACAGGAAACTGATGATTGATTTTAGATTAAGGAGTTTAGCTCTTACATTAGCCCATAGTTATAAACATTGAAAATGCTAGAACTTAACCTATCTGATGATACCAAGAAAATATTTTAAGCATGAGCTTAGACCAAGAGCTCAACCCAGAAGGGAGGTCGGATAGGAAATCCTGAGCTCAGGGGCGCTGACCCAGAGCTCACTCCAGGCAAAGTGATAGAAGAAACACGGTGTGAACAAACTGGCTAATAGCAAGTGCTCCTACAGCAGTAGGAAACGACAATCAAGGCATGAAATCTCAATCAACCAAGATCCTCTCCTAATTTAAAGGAGAATCCCACGAGAGAAGAAAAGAAGATCTCGACGGATATCCCCTAGAGATAGAAATTGCACTATAAATACTGTATTATACCTTCATTGCAGGGGACAGAACCATATACCCGAGAGGCAACCCTAGAGGCTACAGAACCATATACCCGAGAGGCAACCCTAGAGGCTACAGAGCCATGATAAAACCCTAATTTCTTTCATATTATATTGAATAAGCACTCAGTGATCAATAAAGGAAAAGGAGCAAGAGCCTCCATTGAAGAATGGACTAGCCGAGCTCTAGAGCCGGTGAACCACTATATTTCTTACTGTTCACATTCCCCCAGACTCCCCTAAATACTCTACTGCAAATCACGAGAGCCATATAGCTCAGATCCATCTCGATCATCATGGTTCACACACCCCCTGCTCATCCACGGTGAAAAAACATCATCACTATCCATAATCAATCAAATAACTTAAAAAAAACATCAATTTGGGTTAGATAATCAATTATATCGTTAAACACCATGTAGGTGAAGAAAAACATAAAGACCTAGCTTAAATATTTGTAGGAATTTAAATGCATTAACTACAAGAAAACTAAACTTGTCCATAGGTAATCAAACAACTATACAAAGTGTGTGCTTGCTAGATTCATTCAACCATTCATAAGTTAGATTAGAAAAGTAAGCATAATAAACATTTCACAAATATATGTAATCCAAACACTTCAACATAAATGAGTGGATGAAAAACAATTCACCCTTCATGGCCATTAGTAGGATAGAAAAGTGAGAGAACCTCATCCCTCTAATTAAAGAGAATTCAAGGTTATGGAAGGTAAACACTAGAAGACTTTTGGAATTGAAATATATAATGTAAAACCCGGGTAAATTTAAATTTTTTATGACAAAGGGTAAAATAGTAATTTGTCACTTCGGTGTGGATAGAAAATCCGTATTTCTCTAGAGCTTAAATGAAGAAGTAGACTTCACCGTTGGATTCGTCTCGCCAAATCTGATTTTTAGACAATTTTCGTCGACTTCCGAGATAGTCGAGTTCTTCGCATTTTTCGAGGCGACAGGGTGTCAAGTGGCCTAAAAAACGACTACAAAAATTAAAATTTCAAAATTTCAAAATAAATTTTAAAAAAATTATATAAAAATATCTTGAACTTAAACTGGAAAGAAATTTAATCGTTTTGGGGGCGAAAACGGACCTAGGAACGGGGCACGCGTAGCGCGACATGGACCAAGCATTAAAGGGTATAAATAAAGGACAAAAATCTAATTTTACACACATTTCTCTGCTGGGTTTTCTTGGTTTTAACGTTGGAAGAAGAAGAGAGAAAAAAGAGGGAATTCCAAACTTCTCTCTACGTTCTACGGAGTTTCGTCAGGTCGAATCCTTCGGGTCAAGTATTAAAGTCGATCTACGCGATGAGGGCTACGTAAATATACTAAAAAGGATGGGTTTCACCAAAGATTCAAAGACAAGATTTTGGAAAAATTTTGATTTTGGGTGAGATTTGGGTTCTTGGAGCTTTCTAACATTGTCTTGCGCTTTAAGATGTAGGGTTTTCATCCTAACTAGGTTTATTTCCAACATATGACGACTAAATGAAATGGGTGGATTGTTATATGTATTTTAACACTTGCCTATTGTAGTTGATTCACTGAAAATGGGTAAATTCAATGCTTGTAATTGGTAATTGTCAGCTTGTGATTTCTTAAAAGTTTAGGTAAATGGGGTATGTAGAAATCATTTAATGTGATTTCTTGAGTTATGTGATGAATTTAGGCATTTTATGTGATTACATGAGTTGGTGCCTTGAAGGTGTTTGATAAAATACATATGTGAAATAAAGTTGGTAAATTGCATGAGATTATGTGAAAACATTCTTGGGAATTGTTGTTGGATAAAAAGGTTGATATATGTTTGATAATGTATTGGCATTGCGATGATTTATGGAAATTATATGCTTTGGATATAATTGCCTATGGAATGTGTTAAAATGTGGTAGAAATAGTTCGTATGGCATTCATTACATATAGTTCATATGGTTCATTATATTGCATATGCATGGAGACATCTTATTCGGTGGGGGTGTATGCATGGTTTGATCAAACACCATTCTTGGTGGATGATACTTAGGTTAGGGGAAAGTTGGATCGAAGATTCGATTGATTCACATGGCTTGCATTGAAAATTAGATCGGGGTTAGCAAAAAGGTCTAGACAATCCCTCAGGTGCAAGACCCTACTTAGGATACGCAATCCTTTGGTTTAGTCCATGAAGTGTGTCGGTGTACCCGTAACCATTGGTGGAAGTCCATGAATTCCTTGTCGGTTGGGTACCCGTTGATGTATGTCCATAAATTTCCATACCAAGAAAGACCCAAAGATTTATAATGATCATTTGATGCGTAACATAAATGGTGGATTCATACACATTGGCATTGCATGTGCTACGAGAGTCGGTAAGGGCTCGAGGTGAAGTGCATGAGTGAGTCTTATCTCATTTCATGGCATGACGTGGTTATTTTCAAAATTTAATTGCATATTCTTGATTGGAATGGTTATTGTTTGTTGAAAGTTGCATGTGGACATTTCATATGCACTTAGGTTGGGGGGGTGACCTCTTTAGGAGATACCCTATTGAGCGTAACTCACCATTTATGGGAAAATAATTCAGGTACGGGTTATACACTGGTGGAGGGCTCATATTTGGGGCCTCAAGGATGAAGAAAAGTCAACTTGTGACTTTTAAACCTTGTTTTGTAAATCTTTTGTGCAATTCAGTTTTAGACATGTAAATCTATGGAAATGAGTATAATCGAACTGGTATTAACTATGTTTGATGCAAAAATTGATGATATGGGAGTATGAAATGATGTATATTGGACCTCGGATTGGTCATGTGATTAAATATTGTAAATGATAGCATATGTTTTATTTTGGGTAGAGCTCCCCGTACAAAGGAGACTCTGTCCAAATTTTGTTAACTTATTGATCCCGATAAATAGGGCATAACGGCATGATATGGAGTTACAAGGTATCCATGGGTATTCTGCGGGTTGATGGGTGCTTGATAAAAACCGTTGTTGTATATTCCCTAGTCTTCAAACATCACCCTTAAATGTGTCGATGAGTTATGTGTGAAGGGAGTGTCACTTTCCATCGAATGATGTGGGAAATAGGGCAATAGAATAGTGGAAATGAAATGTATGAAATGGAATGTGTGTGTACAAAAGTGCTCCCCAAGCACAAGGAGTCTTTTGATTGTCGTGTTATACTTGGAAAGTATTCCAAGGTCGTCTCCTCAAGGAAGAAAAGTTCAAGTTGTGTGAAGGTGATTTTGTTGAAGAAAAGAGAAAAGTGTATAATCTTTGAAGTTTGTGTTTTGGTGAGTGAAGTTTGTAAATCAAAATGCAAGGAAACAAGTGCAAGCTAATCCAAAGAGGTCATTCCAACGGGAATGTCAAACCAACTCAAACCCTTCCTCCAATGGTGCTTAAATGTACGATTGATTTGTGGGAAGCTCGGGACTAAAATGGAGGTGAGGATCAAGCATACCCCGTGACAATGCCTACGGTGTATCAAGAACTCACTACCATGTAATCACCCCAACCCATTCAAACCGAGCCATTGTGCACTAAGAGGAGGAATGAAAGAGAGTTTGAATGACAAACCCAAGAGGAGGTCTCCCTTGGATTAGCCAACTAAAACTCTAGCTACTCATAAATAAAGGAAAGCAATGCATAATGTAGGGAGACATGTAAAGGAAATGGGAATGAAGATTAAATCTTAACTCAATGCAAGAAAACTTGAACTAAGAAGAAAAATATTCAAAACCCATTTTAAAAGCATGACATGAAAAAAAATTAATACAACAATGGTGAAATGAAGAACATGCAAGTAAACTTGGAATAAACTTGAAACAACTAAGATTAAAGTGCAAGGAATGATGATTACAAGAGTATTAAAGCTTACTACAACGAAAATGGAGAAGAAAATACAAAAATATAAATTTTTATTACACTATTCATCATCTTCTTCCAAAGAACTATCTAAGCTTAGGCAGCCACACTTTGCAGTGCTGAATTATATAGAGTGTGTGTCCTGCAATTTCGTGCATAGTGGTCCCCCCCCCCCAAGGTGTGTGCAGGCCTCCCATCAATGGGAGGTTGAGTTTAAAAGCTTGGCAGGCTAACAGAAGGCTAGCCTGTAACTCCCCTGGCAGCCCCCTTCCCTCTTTGATTGTCAAGTCTCCAAAGTCCAAGACTAGGTATAAAAGGGGTGAATAGTGTGTGGGCTGCCAGGGAACAAATGGGAGAAGTGTAGGTGGAACCCCCAAGAAAGTTGGAGATGATTTGCAAGCATTCTGGAATTTTGGGTTGTTTCAGAAGAGTGTACCAGTATACGTACCGGTACCCCGAACTCGAGTAGCCTAAACAAACCGATACACTTTCTACTCCGGACCAGTTTTCGTAGAATTATCATAACTTTTGATCCCATTGTCCGATTCAGCTGAAATTTTAAAACAATATAGAAGTTATCTAGATATATAACTTTCATGGTTTGTACTTTTCCAGATTCGAAGCAAATCATGGTCAAAAATTGAGGAAAACCGAGGTACAGCAATCAAATGGCGTGGGTGTTGGTCACTTTGTTCCCAAACACCAATACCTCCTTGATTTCTTCACTTTTAAACCTCCAAATCCTCATGTAATGTGTCCATGCGTTCACCACACATCCATACTTAGTTTCAAAGTCCTAAAATTCATCATTTAAACAATAATTACCTACAACATAAAAAATTCAACATTATTCGTAATTTTGGCTAACTCTAAGTACTTATATAAAAAAATTGAGTTAAAATGCATGTAATGAGGCTTTCAAATATGCAATATTTTGTTATCATCACACCCCCCAAACTTAAGCTTTGCTAGTCCCTAGCAAAAAAAATGTAAAAATTAAGAAAACAAAAATAAACTGATATTAATTTTGCAATTGCATTTAGCATATGCAACAAGCCTTTAAACCCCTAGGTGACCCCTAGTGGACGAATTTTGCCTCTTTAAGGTTTCTAGTGAAAGTACCTACAAACTTATTTTTCTTGTATCCAATATTTAAAGAATATCCCTTATCTTAACTAGCACTGAGAAGTCAAAAATAACTTGCTCCGAACACCCGAACCAATCAAACATGAGACACATCATAGCCTAAAATGCTATTCTAGAGTATACACATACACATTCATTTTCAAAATCGTGCGTGTGAAATGGACATATAATTTAAACATTTACGCAATGGAGTTCAAATTCACTTTGGCTATCAAAATTAAGCTTTGATGCAAACTCACCAAGGATGTCTCTCAACAATGAATCACTCTATGGTTAACTTGGCATGCTCTCCATGTGTATATGTGAGATATAATCTTGTGCAAAAAATGAATTATACTCACATATAATCCAAAAATAAAGTACATGCATAAAAATGAAACAACCTTCGCACAATCTCATGAAAGGGATGCTAGGGCATTTAGATAGCAAAATCAACTTCTCTTTTTCTTTAAAAGTATGCATCTCTCATGCTTCTCTAGATCATTTAGATCTTTCATTGATTGTAATGAGGTCTTGGGGTGACATTGAGGCAAGTGAAATGAAGGATATAGGATAACAAACAGGGTTGTTCTAAGTGCATGACCTTTATTTCAAAAAGATCTCCCTTTTTATGGATTTCTAGGCTACCACCATCACTTGACTCATTGTTTCTTTTTCTTTCTTTTCCTTTAAATTTTTCTTTTTTTTATTTGATCGTTCTTTTCCTCTTTTCACCCCTTTTTTCTCCTTTTCTTGGATTTTCATTTTTTTCCATTCAACTCTTTGAATTTTAACATCATTCATCCCTTTTGTTGGGTTTCCACATCACCATTCCTCCTTTATCATGTTCAATCATGGTCAACTCTCAGAATAACTAAGGTGTGGTAATTTTTTAATCTTTTTTGCATTGGCTTGGTCAATTGTGTGGCATGAAAATGAATTTTCAATCAAGGCTCAATCACAGCACTAGGGATAAATTTTCCACAAGAAAAAGGCAAAGGTTCAAAGTATTCAAAAATACCCTATGATTCTTTCTAGATAAGCATAGGGGGACACTGTACATATCAAGACAATTTTAATTAACTACCAAAATGCACCTAACCAAAACAAGCATAATGAGATTATTAAACAAATTCAAAATTTGAAAAATTGTTCCTTCAGTAAATGTATGTTCCCTCCAATAAGGATTGGCACTAAAGCTCACATGATTTTTTATTCATATCCACTACTCATGTAAAGCACTAAATGTGAACTCAATCCATAAATTGTCAAAATTGCAAGTTCATGGTGCACTATGGTTGAGTTCAAAAGCAAACAAGTATGTGATACTCTTAGCAATAGGATAAACTTCTATGATGTGCTCATGTATTCAAAGTGCAAAATAAAGATCAAGTAATCACAAATCTCATGACCGTTAGAATAGGGGAATATAGTTCAATATTTGATATTTTTCACAAAAAATTGTCCAAAATTTTCAAAAATTTTACATTTCCAACTATTATGTACAAAAAGTGGCAGAAGATGTAAATGGAACACCTCACTCCCCAACTTAAACTATACATTGTCCTCATTGCACAAGAAATCATGCAATAAAAAATGAAAGTAAAATGGGAAATGAGATACCCCTCCTTTTTTTTTCTTTCTTCATTTTTT
>CM042187.1:21707372-21726796 GCA_023539305.1 Ilex asprella
TGGGTGTTGGTCACTTTGTTCCCAAACACCAATACCTCCTTGATTTCTTCACTTTTAAACCTCCAAATCCTCATGTAATGTGTCCATGCGTTCACCACACATCCATACTTAGTTTCAAAGTCCTAAAATTCATCATTTAAACAATAATTACCTACAACATAAAAAATTCAACATTATTCGTAATTTTGGCTAACTCTAAGTACTTATATAAAAAAATTGAGTTAAAATGCATGTAATGAGGCTTTCAAATATGCAATATTTTGTTATCATCACACCCCCAAACTTAAGCTTTTCTAGTCCCTAGCAAAAAAAATGTAAAAATTAAGAAAACAAAAATAAACTGATATTAATTTTGCAATTGCATTTAGCATATGCAACAAGCCTTTAAACCCCTAGGTGACCCCTAGTGGACGAATTTTGCCTCTTTAAGGTTTCTAGTGAAAGTACCTACAAACTTATTTTTCTTGTATCCAATATTTAAAGAATATCCCTTATCTTAACTAGCACTGAGAAGTCAAAAATAACTTGCTCCGAACACCCGAACCAATCAAACATGAGACACATCATAGCCTAAAATGCTATTCTAGAGTATACACATACACATTCATTTTCAAACTCGTGCGTGTGAAATGGACATATAATTTAAATATTTACGCAATGGAGTTCAAATTCACTTTGGCTATCAAAATTAAGCTTTGATGCAAACTCACCAAGGATGTCTCTCAACAATGAATCACTCTATGGTTAACTGGGCATGCTCTCCATGTGTATATGTGAGATATAATCTTGTGCAAAAAATGAATTATACTCACATATAATCCAAAAATAAAGTACATGCATAAAAATGAAACAACCTTCGCACAATCTCATGAAAGGGATGCTAGGGCATTTAGATAGCAAAATCAACTTCTCTTTTTCTTTAAAAGTATGCATCTCTCATGCTTCTCTAGATCATTTAGATCTTTCATTGATTGTAATGAGGTCTTGGGGTGACATTGAGGCAAGTGAAATGAAGGATATAGGATAACAAAGAGGGTTGTTCTAAGTGCATGACCTTTATTTCAAAAAGATCTCCCTTTTTATGGATTTCTAGGCTACCACCATCACTTGACTCATTGTTTCTTTTTCTTTCTTTTCCTTTAAATTTTTCTTTTTTTTATTTGATCGTTCTTTTCCTCTTTTCACCCCCTTTTTCTCCTTTTCTTGGATTTTTATTTTTTTCCATTCAACTCTTTGAATTTTAACATCATTCATCCCTTTTGTTGGGTTTCCACATCACCATTCCTCCTTTATCATGTTCAATCATGGTCAACTCTCAGAATAACTAAGGTGTGGTAATTTTTTTATCTTTTTTGCATTGGCTTGGTCAATTGTGTGGCATGAAAACGAATTTTCAATCAAGGCTCAATCACAGCACTAGGGATAAATTTTCCACAAGAAAAAGGCAAAGGTTCAAAGTATTCAAAAATACCCTATGATTCTTTCTAGATAAGCATAGGGGGACACTGTACATATCAAGACAATTTTAATTAACTACCAAAATGCACCTAACCAAAACAAGCATAATGAGATTATTAAACAAATTCAAAATTTGAAAAATTGTTCCTTCAGTAAATGTATGTTCCCTCCAATAAGGATTGGCACTAAAGCTCACATGATTTTTTATTCATATCCACTACTCATGTCAAGCACTAAATGTGAACTCAATCCATAAATTGTCAAAATTGCAAGTTCATGGTGCACTATGGTTGAGTTCAAAAGCAAACAAGTATGTGATACTCTTAGCAATAGGATAAACTTCTATGATGTGCTCATGTATTCAAAGTGCAAAATGAAGATCAAGTAATCACAAATCTCATGACCGTTAGAATAGGGGAATATAGTTCAATATTTGATATTTTTCACAAAAAATTGTCCAAAATTTTCAAAAATTTTACATTTCCAACTATTATGTACAAAAAGTGGCAGAAGATGTAAATGGAACACCTCACTCCCCAACTTAAACTATACATTGTCCTCATTGCACAAGAAATCATGCAATAAAAAATGAAAGTAAAATGGGAAATGAGATACCCCTCCTTTTTTTTTCTTTCTTCATTTTTTTATATATTCATTAACAGAAAAAATAATACACTAAAAATCTTGTTTACAACCCACAACTTAGACTAGAACAAGATATCCAATAAGATTTTCTACAATGATGCTCAAGTGAAATGAGACCAAATTAGGAAGAGGTAAACAACCTTCATGCTAAAATCTACACTACAACATTGAAAATAAAAATATAACAATAAAAGAAATCTAACTACTATGTACATGGAAACAAAATAAAAATGGCTCCTGTTAATCCGGCTTCAATTCGGATATGAGCTTGAGCCCATTATTTTTTTTTTATTTTAAAAATTTTTGTTGTATAAATGCCCTTCCTAACCAATCTATCCAACAATATAAATGATAACGATTCAAAAATCTCAACCAAAAAGATGTGTAGGCAAGTTTATGCAATATCAACAATAGATTATACAATTTATCTTTAAAAGTTTCTCCACTCAACTCCATTTCAATGCCCTCCCCAAGTGAGAAATGTGAATCTCAACACCACTCTTAGATGAAAAAATGAACTTGGTCTCATTAGCCTCATGTGCTATAATATCTTCGTTAATTTTTTCACAATCAATAGTGGTGGGAGATTCAACATCAATTTGCATTCCATTAAGATGTTCATCCTCAATACATTAACTATGCTCAATATGTTGTTCTTTATTCATAGCAATTATAACATTAGTCAATGTATTAAGTCCATCACTAATTTCAGAAAGTTGTTGGTCTACTTGGGCATTGAATTCCATTTAGTATTGCATAAAATTGCACAAAATATATTTCAATTCGTCTTCGGTTGGGTCCCTATATGTTGGATAGTGAAAAAACTCATTTGGTGGTGTGAGATCGGATGGAAAATTATATGGTTCGTTCTCCAAACCATAACTCGGATAACTAGGTCTAACATAATGGTCGGGGTAAAAATATTTGAAGGCCAAAAATGAATTTGAACCTTCACATTCAAAGTCTTGAACCGGATAATTTATTGGGCACTCACTAGTGATGTGTTCATACTCATCACAAATCTCATACACATTTTCATAATAATAGGCATTTGATACATTATCATAAAAATTATAAGACATAACACAAAACACAAATAAATAAAAGTATATACAAGGAGCAACGTACCTCAGTCCGTCATGAAAATCACAAGACTTACCTCCGTCGTCCGAAAATCACCTTCAAAACTCGACGCTTAACCTTCCCCGGTAACGGCGCCAAAAAATGGTTGTATAATTTTGGTTACGTTCCTAAGGACTCATCATCCCCAACAACGGCGCCAAAAATGCTTGGTAAAAAATATTGTTGTATATTCCCTAGTCTTCGCACATCACCCTCAAATGTGTATATGACTTTTATGTGTAAGGGAGTGTCACTCTCCCTCGGAATGCGTTGTTGTTATTTGAAATATGTGTAAATGGCAAGTAGAGGAAAAGGACACAGTCAAGGCGGTAGGTAGAACAACAACCAACCACCACCGGCCTTTGACCAACAAGCCTTTATGGAGGCTATTGGTACTATGGCGTCTACCTTTGCATAATCTAGCGCCAATGTAGGTCAAGGAGGCTTAAGTAACCTCTAGAATTTTAAGGCACACAGGCCTCCGACTTTCGTGGGAGGGGCGGATCCAATGGTGGCCAACCATTGCTTCCAGCAAGTCGACAAGATCATAGAGGCTATGGAGATAACCTCTGATGCCACTAAGATAAGGCTAGCTGCATTCCTATTAGAAGGAGAAGCCCATCTATGGTGGGATTGGGCAAAGGCCTCGAAGAATTTAGAGGCGATGACATGGGGAGACTTCTAGGAGCTCTTCATAAGTAAGTACTTCTCATCAACTGCTCGACACGCGAAAGCTCATGAGTTCTTGGATTTGAAATAAGGGAATATAACGGTGATGAAATACGTGGCTAAGTTCACAGAATTAGCCTATTTTACCCATGATTACGTGGCCACGGATATGGTCAATGTGAGGAGGTTCAAGGATGGTTTGAAATTATTCACCTGAGGAAAGATTGTGGGCCAGCACCTACAAGATTTGGACTCGATGATCAAGACAACCATGGTCATAGAGTGAGAGGTGGACGACGTAAGGAGCATCTATGAGACGAGTGCTAAGGATAAGAAGAAGGTGGGCTAATCCTCTTCTTCGAGTTCGAAGAAGAAGCAAAGGACTTGGACTCCGCAAGGACATCAGGGACAAGGCTGCAACTATCAAGCCAAGGACAAGGTTGATCCTTCCAAGGCGGGGAAAACTTTAGGATCACCTATCAGGCAGGTCAAAGGACTTGCTACTTATGCCACCAGCGGGGTCACATGAATCGGGATTGTCCTTAGAGGAAGGGATCCCAGAGCAATAGGGCATTCCAGTCCCAGTCATCTGTGGGGCATGCATAGACTCACTTTATTCCTCCATACTCTAAAATGGGCCAGGAAAGCTAGTAACAGTTCCAGGGTACTGCACCGGCCCCTACTATTTACGAGCGAGATCTACAATTGAGGACATATGTCGAGGTTGAGGACAGGGCTCATAGGCTAGAACTTCAGGGACCTAGGGGCGTGTCTACGCCATCACACCTCAAACTGAGCCAACGGATCAGTCAATTATTTAGGGTACATTTATACTCTCTCGTTTAGGACCAAGGGTATTACTTGAATCTAATGCATCTCATTCATTTATTTTTTCATCATGTGTGGAGGACTTGAGCTTAAAGGTTGAGATCTTAGAAGAGCTATTGCATGTGAGTTCTCCCCTAGGAGCTAGGGTAAGCATTGATCAAATATATCGGGGTTGTGAGTTAGAGATCTAAAAAATTCTACTCATACTGAACCTTAAGGTCATGGACATGTCGAAGTTTGATGTCATCCTTGGGATGGACTGGTTGATGGCACATCGAGTTGTCATTGACTGTGATTGGGAGAGGGTCACTGCCTACACACCGGAAGGTGTTTTTTTCAAGTTTCAGGAGGAGAAACACGTTGTTTTACCTCAAGTACTGCATGAATCCCGTTGTCACGTGCAGTTGATGGGTTGGCTAGCAAGTCTTACCTTGGAAGATGAGGCGAAATAGGAGTTTGGTCTACCTTAGGTGGTTTGTGAGTATGAGGATATTTTTCTAGATGAACTACAGAGACTACCTCTACATAGGGATGTTAACTTCACTATTGAGTTGCACCCAGGTACATCACCCATATCTATGACTTCGCATAAAATGGCACCTGCAGAGTTACAAGAACTCAAGGTCCAATTATAAGAATTGATGAACAAAAGCTTCATTAGACCGAGTACCTCACTTTGGGGCGCTTCGGTGTTGTTTGTCAAGAAGAAAGACAAGACCCTTCGACTATGTATAGACTACCGACAGTTGAATATGGTTACTATCAAGAATAGATACCCTTTATCGAGGATTGTTGACTTCTTTGATCAACTGAGAAGGGCACGGGTCTCTCCAAGATAGATGTTTGCACGGGATACCATCAGTTGAGGATTAAGAAGATAGGTATCCCTAAGACAACGTTTTAGACGCGGTATAGGCATTTCGAGTTCACAGTTATGCCTTTTGAATTGACAAATGCCCCAGCGGCATTCATGGATCTCATGCACAAGGTGTTTGAACTCTACCTAGAATAGTTCGTCGTGGCCTTTTTTGACGACATCTTGATCTACTCCAAGTTTGAGGAGAAGCATGAGGGTCACTTGAGGGTGGTTCTCCAGACCTTGAGAGACCATCAATTGTATGCCAAGTTTAACAAGTGTAAATTTTGGCTCATAGAGGTGAAATTTTTGGGACATGTAGTGTGTGTTATTGGTGTGTTAGTTGACCCAGAGAAGGTTAAGGCGATTATGAGTTGGGAGAGACCGAAATCTATCTTTGAGATATGTAATTTCTTGGTATTGACGGGGCATTATAGGAGGTTCATTGAGGATTTCTCCCGACTAGCTATACCTATGACGAGATTGACCCAGAAAGAGGTCAAGTTTCAGTGGAATGACTTGTGTAAGAGGGCATTCCAAGAGTTAAAGGGGAGACTTACTTCAGCTCCTTTTCTGATAGTTCCGGAGATAGGACAGAGGTACACAGTGTATTGTGATGCCTTCAAGGATAGACTTAGTTGTGTTTTGATGCAGTCCGGGAGAGTGGTAGCTTATAGTTCTCAAAATTTAAAGAACCACGAGCAGAATTACCCTACGCATAATATGGAGTTGGCGGCTATTGTATGTGCCTTAAAGGCTTGGCATCATTATTTATACAGGGAGAAATTCGAGGTATTTTTGGACCATAAAAGTCTAAAGTACATCTTTACACAGTAGGACCTCAATATGAGGCAACGCAGGTGGATGGAGTATTTAGAGGATTATGACTGTACTTTGCATTACCATCCCGGTAAGGCAAATGTTGTGTCTGATGCACTCAGTCGAAAGTCACAGGGAGTCTTGGCTAATGTGGCTTCTCGGGAATGGCTGATACTTGAAACTGTAGGACATTCTAGGCTACATTACAAGGGTCAAGCTCAGAACACTATACGTACCAGTTATCCTTTCTTATTCGAGTACGGAGGTACATTCTTATAGCTATTTAGTATAATATGACTGTAACGTATGCATATGGTTAAGTGTGTATGTGTGTGTGAATTTCATATACAAAATTCTTTTTAAGGGGAAAAAATATAAAGCCCGGGTAAATTTGATTTTTTTATGAAAAAGGGTAAAACGGTAATTTGTCACTTCAGTGTGGATTGAAAACTTGTATTTCTCTAGAGCTCAAATGATGAAATAGACCTCACCGTTGAATTCTTCTCGCGAAATCTAGTTATCCAGATAATTTTCATCGAATTCTGAGATAATTGATTTTTTGTACTTTTCGAGGCGACTGGGTGTTTGGTGACCTTAAAAACGACCTCAAAAATAAATTTTCAAATATTTTAAAATAGTTTAATAAAATTTCATATAAAAATATCTTGAATTTAAACTGCGATGAAATTTCATAGTTCCTTAAGGCAAAACTGTCTACAGGTGATCCGATAACTCTTTTGAATCTTGACATCTTGGCTTTTTGTTGCGAAAGATGAAAATCCTTCCCACAGATGGCGCCAAAAATGTTGAGGCAAACAATTTATATTACCTCACTTTGAATTTATGATGTAATTTCTGGAAAATAATTCTAAAATTTATCTCCTAGTCTTCTTTCTGCAAAACGAACAAACTTACAAAGATCGAAGTGCTTCGATCGAAGGCAGTCCGATGCTTAAGTCAGTAATGGAACAAGAGGAATTGCACGAAGATAAGGTGAGTTCAGCGTACCTTTCATCTTGGTTTCTTCTACTTTTTATAGAATGTGTCCCCCTTAGGATTTTCGTTGATTTAGATACAAGGTAGCACACCTTTCTTTCTTTTAGTGTTTGAGTTTGGGAAGTTACTGATACTTCTCCAACAATCTCTCTGAATATCTTTATTTTTGTTGATTTTTTTTATCCGGTTGTCTAAGTTTCAAGCGAATCTGTATCCCTGTGTCAATCTCTTTGAAACATCTCGGGCTTATCTAGAGACAAGCACATCCGATGTTTGCCAACCTAAATGAAGAGTTCGGTTTGGTACAAACCGAACTCAGAACTCTTCTATTGCCTTGCCAAACACCTTTATAAATTTGGTTTGGTGCAAGCCGAGCTATTCCCTTGCTTAGCTAATCAGGTTGATGAGCTCAATCGTAAATAGAATCAATCTATTTCTTTGTTTACCGAACCACTAACTAGCTTGGTTCGGATAAAAGGCTTAGTAGAATACTCTTCAGATTCTTAGTTTTGTGCCTAGTCTTGTCTACATCACGTGAGCATAATTATTGCCTAAACACATGTAAAAATGGGGGCTAACCCCTTCATTTGCTCCCAGAAAACGTCTGACAAGCGTCTTTCGACTGTCAGCCATTTTCTTAATTTCTCATGAACATAATTCGTACTTTGAGACACCCCCTTGTTTTGGCAGCACATTCAACGCATTTAAATTGTCCTTTAAAATTCTTCTCTTTTATAAACCGTCTTTCCTTCGCTTTCCTTTCACTTCGCTTTACTACCTTCAGACTCTTATTCTCTCTACACTTTGTCTTCTTCAATGGCATCCCTTATACCTTCAGACATACTTGCCTTTAAAACCAAATATGATATCCCTGACAACGTGGACATTAGAGTCGCTGGGAAGAATGAGCCACTTATCGGCACCAGGGAATCGATTCCCATTCCTACCCGCGCTATCACTGAGGGAGGCATGCGATTCCATCTTGATCCCTTTCTGATCTGGGTGCTTTCTACTGCGAAAATATGCCCCCTCCAATGCTATCTAAATTTCTTCAGGATCGTTTGAGGGTTTCCTCTTTGAACAAGATTCTTGGTCTAAGCCTAGGGTTGTGGGAAATTTTGTACTACTATATCATCAAGGTTGTTGCGATAACTTCTGTTTGTCGGTGTGAAAGAAGGACAGGTATTTGGTGACCCACCTCCCAAACTCGAACAAAGGTTATGAGAACGATGTAGTGTTCATTTCTAGAAATTGGGAGTCTGCTTCTAGTGCAACTCCTTTTTATCGGTGCTCATATGAAGAAGGCATACCAGGTATTTGATGTTATTTACCTTCTGTTTCAGTCCCGTTTTAGTTGTGGCTTGTTGCTTTCCTGACTTAGTTTTTTCCTTACAGAGGTGAAACTGTTAAGGGTAGGATTCTAGAATCTTCTGTAAAGTTAGATCAACTTCAGAAGGTTTGGGACTACAACAAAACTCTGTTCTGTCGAGCCGCTCATACTCTGCTTGGTTATAATCCAACCTACTATTCCGTTATAGCCGTGCCAAACCAGTCCAATGCTACTCTCACAGTGGATTGGGAGGCAATCCAAGCTGCTCGGGAAAAGACACCCCAAGGAAAAAAGAGACCCTCCCTAGCGGCCTCTGGACGCCGAATGTTGAGGAACTTCTTAAATTTTTTATCAGCAGGTCACCTGACCCCTTCTACTAAACCCCTTACAACCACTTCCACGCCTCCAATCATTGTTCAAGAAGAGTTGATTGTCGAGGTTCATGTCAAGACTACACCCCCACATGATGCATCTGTTCCAGGCAACGGACTGCCTGAGAAGCAGCTTACTCTCGACACTTCAACTCCTAAGGAGTCTCAATCTTTAAGCTTACCAAGGATCCTGCCCCCAAAAGGCAAAGAACTGCCTAGCCCGAGGCATGCCTTTCTCAAAGATCCGTCAATCCTCCCTTCCGACCAATCCTTAAGGCAAAAAGGAGAGAAATTACTGCCAAGGATTCGGCGATGGAGGAATTTAACGTTGCTATTGGGATTGCGAGAGGAGTGATTTTGCTTTGGGATCTAGCAATGAACGAGGCACTTACTGATGACGAGGTGTCCCGTCAGGCTATTCAGCATATGGTCCTGGTAAGTTTCAATACTACCTTCTTTTAAGATTTTGTTTTTTCTAAAAAAAAAATCTAAGCCTTTTTCTTTGCAACTTTCAGGGTCTACAAAAAGTTCATGAGGTCGAAGCTCGGATAGCTTGTAAGGATAAAGCAATGAAGGATGTTATCCATGCCCGAGCTTCAACCTTAGCCAAAAAAAAGAGCGTTGATGAGGAGTATGCAAAACTCAGCGAGGAAGTGAAGGTTCTGCAGGCTAAAAATCAAAGCCTGATTGAGGAGAACAAGAAGCTTTATTCAGAGGTAGGGAAGCTGAAGGAGTCGGAGCATGAATCTAACGTAGAGCTTACTCAGCCCCAGCTCGACTACTCCACGCTTCTTGAGGAACATGAGAAATTCAAGTCCGAGGCCAAGGAAAAAGAAGACTGTGAATATAATGAAGGGATGGAGAAAGCAGAGAATGACTTAGCGTTGCAAATTCCTTGATTGGAGGAGGTGTTTTTCAATAAGGGCTGGTTTGCCGCACTAGCTGCTGCTGAAGTGCCCCGCTCTTCTGAGCTTTACTCCAGACATTCACTTCCTAGCTCCTCCCAACCACCTTCTTCATGATCAATACTTGAGTATTTTTAGAATATTTTTGATGTAGTGGTCTACAGTTCTTTTTGCATTCTACAAAGCATATCCCTTTTTACTTTTTTAATGGGTTAAATGCAAATCATGTCCTTTCTATTTTGTCGTTCATTAGATAAATACTTAGTAAAAATGTTTTATGCTTTAGGAATAATTTCGATTTTTAGGCTCTTGAAGTTAGGGCCCTTCTTCCATGAGATCGGTTCCTCTATGGGAGCCTTTTTTATACTTGGAAAGGATTCAATTTTTTCAAAGTTTTGGCGCTTGCTCGGCCTCTTTTTCTTTGAACTCGATCCTTCTCAAAGTTATGGCCATGCTCGGCCCTTGTTCAGAGAGCTCGGTCCTTGTCCAGGACCTTTTCTATACTTAGAAAAATTTTGAGACTCTTGAAGTACTGGCTTTTGCTGGGCCCTTCTTCAGAGAACTCGGCCTCCTAATAAAGGTACTCTTAGACCCGCTGGGTACAAAAGAGTTTCTACTCCGCACCAACTCGCCAATCAAATTAGACTCAGATCCATCCCTAACTAGCTTACATCGTCGTGCCTAACTGGGGGCCTGGATTATCTCGGGTGGCTGCGCCTGATTTAAGTTGATAGCTTCTTTCAGGATTTTTGCCTCACTATCTTAGTAGTAGGACGTTTAATGAAAGCAAGAATAAGAATGGAATCTCGAAATTGAAAAAGTTTATTGATAACTTAAACTCGGTACAATTTTGCTATGCACTCTTAAAGGGCACCCTTAAGTTTCTGAAGATACTTTGGAGTTCTTTTTAAAAGGTACTTTTTAGAAATAGAACTTTTTAAGGTTAGCTACGTTCCAGGGGCGAGGCACTATCCGGTGATCCATGGTTTCGAGTTCATAATAGTCGTTGTCCCCCAACTTTGGCTACTCTGTATGGTTCTTTCTAGTTCTCTCCGGGCTTCCCATGGACCGGGTTTTTTGCCGATCCCAATACACGCCTGAGTACTAATTCTCCAATTGCAAAAGACCGAGGGTTCACGTTCTTGTTATAGGCTTGGGACATCTGATTTCGATATGAATCCATTCTTATGGCGGCCTGCTCTCTTTTTTCTTCTGCTAGGTCAAGTTCTCGCTTGATGACAGCGTCGTTATTGTCATTTTCTACTAGCTCGGTCCTCAAGGTCAGTAAGATGATCTCCAATGGAATAACTACTTCCATCCCAAAAGCTAGGTCGAATGGAGTTTCACCTATTTTGGTACGTCCACAAAACACTTGACAGTTCCTCTACCCATCTCCTTTTAGCATCTTCCAGCCTTTTCTTGACTCCGCCCAAGATTGTTTTATTAGAGATCTCTGTTTTTCCATTGCTTTGTGGGTAAGCCGGGGTGGAGTAGTGATTTTGAATGCCGTATTGTTGACATAACGACTTGAATGGGCCACTGTCAAACTAAGTACCATTATCAGAAATAAGGGTGTGTGGGATGCTGAACCTAGTGATAATGTTTTTTCAAACAAACATTCTTGTGTCGGTGTCTCTGATATTTGCCAGAGCCTCGGCTTCGACCCATTTCGTAAAATAATCAGTGACAACTAGAAGGTACTTCTTGTTACCTGGGCCCGGGGTAAAGGTCCCACAATATCTAACCCATACTGTGCGAACGGTCAAGGGCTCGCCAAGGGAAGTAGTTTGTTGGATGGCTTCTTCAGGATCGGCAAGAATTTTTGGTACTTCTCGCATCGCTTGACGAAATGTTGAGCATCCTTCTGCATTTTTTACCACCAAAATCTTTGCGAAATAGCTCGTTGAGCCAGAGACCTTCCCCCT
The DNA here is from genome assembly GCA_023539305.1 of Ilex asprella. Lineage (NCBI taxonomy): Eukaryota > Viridiplantae > Streptophyta > Magnoliopsida > Aquifoliales > Aquifoliaceae > Ilex > Ilex asprella. The sequence goes on from CM042187.1 coordinate 21,719,297, forward strand.
CTATGTTCTCTACAACTTCCTTCATGTATTTTGGATAGAAAGTTAGGACCATACTGAGGTGTACACATTTCAAGTATGGTCCTCGAAATGAGCGTCGATAAAGCTCATCTTTTGGGGATAACCAGAACCTTGTTGCCTTCAGACGCAGCTTATGAATTTCCTTCTTATCTTTGGGCAAGGCACCATTTTTCAAGAACCCAATTATTGTGTCCATCCAGCTCGGTTCTAATTTATTGTAAAAGACTTCATCTGTACTATTCAAAAGAATACAAGGTTCGGGTTGAAACTCAACAGTAATAGACCTCTCAATGTCCTGCTTAACTACCGAGGCCAGTGAAGCCAAAGCATCGGCATGCGAGTTCTTTGCTCTTCCGACCTGCTGGATTGAGTATTCTGGTATTTTGCTAAGTTCTTTTTCTGCAATGGCATGATATGCCATCATCCTCTCATCCTTTGCCATGTACTCTCCTGTTATCTGATACACCACCAATTATAAATCGGAGAATATTTGGAGTTTTGATGCTCCCAGCTCGGCAGCCAACCTAACTCCGGCTATTAAAGCTTCGTACTCTACTTCGTTGTTTGAGATTTCGAATCCAAGTCTGATTGTTTGTTCTAAGGTATACCCATCAGGACTTACCAAAATGATGCCAATGCCAGCTCCTTTATGATCTGAGGATCCGTCAACAGACAGACTCCATCCGTCATCGTGCATTGTCTTTTGGTTATCGGTTTCTTCGCTCTCCTCCGACTTATCCTTAGGCTGAAATTCTACAATAAAGTCTGGCACCACCTGGCCCTTTATTTCTTTTCTTGGTTCAAAACGGACATCAAACTCACCGAGCTCGACTGCCCATTTGGCAACTCAACCGGATATATCAGCTTTGTGAAAGCGCGATCTTAATGGCTGGTCAATCAGTACAATGATTTTGTGAACTTGGAAGTAATGCCTGAGCTTCCTAGCTGAGCTAATCAGTGCAAGGGCGAGCTTCTCCAGTGGGGTATATCTTGATTCTACATCTAAGAGCATCTTGCTCACATAATAGATAGGCTTCAGCTTTCCACTGTCAGTCCTCATCAATGCCCCACTTACAGTGTGCTCTGACACAACCAGGTAAAGGTAAAGCTCCTCCTCGGGCACTGGAGTCAATAAAATTGGTGGGGACGCCAAGTATCCCTTTTGATTTGTAAATGCCTCGTCACATTCCTGACTCCAGAGTGCCCCCCTTTTCCCCTTGATTGACTAAAAGAAGGGCCTACGTTTATTAGATGCTTGAGATATGAATCTCCCGAGTGCTGCTGCCATACCTGTTAGCCTCTGTGCCTCTTTTTAGTCCGAGGTGACTGTAACTCGAAAATGGCCTTTACCTGCTCGGGATTTACCTATATTCCTCGGTGAGTAACCATAAATCCCAAGAACTTTTCCGAACTGATCCCAAATGCACATTTTGAAGCATTTAACTTCATCTTATATTTTTGCAAGACTTTGAATGTTTCCTTCAGGCCGGCACAGTGGCTTGTGGCCTTTCGACTCTTAACAACCATATCATCTATGTAAACTTCTATAGTATGACCAATCAAATGTGAAAATATTTTGGTTACTAACCTCTGATATGTTGTTCCAGCGTTCTTCAACCCGAAGGGCATTACCCTATAGTAGTATGTTCCTTCCGGCGTTATAAAAACAGTCTTTTCTTGATCTTCCTCGGTAAGAGGAATTTGATGATATCTCCTGTAAGCATCCAAGAAACTCATCTGCTCGTGGTCAGCCCTTGCATCCACCAACTGATCTATCTTTGGCAGGGGGAAATTATCTTTTGGACACGCTTTTATTTAGATTGGTAAAGTCAACACAGACTCTCCACTTTCCGTTCTTCTTCTTCACTATGACAATGTTTGACAACCAGGTCGCGTATTTCACCTCCCTAATAGTTTGGGACTCCAATAAGTGTGCCCCCTTTTCTTTCACAGCTTTCTGGTGTTGTGGCGCTGACCTCTCGAGCTTTTGCTTAACTGGCTTGAAGTTCGGTTCAATATTCAAGTGATGACATGCCACTTCAGATGGTACGCCTAGCATGTCATTGGTACTCCATGCAAATACATCGGCATATTCTCTCAACAGAGTGACGAGCTCAGTTTTATGTTCGGAGCTAAGGGCGGTCCTTACCATGAAGTATTTTTCTTTATCCCCATTGTCTAAAGGTACTTTAGACAGGTCTGTAATTGTTTTATCTACAATTTTATTTTCCACGCCTAATGGTGTTTTAGGACTTTTCTCGACTGCCTGGTCGGCAAGATCGATCGAGTTGTCGTGGGTTAATTGCTATTTCATCTCATTTGTTACCAAGTAGTTTTCTCTTAGTTCAACTTTATGTTTAGTTTTAACCAAGGCCAACAAACAGGTTTTGGAACTAACCTGGTCTTCTCAGAGATTCACTACTCCATTAGATGAAGGGAATCTCAGCATTTGATGTTATGTCGAGAGTACCGCCTTCATCCTGTGTAGCCAGCATCGCCCCATTATCGTGTTATACACTAAGACTGTATCCACAACCAGGAACTCGGTCATAACGCATACTGGTCTTGTCTTTACGGGCAATATTATTTTTCCCTTAGGAAAAACTGTTTTGCCACTAAAGCCAATAAGTGGTGTATTTGAGGGTTTAAGGTCTTTCGTCCTAAGATCGAGCTTTTCGAACCATATACATGATTTCTGACGAACTCCCCGGATCAATCAAAACCCTTCTCACATCAAAATTCGCAATCTGAAGCATAACGACCAGGGCGTCATTATGCGGTTGGTGAACTCCGACCAAATCTTGCTCGGTGAAACAGATCGCTTCTGCTGATTCTTCTATCTTGATTCTTTAATTGGTGACCTCAGGGGTCAACTACAACTCATAGACTTCCCTTTACTTAGAAGCTTTTTGAATATAAGCTCGAGCTGAATTATTTGAGGACATCTATGGATTAGTGGCAGCGTGGATCAGATCGATCACCCCAACTGGAGTGTTGTGATCCCCTTTTGGCTCGGACCTACCCCCGTCGATTTTTTGTCCACCTTCTATGAACTCGGAGAGATGTCCAGCCTAGAGTAGCTCCTCCAAATGCTGATTCAGAGATCGACAATTCTCAGTCATGTGGCCTATGTCTCTGTGATACAAACACTTGAATTTTGAGTTCCTTTTAGAAGGATCTCCAATTAGTTTATTTGGCCATTTGAAAAATGGCTTTGCTTTGATCTAGCCCAAAATCTTGTATATAGTCTCTTTAAATAGTGTATTCGCCCCAAGAAAATGGGACTTCTGGGGATAGGTTTCCTTCTCAAGTTTTCTTCCTATTTCTCTGCTTGACTCGGTTTGCTTGTCTTTGCCGAACTATTTCCTGCTCGGATGCTCCTTAACCGCTTCCCTAAATAATTCATCATCAACTTTGGCATATTTTTCGATCCTTGCCATTAATTATTTCAAGTCTGTGGCTGGCTTCTTAGTGGTAAAGTGTTTGGTATAGAGGATTCTTCTTTGGCAATCCAATCTTGAAGGACGTAACTATAATTTCATGATTGCATCCCTCAACCTCATAAATCGTCTCCCAGTAACAATGAGCGTATTCACACAAGGTCTCGTTATTCTTCTTTTTCAGTGTCAATAGAGCCCCGACATCCTTCGGCTGCTTACTGCTCGTAATGAACCGAGCTATGAATTGTTCAGCTAACTGAGACCACCCATCAACTGTTGCCTTTGGAAGACTGTCAAACCACTTCATTGCTGACTCCCCAAGACTGCTAGGAAAGATAGTGCAGAGCAGGGGCTCATTCCTTCGATGAACGGTCATCAGTTGCCTATAGTGTCTGATATGTGAGGTTGGGTCGGTCTTCCCGTCATATAGCTTGAAGTTCGAGACGATGAATTTGCTCGGAATTCGTCCTTTTTCGATCCAAGCAGAAAATGGAGAAGACTCCAAATCGCCTCCATATTCTCCTGTCGCTTTTCTGGCTAGGTCTCTAGCAGACCTCTATTCTGGTCTTCTCAGATGATTGTCAAGCTCCTCAGAGATGTACTGTTTTCATGCGTCCTCCTCCTAGATCCGAGACTTCTTCTCTCGGTACTTGTCTCCATTGGTACTTTGGATTTTATCAAGCTTCTTCCCAAGGCTTTCTTGTCGGCTTTCTCGCGTTCACTTCTCCTTCCTAGTCATCTCTTTTAACCTGGATTTTAATTCTTCATTTTCTTTATTCAATTCTTTTTACCGGGCATAGAATTTCTTGAATAGCTTGTCTTGAGCATCAAGCCGGTCCTGTAGGGATTGGACCAATTTTTTCAGGCAATGGTTTTCTCCCTCGGTGCGGAAGGATTCACCATGATCTCCGATTTGCTGGTTTTGATTTTGGGACAGTCTAAAACTTGCTGAGGACAACTCGTCGTACTCGTGAGGTCTAGATGGACTTTTGTTTGCATGCGACCTCACGTTATCAGACGGAGGAGATAGAGGATTGGAGTTCCTTAAGGAGATGATAGCTCTTCTGAGTCTTGACATCGTGGCTTTTTGTTGCGAAAGATGAAAATCCTTCCCACAAATGGCACCAAAAATGTTGAGGCAAAAAATTGTTATTACCTGACGTCGAATTTATGGTGTGATTTCTAGAAAAGAATTCTAAACTTTATATCCAAGACTTCTTTCTGCAAAACGAACAAACTTACCAAGATCGAAGTGCTTCAATCGAAGGCACTCTGATGCTTAAGTCAGTAATGGAACAAGAGGAATTGCGCGAAGACAATGAGAGTTCAGTGTACCTTTCACCTTGGTTTCTTCCGCTTTTTATAGATTGTGTCCCCCTTAGGATTTTCGTTGATTTAGATGCAAGATGGCACACCTTCCTTTCTTTCAGTGTTTGAGTTTGGGAAGTTACTAATACTTCTCCAACAATCTCTCTGAATATCTTTATTTTTGTTGATTTCATTTATCTGATTGTCTAAGTTTCAGGCGAATCTTTATCCCAGTGTCAATCTCTTTGAAACAACTCGGGCTTATCTAGAGCTGAGCACATCCGATGTTTGCCGAACAGAATGAAGAGTTCGGTTTGGTACAAACCGAACTCAAAACTTTTCTCTTGCCTTGCCGAACACCTTTATAAATTTGGTTTGGTGCAAGCCAAGCTATTCCCTTACTTAGCTGATCAGGCTGATGAGCTCAATCGTAAAGAGAACCGATCTATTTCTTTATTTACCGAACCACTAACTAGCTTGGTTCGGATAAAAAGCTTAGTAAAATACTCTTCAGATTCTTAGTTATGTCCTTAGTCTTGTCAACATCACGTGAGCTTAATTAATGCCCAAACACGTGGGGGCTAACCCCTTCATCAACAATCAATAATTCAAATAACGAATTTTTTTTCAATACCATAGTGTTAACTGTATTAGATCATATCCACGTAACTTAGACAAAACTCCTTCCTTAGGCAAAGCGACATTCTGCGAAGAAAACAAAAAGCAACAACTAATGAAAGAAACAAAGAAAAGCAAAAAAAAAGGGAAAAAAAAGGGTTCATCGTGATTAATATGCTAAATAGAGGATCCTATTTGATAAGAAGTAGAATAAGATTTCACTCGTACTAAATACTTCGACTGAAAAACTCCATGTTGTCGCATCAATGCTCAAGGAAGCAAGAGTTCGAGCGAGATGAGTGTCAACTACAACTACTAATGCTAATGGAGGGCCCTTTCTTGCTCTTGCAACTTCTTTATGGACAATCTGATTTTCAACCGATCAAATCTCTTCGAATGAGTTCTTTGGGAAATTTTGTAATTTAATTAAGTGATTTGTTTCAGCGCTGTTCCAAAACAATTTAATCGGGTGAACTCACAAAAAATAAAGGAATTAATATTTTACCCCTCTTATGCAAATTGAATAGGCAATGCACCAAATTCAATCAACAAAAAAATAAAATTAAATAATAATATCACATCACAAGCAAGACACAAAATTTATGGTTCTCCCAAACTTGGGGTACGCCCACAAACTCCGATCTCAACTTTCCACTATATCACAATAATGGGCTTACAATAATTCTTCTTAGAGCAATTTTCATAGAATAGCAATTATTCATTACCCGTAGATAAGTATCAACAAAAGTAACGAGAATAGATCTCACCGAATGAGTCTTACAAAATATTAATCCGATAAGACTTTCGACAAAATACAACGATCAATGTAAAGTCCTTGCTGTTGCAAACAACATACTCTAGTTCTATTAAAATCGGACGTTGAATGCCTGCTCAAATATTTGGCTTGAAGTGACTGTTTCTTCTTGGTTTTTGCACTCAAAGTTAATGTTCACAAAGAAAATATATCTTCCTTTTTATATTCGGGCTGCAATCGAAGCCAGGCCCCCTTAAAATTGATTTTTCCATGCAGCCACTCTTACTAGAGAGTTCAACTTGTAGACAAGGTCTTCAATACACATGGAGTTCCATGTGGACCACGTTTCTACCAACTGCCATCTTTTTTTATTATTTATAAAGGAACACAAATAAATTAACAATTGGGTTATGGGCCCATAACCATGAGTTGGGCGACCCAACCCAACAATCTCCCCTGCCAGCTCATGTGGGGTTCCGTCTACAAATTTCAAGTAGCTCCGTGGGCAATGGCTTAGTCATCATATCTAAGCCATTCTCATCGGTGTATATCTTTCAAACTGCAACGACTTCATCTCTAATTCATCCTGGATTCAATGATACTCAAATCAATATGCCTGGATCTTGAGTGGAATGTTGAATTTTGTCGTGTGTTTAGCACTCTAATTATCACAATAGAGAATAATATTTTCTTGCTGTAAGCCCAATTCTTGTAAGAATTTCTTTGTACACAACAATTGTTTGCTTGCTTAGGTGACAATGATATACTCAACCTGTGGTAAATAAGTCAACACACCTATGTAACTTAAATTTCCATGACGTTGCCCCCCCTAAATGTAATTAAGTAATCCAAAGTAGTATCCTCAATCATATATGCATCAACAAAACCATCAAGCACAAGATTATCTCTCTCGAAACACAAACAAACTCTAGAAGTACCTTTGAGATATATGAGTATCCATTTCACTACACCCCAATGTTTTTTACCCGGATTAGAGAGAAACTGACTGACAACCCCGACATCATGAGTAATACCAGGCCTCATGCACACCATGGCATACATTAGACTACCAATGGCTGATGCATAAGGTACTTTCTTCATCTTTTCCTTCTCTTTCTCACTTGTAGGACTTTATTTGAAACTTAACTTTAAGTGACCTGCAAGTGGAGAACTCAGACGTTTCGCCTTGCCCATGTTGAACCGGTCTAGCACCTTCTTGATATAGCTTTCTTGAGATAACCATAATTTTCCTTTACTCCAACCACAAGAGATTCTCCCCCTAGTATGTCAACAAATTTCCCCTTACTTTATTACCATGCAACTAAACCTAGTTAGTTATCAAATTTCACTCCAATTAACCCC
>CM042187.1:21727196-21746226 GCA_023539305.1 Ilex asprella
GTGTCACCTAACAGACCAAAAAACATAAAAGAAAATAGAGTACTTTAATAGAAGACTATGAATGAATAAACACTTTCAAAGACTCCAATATGGTCCTATACTAAGTCTCAGAAATCAAGCAATTCCAGTGACCTCAAGACCGTGTGGTAAATCTAAGCCATCCTAGACTATGAAGCTAACCACCTCACAAAATACGCTTGGTCCTCATGTTCTAAGTGAAATGACTCGGACTTCTTCTCCTCAGGAATGAACCTGAAATATAAATTTTAGCTCTTAGAGGAAGGCAGAGGGGTCACAACTTAGCAACTGATTACCTGCCCTGCACGGTGACCGCTCGAGCCATGTCATGATCACTTGACAGATCAGCAACCAGTTGCCTACAGGCTTCAAGAACTCGGCCTCTTTTGTTCTCAACTACTTCTTGAGCCTCAAAACATCCATGGATGTATGTACAATCTAAATTCAACTAAATTCTCATGCATGGATGAAATACAAATCAAAATATGTAATGAAATTTTCAAATTTCACAATAAATGCAAAATGTCATTAATTGTGAAAATCGCACAAGTTTTCATCAAATCTAATCCATCGCTACTTCATCATCTTGTACATTACTCTAAGGTATATTAATGAATAACTCAATTTTTCGTGTTCAAATTTTGTGTCTTTGATCAATTCATGTATAATATGTATGAAACTAAACTCTGATACAACTAGGAATCCATCTAGATTAAGTGATTAATAAGGCTCTACATCAATTCCTAATGCATCATCTAAGTGAATACATAGCCGGTTAGTGAGTTTCCTAATTAATTTTTTCTTGTTTCTCATCTTTTTCGACCCTTCTCTTTTTTTTGTACATCTTTTCTCCTCATAATGGTTTAAATTAGCATGATTATGAATTCTGTACTTTACAAGTATTGCTTCTAAATTTGAGTAACTTAGCTCTTTGAGCTTTACATGTGATGCCCCTAAAATCGGGGGCCCTTTGTCAACTCGTTGATCACCCATCAATTCACAAAATATTTGTGAATACCGTGTAACTTGATACCACGCCGTTATGCCCTATTTAACGAGATTCAAAACTTAACAAAATTCGGGCAGAGTCTCTTTTGTACGAGAAGGTCTACCCAAAACGCAACATGTGCAATCCTCATATAAAAACATGCAATTTTACATTAAACATAGTTCATATGAGTTTGATTATAATCTTTTACATACATGCTCAAAAACTAATTCACAACTTAGTTTTACAAAAGTTTAGTTGAAAAGTCACATTTTGACTTTTCTTCATCAGTGAGGGCCCAAATGAGAGTCATCCACTGGCACATGTCCCGCACCTGAAATATTGTCTTCATAAAGGGTGAGTCATGTTCAATAGGGTATCTCCTAAAGAGGCTACTCTCAACCTAGATGCATATAAAATGTTCACAAGTAGCAATCACTCCATTCAAGAATATGCAATTCAACAATGGAATCTTCAGTGTCATGTCATTATATGATATAAGACTCACACATACAACTTAACCCGAGCCTTTACAGGCTCCATCAACACATGCAATGTTATGCATATGAATTCGGACATTCCAAACTCACGTCATTGATGTTACACATCCAATGACATTTTTTAAAAATAAATCATGTGTCTTTATTGGGTATTCGGATTTTTGAATCTCACCGCCAATTCCATACACCGTTACACTTTTGTAAACTTGCACCACCGTTATAAACCAATAACCGAATATTGCACCCTATGGAGTATCTAACCCTTCTTGTTATACCCGACACAAGTTTTTCATGCAACCGTGCAACCCAGTCGGACCTAGGTCCAACCTTCCCGAGTTCATGCCTCGAATACTAAGAATGGTGTTTGATTCAAAAACATGCACACACACTCAAACTCGTGTCAAATGCCCACGAATGTGATACTACCGGTACATATGCAAAGTAAAAGTACAATTGCAACTCTCAACTATGTTCAATATGTCATGTGCACATTATGAACAATTCAATATCCAACAATTTTTTTTTTCATGGTAAATTACATCACAAGCATATAACCACCATCATTAACCTCAATGTCAATATATCATGTGCATATACCAACATCAACTCTCAAGCATGTTATAACAAAATCAATGTTAATAACACATTCAATTCACGTAGGCATTTAATCAAACATTTTCAAGGCAATAAAATCATGTAACACATAATATGTTCAATTTCATCATATATATCAAGAAATCACAAACAAATAATTTCTACAAACTCAATTCATGCTAGAATTGATTTTAACTATTCTCAATACCCAAGAATGTTATAACATTTTCAATGTCAATAACACGTTCAATCCACATAGGCATTTAACCAAACACATTGAAGACAATAAAATCATGTAACACATAATAAGCCCAATTTCATCATATATCTCAAGAAATCACAAACAAGTAATTTCTACAAACTCAATTCATGTTGCACTTGATTTTAACTATTCTCAATACTCACGCATGTTATAACATTTTTAATGTTAATAACATATTCAATCCACATAGACATTTAACCAAACATCTTCAAGGCAATAAAATCATGTAAAACATAATATGTCCAATTTCATCTTATATCTTAAGAAATCACAAATAAGTAATTTCTACAAACTCAATTCATACTAGAATTGATTTAGCATATTTCTATACCTATTTCTCATAATCTAGTTACACTAGGAGTACATCAAACAAGAGAATTCATATCAATTCATGCCACTCATATCATATGGAACCCTAGATTGAAAATAAACCTAATTAGGAAAAGAACTCTACCTCTTGAAGCGTAAAACAACGGTAGAAAACTCCCAAGACCCAAAACAAGCTCTAATCCTTACTTCCTCCAAAATCCTTTTTTTGTTCTTCATCAAAGCCTTCGATTTTTGGTACATAGGTGTAACTGTTGTCGCATAGATGAACTTTAGTTCTTGACCCGAAGAACTCTGACCAACGTGGAGTCGTATATTGTAGAAAGAAGTTGGAGAATCCTCTTTTTTCCCTCTCTTCATCTCTAATTTCAAAAATTTGATGGATGTGGGGAGAAAATCTGATTTTCTCCCCTAATTATACCCCTTAGATGCTGGGCCCTTGTTGCGCCACACATCCTCCATTCCCGAGTCCAGTTTTGTCCAAGAACAATTAAATTTTCTCTTGATTTAAGTTCAAAATATTTTTATTTGAACTAGCTTTAAATTATTTTTTAATTTTAAAATTTAATTCTACGTCTCATTTTTAGGTCACGCGACACTCGATCGCCTCGTAGAACGCGAAAAAATTGACTGCCTCGAAATTCAACTAAAATTGATTGAGTAACTAGATTTCGCAAGATGAATCCAACGGTAAGGTTCGTTTCATCACCCGAGTTCCATAAAATTTGGGTTTTCAACCCGTACCATAGTGTCTAATTACTGTTTTACTTTTTTCATAAAAATTTAAATTTACCCGGGTTTTACATAACATATGAAATGACATTAAGCATATAGTATACTCAACAATTCAAGTGCAATTGATACTAGTCATTCATTTTTTATGTGTCACTTTTATATTTGGCTACATTAGGCTCTTTTCTTACACTTGACTCTTCAGCATCTTTTTAAGGGATTTAGGGCTTTAATAACCTTCAGTATGTATTCACATATCACCAACACTTAGAGTCATGTAAGGTAATTAGCCTTAGATATTATGTTATTTTAATATTTATTATTGGCTAATTATGTTGGACAAAGCATTAAATATGTTGAATTGGTTAAGTTTGGATAATGTATTATGTTTGTAGTGTTTGTCCAGTTTTGCAAGTAAACTAGTGGAATTAATGATGTGAAGGAAAAACTACATAAAGGCAGGAGGTCCAGATCATTATGGAGTGAAAGAAGTATTCTACCTCAGCCCTCCAGACAACGAAAGAGGAGCATCCGGATGGAAGTTCCAAAGACTGCCAAGCGTTCGGATATGAACACAAGAAGATCACTAAGACAGGTTCTGCTAGATCCGTCCAGATGGAATAATTTACACGTCCAAACGTGTGTTCCTTAGAGGCCAAGACAATCATGCTCGTTCGGACGGAATAATCCATACGTTGTGACCTTATCCCTCATGCCCAAAGATTATTTTTTCAACTCGAACCCTAAGGCTCACTGTAATATGTTGTTCTCAAATGAACAATATAAGCTTCTAAGCAGAGTGATTGCACCAGTCATTGACTGCATGTGTTTGGTTAGTCAGTGTGTTCTCATCCAGGTGAGCGAGTGCAGTTTGTGTTAGAGGCTGCAAAAATAATAGAGCGATGAGATTAAAACTGTAAAAAGAAAACCTGACATGGGTATCAATATATTTTTAAGATATCAAAAAATGACCATATGATTGACCATGTCAGTGTACAAGTGGTGTAATTGGTGTTTATCTTTTTACTTGTAGTGTTATGGCTTTTGTATTTATTATCCACATGAGTAATCCACGATAACCTTATTTTCAAATCACAAAGTATTCTCTTTATTGTTAAAAAATCTTGACTTTTTTACCTTGTCCATTTCATATAAAGTATCCTGCCGAAAAAGAGTCTCATTATGATATCAAAATTCACTTTTCAATATTATACCTCTAATTTTTAGTCAACAAAAACACGTCACATGTACAACTTTTATTGTAAACTTTATTATTTTTTAATCAACTGTTGTGAATCACCCAATTCAAATTCAATGGCTAAAATTGGTGGATCTATGTACCGTACCGACCCTTCAAAAAACGTGTTTACAAATAAACTTTCGAAGAGCAAATGCCCACTCAGAATCACATACACAGGCCCGGTACCCATCCTCACAATTACAATTACAATTACTTACCCATCATAAAGGAAAAATATGCTAAAATTAATGAAAATATTTGTTGCCCAGATTGCAATTGTTATTGCTTGAAGTTCAGTATTACGATTTAGAGTTATTCCTACTTCAATGGAATGTTATTGAGCAAGCGATTAAAGACTGAGATTTGATAAGGGAAGAAGTCTTTCAAGGACCCAATTTCGCAAACGATAAAGAGTAAAATCAAGTGCATGCCTAACTCGAGCAATTAGGCCAAGGGCAAAGGTGAGTAACTATTTCAAGAGGTGGCCGTGAGGAGTTTTGGGAGAGATTTATACCCAATTCAGTGCTTAGGTTGTCTTGAGGAGTTTAGGGAGAGAGATACTGAGGATTCATATGTGAAGAGTTTAAAGTGATGCACAAATCATGTTTGGTTTGTATCTCAGAAACTATTTACTATTTTATGTTTTTGAAAACAATTTCTAAACAAAAAAACTATTTTGGTCAATTTTTTTTATTTTTATTTTTTGAAAATGAGAATAAAAACTGGATAGACAACAATTTAAAAATATTTTATGTATTTTTGATAACTACATTTCCAAAATTTAGAAAACATTGCCACCACCACGATATCTATACTTCTACCACCACCACAACATTTTCACTACCACCACCATATTTCCATGTTTTATTATTTTTTTTATTACTGTCCAAACAAGTTTTTATATTTTTTAATTTTATAAAGAATAATACTATTTGGACCTAAAATACTGACCTAATTTGTTAACATAATGATGTGGCTACAGTAGAACCATTGGATCAACACCAAATTCCAGTGCTTGATGGCCCCCACAACCAATCCAAAGGTCATAATGAATTAGGTCAACAAATTAGGTCAATAAATTAAGTCCTAATAGCATTGCTCTTTTATAAAACTATTTTTAGAGTCATATAACTAAACAAGTTTTACAATACAAAAAAACTAAAAACAGTTCTTTAAAACTCTTTGCAAAAATATTTTTTGGATAATTTTTAAGACGGCGCCAGTGTTCCTGGGTGAGGAGTTCAGAGGGAGAAACCACCCTTGGTTGGCAAAGGAACCTGGAAGGTACATGGACATTCTCCAGGGCCTTTGGAACAACAATACATCTTATAACAATAGATTCCAGTAAATTCATGGAATACTTCTAATGTAGGGAAATAAAATAGGAAAAGGTAAATTAGTGTTTGAGGGATAAGACATTGAAGAATAGAGGATCTAAACATCGACATGGAAGATGTCTGTTGCAAAACAATAATTTAGTTTGTTCCGCTAACAGCTGTGTGCTCCCAGTCAATTATAAACCATCTTCCTTTTCGACCATCAGCATAATCACCATGAATAAATGCATCGGCGAGTCTAAACATGAAACAAAATTGAATCAAACCCCACGAGTGCAGCCTTTAATGAAACTGCAGCAACCAAAAAGCTCAACACGACTTTAACATCACAATTGAACTACAGCCCAATAAAGAACCATAAAAGCCTAATATCATTACAATCCGGAAATACCAAAACCTGAAAAACTCAAGAAACTGCAATCTGTCTATCCATGTTCCCAAGGGCCAAAACGTCAAACTACAGGGCATAACAAAGGCATGTAGGAAGTGGAGAGAAACAAGAGAGGTTGAGAGAAAAGAGTTCACATCCCTGGTTTGCGCAATTCTTCAGCTCCATGTGCAAAATGGCACCTGTCCCCAAACGTACATGACCCTTTTGCAAAGTTCTCACACAGTTTTGTCTTGAAGTTGCTTGCAGGAGTAGAACCTGGCATGACAGGGTTCTTCATAGGAGGTCCAGAGGCAGAACCAATGTTCACAATAAGCTCACGAACCATCTGACTGGCTTGTTTAATCTGGTCAAATGTACCTTCAAGCTCAATATTCCTCAGGTTAGGATCTGACTCGTGCTCTCTTATGGAAAGCTTGGCTCCTGTCACCCGACAAATTTGCTTTGAGTTCACACCACTTTTTCCAATAATGGCTCCAGCTAGAGAAGCATCAACACTGATCTTAGCTGTGGCAGAGGCCCCAAAACTAGATGCAGCTGCATGGCCAGGTGGTGTAGACTCCATATGCCCACCAAACCTGCCAGGTGTTGGTCCCATTGCACGAGGATCTTCATAGGATGGACCTGTGGGCCTGCCAAGCTCCCACTCACCATGGGCAAAACGGCATTTATCACCAAACTTACACCCTTCAGCTGTGTTGTATTTGTTGCACAGACGTGTTTTCACAGCCTGAGGAGATGAACCTTCCGGGAAGGATGGTGGGATTCCTGGATTTCTAGCTGCTGGAAGAGCAGGGTGGTTGCCAAGCATCTGAGTCACAGCTTTAATGCCACCAGGAACATAATGCAAGAAGTGGCATCCTTCACCAAACGGACACCCAGAAGTACTGCATACAAATAAAAACCAAATCCCTCAGTATTAAAAGTATGGTAGCAAATGAGATCAAGTGGTGCATCTATAAATGTAAGATAGCAAGGTACTTCATTCATAGTAGGATTTGGAACCTGCAATGCAGAAGAAAAAAACTAAAGCAAAAAACTTGTTTAAAATTTTGGCGGTAATATTTGATTAAGCAAATATTTCACATAATTGCATTCATACCCTCACAAATTACAAAATAAAACTTAGTGATGTTCCCATATCCAGTCCATGTAATAACTTCTGTAACAATCCTAATAAAAATATCGGAGTTTGTTTTGCAGAATGGATAGGGGCAATGATAACTAAGCTGAATCCTCGGCTTCAACAAACATTCTTATATAGCAGTTTCCAAGACTTGAGCAAAATATCTAAGAGACAAATTTCAGAGGCAAATATAACCCCCAACAAAACTACAGGCTAGTTGTCGAGATTGTCAGCTAAAAGATTCAACACTAGTACACATCTCTCACTAATTATCAAGCTGGTACATCGCTCGATCAAACATTCTATTTGTGTTAAGAAAGAATTTGTACACAGAAAACTAAGAGCAGACCATCAGAGAGAGACTATTGTCAGAAGATCTATCCCCAACACAACCACAACCACTGCCCAGATATTATCCAGATGATCAGCTACCAGATTCACATATTCTTAAAAATAATCAAAATTCAGACACTGAAAATATCAAAATGACTAAAGAGTACATGAGAAACATTCATTCTGATACGTATTAAATATGAACTCAGTTCATCAGAAGTGTATGTAAAGCTTATTTATTAGGGTTAAAAACAGGCCCAGGAACATGCCCCAAATTTCACTTCACCCCCTAAACTACAGGTTTTTCACAAAACCACTCAAGTGGCTTCAATTTTGATAGATTTTCCATTTAAAAATAGTGTATGTAAGTACTAGATTGCTAAAAAAGGGTGGTTTAGTGGGCATCCTTGATTTTAATCCTATTATTATGCATAATGAAGTGAAGCTAAATGAAGAAAAAATATATTAACTGACGTAGAAACTAAGTAGAGAGAGAAAGGAGTCGAGTAACAAATTCAAGCAATATTTTCAGTAACTCTGCATATATGACAGAGTTTTCCTTGACCATGTTGCCCTTGTACCACTCCAGTAAGTTTTCAAAACAAGAACTACACGCATACCTAAACCTCAGCGAAAGAAAAATCCCCCACCCTGAAAAATCACCATCCAGCCCAGAAAAAGCTTAAATATTCTTATTGTTCAGCAGTATAGCAAGACATGTCACCCAGCTGTACCCAGAACAGAAATCCAGAGGCATACAGAACCATCACATAAATTCGACAAATCTTAAAGCAATTCGAAGGCTAATAACTGATGTCAAGGAAGAATAGGAGGAAATGAATTACATGCCAAGGAAGAAGAGTAAAAAATTAGAATAGAGTGATGAAAGAAGAACCACCCCCATTCATGACTCTTGATACATTTGTGAGAATTAAGAAGCACCGACACAGCAAAAAGGCCATGTGTTGCTGTTGGACAAGGACAGTACTTGAGATATGTCTGACACCTCTTTGTCATGGCAATGTTATTCTTCACAACTGATTCTTGCACACTCAATAACATATCCTTAATACAAAGTTGATGTTACAATATGACATTCTCATGGAAGCCATGGTCAAAAAGTACACATTATCCTTCTAAGTCAAGCATTATACATGCATTTGTGGTTGTGTCCTCTGTGAAAATGTCAGTATTCTAGTTTTTAGGATTTTCCATGACAGCGGGTATGGTTGTGTGGTTTCATGTCGTCTCCATGTCTCAAATCTATTTTTTGTTCTTCTTAGCAATATTAGGTGGGGAAAGAGGGAAAAATAACCCCTTATTGCTAAAAGATGATGCATCTGCACAAAGTGAACTCTAGCCTGCTTCTATCCCCCAAATGGCTTGATGCTGAGAAACTCCCTTTTGTATCCCTCCCAAATTATGAAAAACTGTCAATGCAGCATAGCCACACCACAGGTTTTGCCTAATACTAACAATTCAAAACATGATCAAAGTATAAAATACATCTCCAGGCTACAAGAAATCTACCATCACCTTCTCAACGGGCAAATTTGCAAAACGATTTCTAAAATAATGCACTAGTTCCCAATAATAAGACTAACGCAAAACATAAAAATTCAGTACAATTAAATGGTCCATTATGGTTTCTACCATTATGAACCATGAAGCACAAACACTTCACCAAGACTGGACTACCCATATCCAATGTCAAATGCATATACACCTTGCAAACGACTGGATACGTCTTTAAATAGTTTGAAAATATTTTCAAACTTTAGATATGTTGGAGATACATGAGCAATTGTGTTTAGGATACGTGTTATACATTCTTCTTTTGGACCCATCTCTGAATTAGGACCGCAACTGGGTGTCAGTTATGGTTGTTGTAACGTCTTGGTGCTGATTTTTTATGTTGGTGACCAATGGTGTTCACGGCTGGGTGTTCATGGCTCCAAGGCGGTGGCACATTTGAAATGATGGTGGCTCAGGTGAAAGAAATTGGAAAGGTTTGGGGGATCATGGAAGTTGGGTTGCAGATGCGAATTGGAGAGAGAAAAAGATGAAGACAATATGCTGGAATTGTCTATTCCTCCAAATATAAAAAGGATAACCATCACAGACATGCTTGTAAATTATCCCACTTACAAAGACGTCCTCAGGGTTTTTTGATGATACACTTACACGAATATCGGTTTTTTTCTACAATAGAAAATGATGTTTTATATAATCCTAGTTAAGTTAAAACTAAAATTTTAACCACCAGAACAAAAACAATTCAATCATTAGTGCTCGAACTTCAATCTCGTTCGATTTTCGGTGTAATTTCTGTTTTTATCTTCCTTGGACAAGTCCTCCCAAGTTTGGGTTAGTTGTTGTACCTTTCAATTCTTGATATCTCTCAAAATTCGTTTACAGGGTGGTACGTATTCTACACAGTTGGCTACAGTTTAGTAGGTGGGTACATTGAGTACCTAGGTTGCTAGTGATTGTTCCTCCAATTGGTGGTGGATCTTGAAAGCACATATACTTGAGGAGGGGTGGGAGGGGTTGTTGTGGCAATGCCGGACAAGTGTCCGATAATTCCAAAAGTGTCCTACACTGGTGAGAAGCCTTTTTCACGACCGGATAAATGGAGATATGGCAGGGTTCCAAATTTGAGAACCAAAACGAAAATAGAAAAAGAAGAAACAAGGTAAAACGACGTCGTTTTTAGGGCTGGAAAAAGGAAAAAAAAACTTGGGGGGGGGGGAGGCATTGATCGAACTCGTGTTCTATTCATTTCACTCCCACCAATCCATATTCACAACTGAAAGAGAAAAGAGGAGGGAGAGTCACCACCACATCTTCTTTGACAACCAAAGGATTTGATCAAACTCAAACCTCTCCATCAGATCTGCTTCGACAATAAGGAGAAGAAGAAGGAGATTTGTCGCTTGTTGTACTACGAATCTCTCTACAGATCTGTTGCTTGTAGTACTACGATCGAACTCGAACATCCTTGTTGCTTGCTGCTTGCTCGAACTTCCTTACTGCGATTAAGCATCCTTGCAACGATTGAGCATCCTTGTTCAAACTCAAACTCGAACATCCATACTGCGATTGAACTAGAACAATCTTGCTGCGAATCTAGGTTTGTTTTATTTTTCTTTTTTTGGGCAGGTTTTGTTACTTTAATGATTTTACTATTCAGGTTTAGATAAAAAAAATTTGGGGGTTTGTTATGTAGTTTTTTTTATAGCCATTTATTTTATTTTTTTGCAGTCATTTACTTATTTTTACAGTCACTTGTTATTAGATAAATCTGAACTTTATATTTTTTATTTTTTATTTTTGACTTAACCCTAGATCAATGTTGTTTACAGTTATTTATTTGTTATTTAGGATTTACAAAAATGAGTTCTTTTGCCGTGCCAATATGGATGGTGATGGCAGTGGCAATGGCAGTGGGAATCAACCTAATGATCACACCCCTTTATGGAAGTGTGTTACAAAAATAGGGAAATTTGATGCAGAGGGAGGAAATATTCAGTTTCAATGTAACTTTTGTCAATTAAGTTTTAAAAGATCATATTATAGCCTTAAGGCACATTTGTTCAAAATCCCCGGTCATGGAGTTCAAGTATGCCGCAAATTGACTCTACAAATATTAGTGGAAATGCAAAAAGTAGTTGATCAAGCTAAGATGAAAGAAAAAAAATGTTTGCCCAAACAAGTCCCTTTAACACCATCTTTAGCTTCAAGCAAAGCTGCTCCCTCGAGTGCAAGTGTTAGTAGTACTATGGAATTTGGCGTATTTAGGTCATTAATGCATGGGAGTGGTTTAGATCCAAAAAGAAAAAGGAAAGTTACTTTTGTTCTTGCGAAAGCATGTGATGTTAGGGCTCGACAAGATCTACATAAGAGATTGCAAGGATGTTTTATTCGGCTGGTTTACCATTCCACCTTACAAGGAATCCACACTATTGTAACTCCTATACTTTTGCAACTACTCATATGATTAGTGGCTACTTTCCTGATTATAATATGTTGAGTACTTCACTTCTTCATAAAAAGAGCAAACCTTGATAGGTTGTTAGAGCCAACTAAGCAATCGTAGAAAGAAAAAGGTATAAATATTGTTTTTAATGGTTGGACAGATCCTCAAAGAGACCAATCATAAATTCCATAGCAGTGTGTGAAAGTGGGCCTACGATCTTGAAAGTAAATAATTCTGAAGGTGAATATAAGGACAAATATATCATAGTCAACTTGCTTCAGGAGATCACTCATGCGGTTGGACCTCAAAATGTGGTCCAACTGATCACTTATAATACACCCATTTGTCGTAGTGTGGGAGTGCTTGTTGAGGGTCGTTATAAACAACATCTATTGGATAACTTTGGTGCTGCAAACTTAATCTTGGTCTAAAAAATGTTTGTGCACCTAAAAACAACAAATTGCTTACAAAGAGCGTAATTGGATCTCAGTTATTGTCAGAGATTGTGTGGACATCAAGGATTAAAATAACGTTTCAAAACGGTCAAGCATCCGAAACATTTCTGTTCTCAATGAGACTGAAACGAATCAGTGATAGAATCGAAATTCTAATATTTCGAGATATTTCATAATGTTTCGAGATGTATTATAATATTTCAATTCATTTGCCCAATTGTTTCAGAATGTTCTAAGGTATTTCAAGATACTTTGATATAAAATCAATATTTTCGAAAAATAATTCTTAATTTTTTTATTTATTCAGAAATGGGTCGAAACGTTTCTGAAACACATCAAAACGTTTCCGAAACACATTGAAACGTTTTCATTTCTTAAATGATCGAAACAATACACTGAAACAAAATTTTGATCCTTGGTGGATATTAAAAAATTTATTATGAATCATACCGTAAGATTGGCAACGTTTAATGATCATGTGAATTTGAAGATTCTCTCAATTGCGAAGACATGTTTTGCTTCAACTATTGTGATGTTTAAAAGAATGAAAGTTCTAGAGTTCTGTCTCCAAAACATGATTATTAGTTATTGATGGTTTTCTTATACAGAAGATGATGCTGGAAAAGCAATCTTTGTGAAGAAGAAAGTATTAAATGATTTGTGGTAAAACAAAATTGATTATATACTTTTTTCACTAAACTCATTTATGAAATGTTTAGGAACGTCAATACAGATATGTCTTGCCTACACTTAGTTTATGATATGTGGGATTCTATGATTAAGCAAGTGAAGGTCGTTATCTATTGTCATAAAGGAAAGCTGAAAAATGAGGAATCAACCTTTTATTCGGGTTTATGGAATATTAATGCATAGATAGGGAAAAAGTAACACACTGCTCCATTGCTTGACACATTCCTTGAATCCGAGATAATTTGTAAGCTCTAAACCTCAAGATTCCAACTTAAATTTCTAGAGATCAAATAATTATCATTTTATTTACTTTATCTTTTAGGTATTACAACATATAGTGGCTTTCTAGGGCTTCTAATTGTGTTCCCCCACACAAAGAAGAGATTTCAAATGAAAGTGAAAAGTGTTTTCAAAGATACTTTTTTAATTTGGAGGAGTGAATAAAGGCCAAAGAGGAGTGTAATAAATTTTCAATGTGCATTATAGAATTTGCAAGTCATGATTCTAGGAGAGATAAAGGAATCATGGAGCCGACTTATTGGTGGGTTATCTATGGCTCTTCGGCACCCTTACTCCAAAACTTGGCTTTGAAGTTACTTGAGCAACCTTGTTCCTCCTCATGTTGGAAGAGGAATTGGAACACTTAATCTTTTATAAACCCTTTGACAAGGGACAAAATCACACCAAATAAAGCCAAAGACTTGGTATTTGTACACTCCAATCTTCACCTTTTATCAAGGAAATCTCTTCAATACGGTGAAGGCACCACTAAGATGTAGGATGTCGCGGGAGATACATTAGATTCCATGGAGGATGGTAGTGGGATGCTTGAGATTACTGATCTTTTCCTAGATGAACTAGATTTGGAGGTCATACTATTTCCTAATGAAGGAAATGGTAATGAGGATGATAAGCCCTTGGAAGTGAATTGAGAAAGGATGTAGGATTCCTTTTATTTTTGTGTTCTTTTGTTAGCTAACTTTTGGACTATGAATGCTAATTGATGTAACTATATTAGAGGAAATGATGGATATGTATTTTTTAATCTTTGATCTATTTTAATTGTAATCAAAAAAATCAATATTTGCTATGTCATGTTTGTTATTATTAATGTTGTTATTACACATAAAAATATATATAATTATTTTAATTAGTCGTATCCTTACCCTACCCTTTTCCTATATTTTGGGATTTTACCGTTTTTCATGTCTATATCGTATCGGATACGACACCCGTGTCCGTATCCGTGCTTCTTAGTGGTGGATGGTGATGGTCATGGTGGGCTAGTTGTTGGCTAGTAGTTATTAGTGGAGAGATAGAAAGTGCTGGTTGTTGGAGGAGGTGGTGATAGTTTTGGCTTATGTGTTGACCGAGACATGGATTACCAAAATTTGAGGAAGAGGGAGATTGCAACACGAACAACCTCATGCTTCACCATCTCCATCATGAGATTGAAGTTTACAAAACCCAATATCTACAACATAGGTTTTTTTTCTGAAAATTGGTTGGCTGAATGTTTGAATGTACTGATTTTTAAGTTTGCTATGGGAGGGTGGAGGTGACGGGAGAATATTAATGGGGTGATGAATTCGGTGGGTTTGTTGGACCTATTGCTTCTTTTTTTTTTGTGAAACATAGAAAAAGTAAGGACGAAGAAGATGAGTGAGAGGAACATATGTTGACTTGTTTATTTGAGACAAATGCAGATTTAAGGATTATTATCACAGTCCTCAAAATAAAACTTAATAATTATAAACTCAATACAAAAACAAAAGCATCACCTTATAGACATGGATTATAGGCAACACTGTTCAAAGTATCGGCCGAGTCGTATCCGCCTCGGCAAATATCAATACGATACTGATACCAATTATAGAAATATAATGAAACACAATTGACTTAGGCTTGACTCGGTTACGACTCGTAAGTATCAACTCAACTCGGAGTCAAATTGTTAGACTCGGAATGAGTCAAGCTAAGTTGGGACTAGATCTGTGAAATCCCAAACAAACAAAAAAATCCAAATAAAAAAGAGAAATGTAGAAGAAAATGAATGATGCCCCATTGATTCAGAAGTAAACAAGTCAAATGACAAAGGAATAGATAATAAATAAAGAAATAATCAGAGACCCACCAATGTAAAAACCAGTGAC
Organism: Ilex asprella; assembly: GCA_023539305.1. Classification (NCBI taxonomy): domain Eukaryota; kingdom Viridiplantae; phylum Streptophyta; class Magnoliopsida; order Aquifoliales; family Aquifoliaceae; genus Ilex; species Ilex asprella. Next base: position 21,742,319 of record CM042187.1, read on the forward strand.
CAATAAGCAATTATCCAACCCTATATCACACTTTTTTGTAACTATAAAAACAAAAGAATGAATTGAAAGTATTTCTAATAAAAACATATCAGATCGATTATCGGTGCCCCTCTTCTTTTTCTTCTTCTATTGTCGTGTAAGTAGCAATTGCCCAGCTTTCAACCAAGTAGAAGACTTGAAATTTTTTTCTCTCTCTTCGATCAAAGTTGTCCCGCTCGCCCCTCATGTTCTCTCTCTTTGTATTGTTACGTCATAGACCCTTAACAGATAGTCGAGTTAAAACGTGAGATATATAAGGTATATAATTATATTAATATAATATCCTTCTTTTATTAGATCAGAGTAATGGTGGATTTTTGTTATTGGGTGATATTATTTGCATACAATTATGTATTTTAGTAGACTATCTTGTATAGTTGTACAAGAAATATAATACATATAAAAAAATTCTACTTAACTAATATACACATACACAATTATATTTCAAAATAAATATATCGATAATAATATATACACACTAATTGTTTTCCAAACATTTTGTATGTTCTCATACAAGAATCAATATATTTTTCTATTTTTTTAAATATTTATAATAAATGTTAAAATTACATGATAATAATGATTTTGAGTCTTATCATCATTCAATATAGCAATTATCATGGCTTGATATGTTTTTAAGTACTTACATTGAACAGTGATAATTGTAAAAATTACCAATAGAGCCCTTATAATACATTTTCACTATGTTTAATGTGTTAGATGGTGCCTTTTGACATATAATACATACATGTTATTTATATTTTTTAAAATTTCTAATGATTTTTTCAGAATTTTTCGGGCTTTTATGTTATAGCATTATGAGTGTATCGGCTGATACCGTGCCGCAATGCCTTAACCGATGTATATTAGTGCCCTCCAAGTCGATGGCTTCTACCGCGACCATGAACCATGATAGGCAATCAATGACTAATTATCAATTGAGACTACAGCTGAAATCTTAAGATGAAGCTAGTTTTTGAAAATTAAGAAACTTTAATTCACTAACTTAAGGTTGTTAAATGCAAAAATAAAACCAATCGAAGAAGTGGCAAAAAACTGTTACTAGTTAACACAATCAGGGGCATCGGGGACACAAATGGGTGCTTAACTCCCAACCAGCCGATGATCAGCCAAAATGGTACACCATACCGATAAAATAATAAGCAAAGGAGGTGGATTCAGCCCCTCACCCCCTCTTCAAAAGGAATTTTTATCACCATGATAAGGAACAAACATTCAAAAATCATTCTTGACGGGTGAACATAATGTGATGCTGTTCCAAACGGCAAACTATTATAATGCATATGGACAAACCCCAAGTTGCATAGTTCATAAGAAATAAATATTGCACTATTGTCTGTGATAGCTATTATTTGGGAATTTGAGATCACACAAACTAGTATGTAGATGAAATAGATATTGGGCTTTAGCCTTTGAAAGTAATACCAGCACCCTATAGATATATTTAAAAGGTATCATCCTTTAGGGTTTGGCAGGCGTGATTGCCTAAAAGCTGAGAAGACACAACAACAAGCAATGTGATAAACGAAGAAGATTTCTTCAATTCACAAATATAAAGACCAATACTTATTATAACTATCGTACGGAGGAAAAGATTTCCATTTCATAAAACTCTTTGAGTAGAGAAAATTGCCCACCCTTAATCAACCAAAGCCACTAAAAAGTCTATGAAGATTAAATTGAAATAACAAATAAATAACCTGTACGAAATTTTAGAAGCCAAATAATTGATACATGAGCAACAGCTTTTACTTGTTATATTTGTAATAAAAATTATGTATACTCACTGTATGAGGGAAAGGATTTTCACTCCCACAGAACTGCTTTTAGATTACCTATGGTCCAGCAAGTGATTAATACAACACCATTCATATGAATCAAACATTTCTGTTCAATAGTCCTTGTTAACAGGATTAACCAAGAGTATAACCTGTATCACAACTTTAAATGCCCAGTTCATTAGTTCAAATCAAAATGCTTTTACGGCAACAACTGTATCATAGAACTGTTCTTACAGTTTTGTAAAATTAGCAATATATAAGAATTTGCATTTACAATATTCATTTTAGATAGGTTAGGATTAGAACCTGAAAAACTTTGTGCATGGCTTTGATTTGCTTCCTATACCAGTTGGAAAGGACTCCATTTCTGTTGCATGAAATTAATTAATTTTCTCAGTTAAAATTTCAGTAAGTTATTACCCTCGGAATTTGCAGAATATCAAAGAGCAATGTTATCATTTCTTACTACTATCACAATTTTTGTTTTATGATGATACCAATATAGACATAATCATTTGAATTGCAAAATTATCAAAAATAAAAAAACCCAACAACTCGATTAGGACCCTTTGTTTCAATAAATAATAGTTCCTGTATGACTTTTCCTCCAATCTTCTTTTAGAGCCCAGGGAGAGTCAAATTATACCCAAGCATACTTTATCCAAGGAAAAGGATTTCACCCCCAAAAAAGTTCTCAATGACACAAACGAAGCACAATACGGATATTGAAGAAGATATCAATTATAAAAAAATCCAATAGAAACAAATTTCTGGGATAAACTTCTACCAAAAGTACAACAGCGTTCTGGCTAACCAATGAGAAACTGGAGGAAAAAAACAAAACAAAAAACCAGATTCTTGCTTTTGCAGTTTTGGTTCCCACAGAAAACTTAACACACTCTAATTCTTTTCATTTCCTTGCCTTTCCTTTCCCTCATTTGAGTTTGACAGAAAGGAATTCGAGGATTTAGATTTTTGAAAAGCATATTAATTAAATAAAGGTTTCAACCACCTTAGTTTGCTGATATTTCAATTTTTATATTGATGAATTATGATATAAACTTGAATTGTTAAATTATATTTTGAAACTTGGAGTTTTTTAATCTTGTATGGAATTTATGTTGAAATATTATTTGGAACTATATTCATATGTGTGTGTGTGTGTTCGCGTGCGTGTGTGTGTGTGTGTTTAAAAACAACTCATCTTACAATACATGATACACTATTATACGCACTATGATACACATTTTGACAACTTTGTCAGAGACAATCAACAGAACACAAATTACAGCCTAGAAGAAACACAAACCGGTAAAACAGCACATGATACACCCAAAAAGAAAAACGACTTTTACAAGAGATGATTACCCACTAGCATTAGCGAAACACTTATGAAGAGAAGGCACTAACAGCTTAACAAGAACCATATCAAGTCAGATTACTTTGCTACCCGTTACACAGGATAAATGCCAACAAGAACTTCACTGTTAACTTCACGAAACATAGGCACTATCTTTAGAAATGAACCCAAACACCTTTAAAGACTCACTGCAAGCATCTTCAAACACAACAAGAACATGACACTAGCATATCTATATCAGATTCAAACAATAAAATATGAGAAACTTGCACTTGCTCACAAACAGAGTATAAAAACACCGTAGATTCGACAAAGATTTAAGCGCAGAAAGAGTATCAATGGTGCAAAGCGAAGTAAGAGACCTTGCTTGGATTTCTTGAAACCGCCATTGCCATTCAGGGCAGCTTCTGGTTTTCCTCTCTTCCGACCTGCCCCGTACTCCATTGAATGCAGAACAAAGATAACCCAAGGAGAGAGAAACCGAGAGCTCTAGATAGAGAGAGTTCTAGGGTTCGCAGAAGCCGAATGGGACTGGAAAGAGAAATAATTGATATGAGGTTGAGAGGAGAATATTAAGTAAAGTCTGTGAAGACCCAGCTCGGATGTGAAAATTGGGCTTAAATGCTGTTGATAATTTCGGACCTGGTGTTCACGTGCACTCTGGGTGATGTTAGCATTTTTTTTATATCAACTTGAGGAGACTGAGA
>CM042187.1:21756267-21767359 GCA_023539305.1 Ilex asprella
CCACCAAGTGTGGTGTTGACTATATCATGCACACACACCCACTCAATTGCGATATTTTCGTGTATATGCAATGCAATGTCCCATTGCAACAAAAATATGATGTTCAATATGTAATGTGTGCCATATGAATCATTTCAAACCCAATTCATATAATCCATGAAAAATTATATCAAAAGCATATAATTTTCATAACTCACAATGTCAATAAACCAATGTGCATTTGTCAACATTATATCCACAACTCTAGTCCAAGCATGTCATCTCATATTAAGCAATAACATACTTCTAAATCAAGGTACAATATAAACACATAACATGCCGATAATTTCACATAACTCAAGAATTCACATTAGGCAATTTCAACATACTCATTTCAAGATAAAAGATATTCTACCTAATTTCAATACCCATTTCACCAAAATCACATCTATGGGCAAGTCAAATATATCTATATTAACCTACCCATTTCATCAAAACATTCAAAGTGGTGAATAAACTTAAGTAGGAGAATCCCCTACCTCTTGAAGCATGAAACAAGTTGTAGAAGCTCCAAGGAACCAAACCAAACTCAATCCCAAGCTCTTCCAAGAATTTTAGGTTTTTCACCTTTGGTGAAAGCCCTTGTTTTTGTTACGTAGGCGTAGCCCTCGACGAGGAGAACGACTTTTTCTCTTTGCTCGAACGGATCCGAGCACCGTAGCTCCGTAGATCGTAGAGAAAATGTGGAGTTTTTCTCTCTTTTCCCTCTCTTCTCTCTTCCTCTTTCTATCGGCTCAAAATGGCTGCAAATAAGTGGAAAAAATTAGATTTTTCTGTATTTATATTTTTAGAATACTTGGCCCACAATTGGTCATACGTCTTTTTTAATTTCGGGTCCATTTTCATCCCGAAACGATTAAATTTCACCCCAGTTCAAGCTTAAAATATTTTTATTTTAAGTCACTCTCAATTATTTTCCAAAATTTATAATTTTATTCAAAATTTTGATTTTGGGTCACCCGAGGCTCGACTGTCTCATAAAACGCAAAAAATCTGACTATCTCGAAATTCGACAAAAATTGACGGGATAACTAGATTTCGCGAGACGAATCCAACGGTGAGTTCCGTTTTGTCATCCGAGTTCTAGAAAAACTCAGGTTTGTAACTCGCATCGTAGTGGTAAATTACCGTTTTACTCTTTATGCATAAAAGTTCAATTTTACAATAGTAAATTTAATTATTTTAACAATTTATTTTTATATTTTAAAAGAAATTATATGAAAGGCTTGACTATGTGTAATATTAATAAAGTTTTATTAGTATAAATTTCATATTAATAATGTTAGTAACTTAGTATTGTGAGAGTCAAGTTGCCAATTAAAATTTTAACATCAATCCAGTCTTATTAATATGAGTTCTAAATTAAATAAGGTTATATTGCCTTTATATATTGTTTTAGGGTTAAAGTAGTCAATCAAAAGTTTTTCTTTATAGTAAACTTTTATTATTAGTGTATATATATATATATATATGTATGTATGTTGGCTTCGGCTACGTGGGAGGGTTGTGGGTTTAGGGGTAAATCCAAACCCTTTCTTAAAGGATATTGGGCTCAGTCTCTGGTGGGCCAACTATCGGGCTTCCGGCCGGGTAACGGGACCCGTGGGTAATCCGGCCTATGGACACCCCTACTCTTACCACAAGGATAAGGGCCACTGAACAAAGAATCACCTCACTCTCATACGCCACTTGGAGGAATTGGTCAAGCAAGGTCGCCTATCCCAGTACATAGACAAGGAAAAGACTACCATGGGGCAGGTAGAGCAGCGAGTCCAACCAAATGAAAAGACTCAACTAAGGGATGATTAACCTCCCAAGGTGACAAATGTCATCTTTAGCTCCAATCCTCAAATGCAAGTTGACTCAGTCTAGTCCTATATTGAGTATCAAAAAGCCCACCTGTTGTCCGAATTTGATTTTGAGAATTTACGTACAAGTATTCACGATCAACAAGTAATAAAGTGATAAGTAGAGTATCATTCCCATGGAGAATTATTGCTAATAACTTTTAAGTACTAACTTTATATGAATTCAATTTTATTTAAACAATTGTAATTGAACTATGAAATTATTAATTTAAAACTAAATCTAAACTTAATTTTCAAGGGTTGAATTTACCGGATAAAAAAATTTAAGATTACAACTTTTCCTAATGCTTCGTATAAATCTTTCCACTCTCTTTTCAGTTAATTGATCAGAATAAGTTGTTAACTGAGACTTCAAAATTATTTATCAAACCACTTCTAATAGTAAGATACAAATATCTCTCCCAATTAAATTACTATATTCCTATGTAAAATAAGTTAGAATAGATTCGTTAAGCTCAAACTCTCATAAAAAATACACATGACATATAGGTATATTCATATTCTATACACAAACTCAGCTATTCAATCCTCAGAAGAATCAACTAGACCTACGTCATCATATTCATATCTAATCCTTGAATTCATCTTCTAATTTCATCTAGGTTATCAAATTAATTTTTGGCCACACAATCATATATTAAGCACAAAATATGACAAACAAATCATATATGATCAATAGAACTAGAAACGAGAGTAGATCAATTTAACTAAACATCAGGTTCCATTGCAATCTTAATAAAAACTTAGTTCATAATGTAATTGAAAAACATCATCCTTAAAGTAAACAACATCTTAGAAAATCAAGAAGTAAAAGTAAGAGAAAAGAATAAAAACTTACTTGTAATCTTCAATCTCTCTCTATCCTTTTATCCTGATCTTTTTCGCGCTGTTTCCTTGGATTCTTGCCTTCAATTTTCTAGCAATCCTTGGTCTTTTTCAATGTTAGCAGCCCCTAAAATCAGTATATCCCCTTTTCAACTCAAACCCTAGCATATATATAGCATTAGGGTTCAATTTCGGGTCTAAACAAGTCAGAATTCACGTCCGGAACCAACACAAGCGCCTAGGCACTTGTTTTGCGCTAGGTAGGTGCTGTTTGGGCAGAATGTGGGTTCCTAGGTGTTGGCTTTGCTCTGCCTCCTTTTAAGCCTAAAGCTTCCCTTGTTACTTAACCTTTAAAAATCCAACACTTAGGCTCCAAATTGACCTTGTTCCCTTCCAAATGATGATCCCTACAAAATAACATCAAAACACACAAAACAAATAAAAAGGAACAAAAAATATTTAAAAACTTATAATTTCATCAAGCTGAAAATACTTAATTCGTAGGTATAAAACTCACTCATCACCACCATCTTCGACATATTTTTCAAGAAGACCACCAAGGTGTTCATACTTTCAAGTGCCGATGGGAAAAATCATAGAGCATTCCCGTCACATTCTTGAATGCAAACTTGGAAGGGGTAGTCCACCAATATAAGGACCCCCTTGTTCTTACTCTCAACATGAGCGACTTTGAAGTAAGGCATGTGCTCATTGACCATGGGAATTCAATGAAGATCATGTATTATGACCTATTCAAGAAATTGGAAAAAAAATTTAGGCCAACCATCTTCCTATGGAAACTGCACTCGTTGGCTTCAATGGCATGCAAGTTTAGCCTCTTGGCAGGTTACAACTTCCTGTCAGAGCCAGTACACAAGTGTTTGAGTATATTTTCTAATGGTGGATTTTTCATCACCTTACAATGCTATCACATGTCTTCACCAGATTCAGGTGGTAGGCATAACTCACCATCAGCTATTACACTTCCCTACTAGTGAAGGGATAGTTGAGATTCATGAATACCAAGCTACCTCTAAACATTGCCTCAACATAGGATCTAAATTGATGGCTAAGTACAACATGTGTTTGTAGCTGATGAAGAGATCTCCCTTCTTGAGGATGTAGGGGTCAAACCCAAAGACAAGTCAATCAAAGACCTATAGGTCATATCAATAGACCAAGTAGATTCAGATAGATATTTCTTGATCAGTTCACAACTGTCTATCCTCGAGAAGGAGTCCCTTATTGGGTTACTAAGGAGGAACATCGAGACCTTTGCATGTACACTTTATGAGATGCCATGTATTGATCCCTCGTTAGCTAGTCATCATCTTAATGTTGACCCTACTTGTAAGCATGTTGTTTAGAGGAGTTGGAGGTTCGCCCTCTAGTATGTGTAAGCTATTTAAGAAGAAAAGGGTAAGTTCTTAGAAGCTAGTGTTATAAGGGAGGTCCAATACCCACAATGGTTGTCAAACACCGTAGTGGTGAAAAAGAAGAACGAAAAGTGGCAAGTATGTGTCAACTTTACGGACCTCAACAAGGCTTGTCTGAAGGACTTCTTCTCACTCTCGAAGATTGATCATCTTATAGATGTATTATCAAGTCATACAAGGATGAACTTCTTTGATGCATATAAAGACTACCATCAAAGTCCTCTATTTGGCCTTGACGAGGAGAAGACTGTGTTTATCACGCTAAAAAGGATCTTCTACTATAAGGTCATGTCATTCAGCTTGAAGAGAGTAGAAAGATGACCAAAGAAAGATGACGAAGATCTTTGGCTCCATAATTGACCAAATAATGGAGGTATACATAGACGATATGGTGGTTAAGAGCAAGGAGTCGGAGAACCACTTCTCCAACCTATAAGACGTATTTGACATCTTGAAACGTCACAAGCTCAAGCTTAATGCTTCTAAGTGTGCATTCAGAGTAAGCTCCGAGAAGTTTTTTAGGCCATCTAGTGACACGAAAAGGGATAGAGGTTGATCCCAATCATATTAAGACCTTGCAAGCAATTAAGAAGCCTCCGTCAATCAAAAAAGTCCAAAGTATAACAGGCAAGGTAACAACCCTTAACTGATTTGTTAGTTAATCTTCAGACCGATGGAAACCCTTCTTTCACCCTTAACTAATTTATTAGTCAATCTTCATACTGATGCAGGATCTTCTTTCAGTTGCTTAGAGCAGGTCAGGCCTTCCACTGGGATGATGAGTGCGACAAGGCCCTCGATGACTTGAAAAGCTATCTCTAGACACTTCTTTTACTCTCTACTCCATCATAAGGGGAAGATCTTCAACTCTATTTAGTCATGTCTGAACACGCTATAAGTCGAGTATTACTAAGAGTAGAATAGAGAGAGCAGAAGCCCATCTCTTTTGTAAACAAGACTTTAATGGGGGTAGAGAAAAGGTATAGCCCCCTCGAAAAATCCCTTTCTGCCTTGGTTACAGCTTCTTGCAAGTTGAACCATTATTTCCAAGCACACATACCATTGCGGTAATCACCAAACACCTTTTGAGGAGTGTTCTTGGTAAGACAGACCTCTTTGGTTGCACTGCAAAGTGAATGCTCAAGCTGGGGTAGTACAACCTCAAATTCATTCCAAGGATGGCGATTAAAGTGCAAACCTTAACAGACTTCATAAAAGATTTTATGTACCAGTTACCAAAGGAATAGGTAATAGCTTGGAGCATGGTTCTCAAGTCCCAGCTTTGGAAGTTGCAAGTTGATGAATGCTCGACCCAGAGAAGAACATGAATTAGTATTGCCATGTTCTCCCCTTATGGAGAAGTCTTGGGGTAAGCCCTCCGGTTGAGGTTTGCTGCCACCAACAACAAGACTGAATACAAAGCATTAACCTTTGGCGTATGGGGTGCATTGAAACTAGGGACAAAGGAGTTGGCTATATACTCCAATTCTCGGTTGGTGGTCAACCAACTTTCTGGGGAGTATAACACCCATTCAAACACTATGATATCGTACCTAGGAAAGGCAAGAGACTTGCTTGGACAATTGAAGTCCTACAAGATAATCTAGATCCCAAGAGAGTAGAATGAACATGTTGACGCTCTTGCTACTCTTGTTTCTACTAATAAACAAGGTTTAAAGTGAACGATTGAGGTGGAGTATCTTGAGAAGCCAAGTATACATGAGGACCTAGTAGAGGTAAATTGCATAGATCAAGCACCAAGTTGGATAGACCCTCTTTTCCATCATCTTAAGAATGAGAGTCTCCCAGAGGATAAGAAGGAGGCACGACTCATTGTCTCAAAGTCAGCCTGTTACCGGTTGTCATCAGATCATATGCTCTATAGGAGGTCTTCCTCAGGACCATACTTATTATGCGTCCACCCTAGTAAAGTGAAAGATCTACTCTATGAGATCCACGAAGGAGTGTGCGGTGCCCATGCTAACAGGAGAAGCCTCATCCTAAGGGCCATCTCCAAGGAGTATTAGTGGTCGTATAAGCATAAGGATGCGCAACTATATGTTAGGAAGTGTGACAAGTATCAAAAGTTTGCTACTATAGCTCGACAGCCAGCAGGCAACTTGAACCCACCCAGTAGGCCTTGAATATGTAATTTTTTAGATAGTTGAATGATATTTTATTAGAATATTATTTTCACATTAATTGATTTGGAAATGTATTTTTTATAATGTCAAGCATTGATTATACTATTATTTCTTCATTGAATATGTAATTTTTTTTATTTATGTGAATAGGTGAATTGGAAAATATTCATTATTTTTCCAAAATTTTAATAAATTATTTTATTTTATTTTATTTTAAGATTTTAGCCGCAATAATAAGTTTTCATTAAAAATGTGCTCTATTATTTTAGCGGTGATTTTAATTATGACTAAACAATGAATTTTTAAGCAGCGACTAATTATTGCAACTAAAAGTCAAGTTTTTACCATACTTTTCGTTGCAACATAATACATTTTAGTGGCAAAATTAATTTAATTTGTTATAATAATTATTGTCGCTAAATATTACAAGTGACATTTTTTATATTTTGGCTAAAAGTTTTACTTTTAGTGGCAACATTGAAAATGTCATAGCTAAATTATTTAGTCACGACATATATTGTCCCATCCTAATGACAATAAAAAAAAAAATTCTTTAAAAGATTTAGTGACAATTTTTACACATTTAGTCGCAACAATTCTGTGGCTAAAAGATCATTTTCTTATAGTAAGAGAAAGAGAACCATGATCTAAAGCATTATAAGTCATATATGGTGGTATGATTATTTTTGTATGTGCCCAACCTACGTGTATGTGTATGATGGCGAGATCAAGAGAACTTGTATAGTTGTGACGCTTATGGTATAAATAGAGTATTAGGACATAATACGAGATTGTATAAGCTAAACCTTTTTTGTACAAACTTAAAATTGATCAAATCTGAACAGCCCTCGTGGTAAACTAACATTTTGAATTCAAATTCACCTCTATATCATTATTATAGAAAATTGTTGGACCAAAACAGATTTTAGTTTTAAAAACTGATTTTTTGGTCAATTTTGAGCCTAAATTAAAGTGAATCCTGCTCGTTGTTTCGAGTAAATTTCTGTAGGTTCTTGTTTTACTCCGTGAGGAGAAGAATGTTGTATATTCACTTGCTCAAATCAAGTAAAAATGAATGAGAAAATATGCTCCAAAGTGACCTATTTGGATTGTGAAAATAAAAGTTGTGCAATTTGAGATTTGACACCAATCACACATTAATTGAAAAAGAAAGTCTACTTGTGCATATATATGCTCAGTTTGTTGTATGGATTAGGCCCAAGGGGCAGGGCGTCAATTTTTGATAAGAAGCAACATGAATAGAACATAAAATGAATGGGTCGGACACGAAATTAAATGAGTTAATGGGTGAAAATGGATCAACACGCTTAAACTCAAAAAAAAATCATGTCGGATTTGTCAAAATTAGGTCAACCCGATTTTGACCTAATTAACTCATGTATTTTAAACGGGTTGACATGTTTCGGACATGAACCTGACCTAATCTATTGTTGAACCATTTAACCCATTTATGACAGTATAGTTTATCTATTATGTATGATTGATTTGGTTTTAACATTATTACTTGTTAGGTCTTTATTCTACTATGATAATTGATAATATAGTTCTTAATATTAATATGTCTAACAAGTTCATTTGTTTAAACTTTTAGTTCGTTAAGATTAAATCTAAATTCACTAACTTTCCATTAATATCACATCGAATTCAGATGAAATATAAAATTGCAATGTTGGATCAGTCTTTTTAATTTTTTTCACGTAACCCCGCGCTAATGTGGAACCCACTTTTTTGGCCATTCCAAAGTAAATTCTAGTATGTGCCTGGTTTTTTTGGTTGGTCCACCTCAAAATGTCTGTGACCGTTGCTAGTAGAAATCTTCAAACCAATCAAGGGTGGCCCAATAGAAATTCGAGTCTAAAACGCGAAAATATTTTACAGAGATTTACGATATGAATAATTTTTAAAATTTTAGTAGTTTGAGGATCGAGCATTATCAAACAATAAATTGAGTGTAATTGTAAAGTCAGAATCTTACAGATGAATAAATTGAATAAAGTCTTAAAAAACAAAAAGATAAATAAAGATAAGGACCAAAAATCAGAGCAAGACAATGAAAGTGGGAGGGAGAGAAAGAGTTGGAGAGAGACGGTGAGAGTGGAGAAAAAAAAATTATGAAAAGAATTTGAGGGGAATTAGTATTTTTAACGATAAAAGTCATTACTTCTAGATTTTTTAGAAGACCGTTAAATTTTAGAACTTTCTATAAAAAATTGTATAGACTTGTGAAAATATTATTACACTCATTACCCGTGCCTAAAAGCATTATAACACAAACAAAATTCGCAAGCAATTGTCTTAGATTAAAAAAGAAAATAGTTTTAAAAAAATTATATCAATTCTTTTAAAATGACACGAATATATTACCAACTATATCTTTCATATTAATAGAATTATCATAAAAAATGTACAAAACAATTCCCAAAACAACACCACATATACACATACTTTGGGGAAAAAAAACTAACGGAACCTAATAAAATTTATAATTTTTAAGTAATAAATAAAATCTTATTCATTTATAAGACGTATGAATTTATCACCATTGTCACCATTCAACCCAATAACACAATATAAACTCAATCACTAAATTTACAATCCACCTCGTGTAATAAATACCTCAAAAAAAAAAAAAAACTAACAAAATTCCACTAGCTTCCAAAAGAACGTATACATCCTATAAAAAAATTATATTTAGATGGTTTCTCATTCTCTAAAAATATGCAAATATTTTTTTTAATTCATCCACATTCAATTAATAAAAAGACATATGGGATAATGTGTCTTTAAAATAAAAATCTAATTTAAAACGTCTAAGAGATAGGAGAAAGAAAAGGATAAAAAGTTGTATATGAGAGATATATAGAGTATGTGTTTAAAAGAGATATAAAATAAAGAGAGAAAGGAGATGAGAGAGTGTGTATTTAAAACATCTTGTTAGGAGAGAGTAAGAGAGAGAAAATTATATGAGAGATAAGAGTGTTAGATTTAAGTCCAATTTAAAAGAAATATAAGGGAAAGAGAGAGAGAGAGAAAATTATATGAGATACATAATGTGTGTGTTTAGAAGAGATATGAGATATGTAGAGAGCGAAAATGAGATAGTGTGTATTTAAAATGTCCAAGAGAGAGAGAGAGAGAGCTAGTATTAGAATAAAGTTCAATTAAGATTGTTGGATCAAAAGTCTTGAAATGATCTAAGCTGTGAAAAGTTAGATAAAGAAATTTAACTACTTTATTATATAGATTAAGATTTTCTATAAGACTTTAGATAGACTTATGAAATATATTTGACCTTTAACTTCGTCTATTCAAAAGGGTCTTAGAACATGAAACTAAACAAAAAGTTGAAAATTAAATTGGATCTCTAAATTTTTTTAGGCTCTAGGCGACTATTTTAATGGTCGGGGCCCTAAGCTGACCTTGTTGTCCTCCTCCAATTTAAAAGATTGAAGTATATGTCCATCTCACAACAATTGTAGTATTTGCTCATCCTTAACTGTCGAGTCTTCGTCCATGGAATCGATTAAGTGAGACAAATTAATTACTAGATGATGTGCAATGATTAAAAGTAGTATATTTGATATTTAATATTTTATGCATTTTTTTCATTGACCGTTATAAAATATTATCATAGTAAAGATGTTCAATATTATAATGTAGTGTCATATAATTTTTCTTTTTTAGTAATTTAAACATCTAATATATATTAAATATTATATATGTGTTATTTTATACCCATATTTTTTCGTGCAAGTGTTCAATACTATAAGTTGAAGGAATTATAAATATACATAGATCATCATGACTAAGTACACATTTTTTAACAAATATATTCATATATTTGTTTGTCTCTCTCATCTTTTGCTTGATCCGTACTTTTTGGAATACAATCTATTGTTTCATTTCTATTTTTTAATGTTCTTCTTATTAATTTGTTTTGCATATTCTTTATTAAAATTGTGATATTACTTGATTGATTATCAGTATACATTCAAAAATCCTTGTTATATTGTTATTGAATTATTTTATCAAGTTCAAAAAAAATATTTTACCATTTTTTATTTTTTTATATGATCCTTAGCGTTTTTATGTATGCAACATTCACCTATTATTTTGTTGTATTTTATTTTCTCTGGTAACAATTTTATTGAAAGTTTTTTTATATTAATTATGTGAATCCTTTATGAGAATGAACATTTAATTAGTTGATATTTTTGTGTTTAAATAAAAATAAAATCGAGTTTAAAATAAGTAGAAAATGTGTTGATTTATTTTTATTTGTTGAAGAGGGAGATACTTATTATATTTTTTTTATGGAAGTGTTAATTTTTTTTTTATCCTTTAGTAAATGCCTATGTGTGAGAGGGGCTGCATTTTTTAATGTAAATTTTAAATTTTATTTTGTTGATGTAATCTTTTAAAGGCTACGTTTTTTAGGGCTCACTGTTGAGCCAGCCTCGAAACCATTGAAAGTCAAAGTCCAACAGAAATTCAAACTCATCTAACAGAAAATTCAGGGAAACTACAGAAAGAAACGGAGCTTCACTTGGTTCTGTTATACAACAGATCACTGATAGATATTGCAAAACACCACCTTCATTGTACAATACATGCCTGGTTCTCTCTCTCTCTCTCTCTCTCTCTCTAATGAGTTCTTGTGAACATGGTGTTTGAAGCAAACGTTAGCGTTCTATGTGCCATTACAGTTTGACACTACCAAAATATTGATTTGATCTTCGAGAAAATTAAAGGAGGTTTA
>CM042187.1:21780929-21800794 GCA_023539305.1 Ilex asprella
CTTCATCCATGAGGCTCAAAGTGAGAGCCATCCACCGACACGAGCCCGTTACCTGAAATATTTTTTCATAAAGGGTGAGCCAAGCTCAATAGAGTATTTCCTAAATAGGCTACTCCCCAACCCAAATGCACATGAAATGCTCACATGCAACCAATTCACCATGCACACATTCCAAGCATGAATATGCTATCAATGTTGAAAAGTTACAATGCAATGCTATGGAATAAGATGAGACTCACTCTCAACAACCAACTCGAGCCCTTCTCGGCTCTTTGACACATACAATTGCTAATGTGCAATCACCCATCATCCATGATCCCAAGCCCTCCCCAGCTCACCAACACATGCAATTTCTCATGTGTACAATTCCGTCATTTATGTTATACATCAAATGACATTGTCAATCCAGGGTCTTGTATGGGGTGAGTATTTATGGA
This sequence comes from Ilex asprella, assembly GCA_023539305.1. Classification (NCBI taxonomy): domain Eukaryota; kingdom Viridiplantae; phylum Streptophyta; class Magnoliopsida; order Aquifoliales; family Aquifoliaceae; genus Ilex; species Ilex asprella. The sequence continues at coordinate 21,781,367 of CM042187.1, forward strand.
CTTACACCAACGGCACCCAACCGACACGGGATTTATGGACTTCCACCAACGGTTCTACGTACACCGACACACTTTATGGACTAATACCAATGAAAGTGCGTATCCAAATCACCGAGCCTTACACCCGAGAGATCTTCTAGCCATTCTTGCTAACCCCAACCCTCAACACCATGCAAACCGTGCGACTCGGCCAAGTCATCGACTTAGCTCACTTGAGCCCACTTGTCATCCACCCATGTGGTGTTGACTACTTCCGCGCACAACCACCCATTTTATGCAATGTTCCCGTGCATATGCAATGTAATACCTCATTACAACTCTACAGCAATGTTCAATATGCAATGTGTGCCATATGAACCATTTCAAACCCAATTCATATAAACCATGACAAATTATATCAAAAGCATATAATTTTCATAACTCAAAATGTCAATAAATCAATATGCATTTATCAACATTTTATCCAAAACTCAAGTCGAAGCATGTTATCTCATATCAAGAAATAACACACTTCCAAAATTCAAGACATTATGTAAACACATAACATGCCCACATTTCACGTAATTTAAGAAATTACATTAAGCAATTTCTACATAACCCATTTCAAGATAGAATATATTCTACCTAATTTCAATAACCATTTCATCACAATCAATTCCATAGGCAAGTCATATATATCTATGTTAACCTACCCATTTTCATACAACATTTAAGGTTGTGAATAAATCTAAGTAGGAAAATCCCCTACCTCTTGTAGGGTGAAAGAAGTTGTAGAAGCTCCAAGGGACCAACCCAACTCAATTCCAAGATCTTCCAAGAAAATTAGGTTTTTCCACCTTCGGTGAAAGCCCTTCTTTTTGGTGTGTATGCGTAGCCCTCGATGAGGAGATCAACTTTCCTTCTTGGCCTGAAAAAATTTCAGCTCTCTAGCTCCGTAGATCGTAGAAAGAAGTTGAGTTTTTTCTCTCTTTTCCCTCTCTTCTCTCTCCCTCTTTCTATCGGCTGAACATGAGCTGAAATAATGGGAAAAAATCTGATTTTTTTCCTACTTATATTTTTAGGATACTTGGCCCACAATACGCCACACGACCTTTTTTATTTTGGGTTCATTTTCATCCCGAAACGATTAAATTTCGCTTCGGTTCAAGCTTAAAATATTTTTAATTTTTCTTGACTTCATTTATTTCAAAAATCTCATAGTTTTCCCAAAAATTTCGTATTTGGGTCTCCTAGGGCCTAACCACCTCGTAAAAAGCGAAAAACCCGACTATCTCGGAATTCGATGAAATTTGACATGGTCACTAGATTTTGCGAGACGAATCTAACAGTGATGCCCATTTCATCATCCGAGCTCTAGAAAATTTCAAGTTTATAACCCGAACTATGGTGACAATTTTACCGTTTTGCCCTTTATTTATAAAATTTTAAAGGGTTTTTACACTTTCTTCTCACCAAATTCCACCAATGATTTGCCTCCCATTCCAGTAGATATGTAGTTAGGACAACCCGTATATCCTCGGCAACTCCCATGCTATCACACATTTTCTTCATTTGGCGAATCCATTTATCCGCCTCCAAAAGGTGAGAACTTTCTTGGAAAGTAGGTGGGTGTTGCCTTAAGAATTCTCTTAGAATTATATTTTCATTCCCGTTGCTTGGTACTAGAGCTAATGGTTGAAACCCAACGTTGTGGTTATTGTTTTCATTTTGGTGTAGTACCAAAGTGGTTTGCTCTCTTTGGCATTGATAAATGCCATTCATGGCATCTGGAGGTGGTGGTGGGTTTGCTTGATCCTCACGCCCACGCCAACCGTCCATCTTGTACATCAATTTATAATTTAGTTTTCTTAATGTACTAGACACCCTAACTATCACTTTAATTCAAAGCATAAGACTTGTATAAGATTTAAGTCAACAATTCGTTCGACCTAATCCTACCCCTCTAGTGGTAATCCATAACCTATAACTCCCATGCAAGACCTAATTCTTAGGCTTTGATACCAAACCTATAACGCCCCAAAATCTACCATGGACGACATTACTGTCTAAAATCATTCACATAATGAGAGCAACTAATGAAATCCATAAATAAAAAAAAAAATCATTCATCATACATAATATCTACAATATCATCCAAAAGAATATGTCAAGTTATGACAATTACATCTAAAAATCAAACTTAATCTTGCAGCGGAAGAAAAAAAAATATCATCACTACATTGTCTCAAACTGCATCTTAGTCTAGAACATCAAAAGAATAACTCTAGACATCTCCCTCGGGATCTACACTTCCATCCAATTGAGCTTCCCCAGCTACCTGCTTGTCAACTCTGAACTCTTCCTCTAAATCAAAATCTAAAAATAAATATTGTTTGTAGAGGGTGAGCACTAAGCTCTGTAGGTAACTCCTCCCAAACTAGAATAGGGTTTGAAAAACATACAAAACAATTCTGTCTCACTTTACAAAATATCATGTATAACCTTTAAATAAAATAGTGACAATTTATCCGATCTCAAGTTTACATAGTAGCAATAAATTAAATGAAGGGCAAAATCAATTTTCAAAAAATAAATCATTCCAACATTAAACCATTTTCAATAATAAACCATTTCCAACAATAAACCATTTGACCCACATTTGTATCTATATCTCTGGTAGGAAGTAAGACTTCACATGAATACACACATTGAGAATATCCTGGCACTCACACACACACACACACACAATCCTCCCAAAGATATACAACTTTAGGAAGGGTTTATACCAACGCATCGACATTGATGATCCAACCTAAAAATAGTATACTAACCCTCAGCCTCGATACCACGTGAATGAATAGTAGTTTGGTCATCGCAAGACACTAACCCCACTATGAGTGGTAGAAAACTTTCAAACCCACACGAAGTAAGAAACGTATCTACCCACTCTACGATACCTGGTCAATGGCTACCCATGTTCATCCAAATATCTACACAAGAGATACAATACCAACCAATTTATCAAATCACAAGTAAATAAAAAACCCTAATTTCATGGATTTTTTCAATGGAACAATTTAAGAAAATAAGCAAGAGATCATCAAATATATGATTTTTAGTATTCAAATAAAGCACTAGAGTTTTTCAAATCAAGAACAAAGAAATATCAAGAGAAAAATCTCTATTTCTTGAAAAACTAGCTTTTGACATCAAAAACATGAATTTTATGGCTATCAAACCATAACTTCACTCAAAATATGGTAAGGTTTGCAAGAACATCAAGAAACAAGAATTCCATAACAAATATTTAAGATTTAGAGTCAACATATATATATATATATATATATATATATATAATCTCTAGTCTCAAGAAACAAGAGTGAGAGGAAACCCCTACCTTTCTTCCTTAGTGTTGTGTGAAAAACTAGAAGATTTGATCTACTTTAACGTGAAAATACACATTGAATCTTGTGTTTCTCCCCCTCTTTCTTCATTTCTAAGACTCTCTAGTGTTGGAAATGGTGAAATGAGGCTAATGGAGGTGGCCTTATGTATTTATAGGGTGAGAAAAGAGTCCAACTGACGTAAATTTGATACTCTGATTCGTAGTTCACGTTTGAACGTCATTTTGGCGTTCGAACATTAGTTGCTCCCAACACTTTTATTTTTCCATTTGACAAAAGTACTGGAACGAACTATTGTTCGAACGGACTTTCACTTTTGAACGGTGTTGTTCGAATGGACTCCCATTTTTAGCTTCACTTCCAATAAAGTTTTGAACAATTTAGAGGTCGATTTGAAAAATTGTCATGAAATACTATTTTGTAGCCCTAGAAGTCTAGTGTTTACTTTAAAAATTTCAGCTCAAACGGACTTCGGGATAAAAATTTATGGTCCAAATACTAAGACGGTGTCTAATTCTTTCCTACCCGAATTCTATCTACAATGTGTTTTAACTCTGGAATACTTCCTAACTTCTAATACACCCCATATTACCACTCTTAATGTTTCTCGATCTTCTGGATTCAATGGATATATTATTTTGACCTAAAAATATTTTGAATTTACCTAACAATCCCTCCCAAGCTTAAACACTTTCGAAACTTAAACTTCACAATCAATTCGTCCCCTAAGTATTCATTTCTATTGTTATAATCTATAGGGTTCATTATTACTTCATTACATATATTAGAATTACTAAAAAATTATATTACTATATTAATATAAATATGTGGGGGTTTACATGGGCACTTTAGATTGCTCGATCAAGTTTGTTGCATTTTTTCATTCTAGTGATAACTGCCCTATAACTCCACGAGCGGAGGTCTATGAATTCGTGTTTACTTGGTACCCAAGACAAATCCTATTCTGTGTGTATATAAAAAATAAGCCTTCCTGAGCTAGGATAAGCTTCTTGAAGCCTATTTTCAGAATTAGAACATCTACAGAGCTAAAGAAAAACCCTAGATCCCTAGGTTATTCTAGGAGTGGGAAACCGATATGGATCTTCCCTCACAATCATACCCATAGAGTTCAAGACACTTAACCTAGGGGGTGTGAATAGGTTTTGTGATTGTAGCCCAAATCAATTACCAATTAAAATCTATGCCTACCTCAATTAGTTCATTTCACTCAAATGCGGAAATTAATGATGGAACTCATTTTCAAACACCACCAGCCTTTTGAAACATGATGTTTGATTTTAATTAATTTACTCAAGTCAATCTCACAACAATCCCAACAAAATCACAAACCCAATTGCACAACTATGGATGATATGATATCAAGCATATAGTGCGCGTGTGTGCTAACAAATGCAAGTGTAAAAAATAAACAATAAGAGACACTAGCATTTTGTTGATACGAAAAATCCTACTGGGAAAAAACGTGGGGAACCACTTGGGGTTTACCAAATCCTAATCCACTACGCGCTTAGTCAACATACAAGTACTTGAGTTCTATAGCTCAACCAATACCCAAGGCAAGATGCTCGTTTTCTTGCTATGGTTCTACATTGAAACTCCATCTTCAACGTCTGGTGTAGTTTCACTTGGACCTCCTCACCGCATAGTTTGTCTAGACCTCGAGTGATTATGGGCACACTATCAATCCTTGGTATGCATACACCTATGGGTTTATTCATCAACAAGCTCTTCTAGTCCAAGTTGTGAAGATGGAAAGAATCACTAGTGATGATCTTAGGGATCTAGGTTGTGGTAGAAGCTCTCAAGGTTGAAAGATATATTTCTCTCTTCAAAATACACTCTCAAGGCTTGAATTAGATGTGGGAAATGTTCTCTCTATTTATAGGTTCAGAATAAGGATAGTCTTAGTAAATAAGAAAACTCAGATTTGTGAATGACTGCTCGATTGGTGGGAGGGCGGTCATAGGGTGGTTGGCACTAGAGTGAAAAAATAACATCTCAAACTTGCCAAGGATTAGGACCATTCGAACGACCATGGGCGCAGCTCAAGCAACCATAAAGACTGCTCAAGCAAGCTCATAGAGCAAGCCCCGTTATGATTCCCCATGTCTTTTTTCCTTTTTATCCTAAGTCATCAAGATATTGCTCTAGCGAAGGCTAGCGAGCATAGGACGGTCCCTGTAGTTTTTTAAAGTCTAAAATCATGCAAAAACTTGTCCTTTTGAGCACTAAAGGGTGTTGCTCGAAGAGGGGCGCAATTTTGACTCAAACTATATTTTCATAAAACAAAATTGGTTTAGAAAAAAGTCTCTTTGAAAATCATCTTGGAGTCATAATCAGATTGCTTCCAATTCCATTTTAATCCTAATCATCTTAAGTTAAAATAACTAAGGGTTTGTCCTAGGTGTCTAGGTCATTACCTTTGTCCTAAGCATGAAGGTGCATACGGACGTTAAATGATGTAGCTTTGACACTTGATCTCCTCCCTTTAATGTCGTTTTCGAATTTTGAACTTGATAGCATCAGGACCATGGAAGTGGTTAAGATTTTACTATGGACTCCACGAAATTAGCTAATTACAAAATGAGATCTTACAATCTCCCCTTTGGCAATTTCGTGACAAAACACAAATGTTTGAAATAAAGATTACAACCCCAAACCATTGAATAAAAGTATTATAATTCTAATCTCAATACTCATGTATATGTCCTAAAATCTCAATCTAGTACAAGGATCTACATCTTTGAATGAAGCTTGAAAATCATAGTCCTACACATCATCACTCAAACTAAAACCTTATGAAATGCATCATCATATGTTAGATAAATAAAATGCATAATCATAGGTATGGAAAACACCAAGAGCATCGTATGGCAAGTGCAAATATGTAACATATTTGAACTAAATATCCTCATATGCTTGAGAACCAATTGATTTATCAATGTAAAACATATCTAGTTCTCCCCCATAGTTGGAGTTCACAATTAAAATAACAAGTGGAAAATAAAGAAAACAAAATGTGACTTCATGCCAAGTTTTTAAAATTTACTCCCCCTAAGTATTTGAACTACACATTCCAGTCTCTATGTTCACTTAAAACATATCTAGCCTAGTCAATAGCAAATCTCCCAATTACTCTTATATGTACCTAAAATATTCTCCCTTTTTTGTCACAAATGCCAACCCAATGACAACATGCAACAAGCACGATACAAAATCAAGTCACCTAACATATTCTTATCTTATTTTCCACAAATATCAATCCAAAGACGACCCAAAACAATCATGACATAGAATCATAATAAAATAAGAAGGTAAGAATGTATAGCGACTAGACAAATCATGTACATAAACTAAGCAAGGGACAAACAATGCACCTAACTCAATGATAGAATATGATACTCAGTCAAACATAGAATCAAGAATATGTCATAACAAACAAAAATAGAGCTACAAAAGAAAAAGTCAAAAAAAAAAAGTCAACAAGAAAATAAACAGAGTACTTTAGTGCAGATCATGAATGAATAAAACTCTCAGGCTCACATATGACCTTATACTAAGTCTCCAAAGCCATTGCTTAAATGACTTCATTTCCACTATCTCCTCTGTCACGTCGAGGTATCTCTGTGTCTAAATCCGTGTCATCTACCATTGGAACTCTGGCAATATGCTTCCCCTTCAACAACCTCTTGAGTCACCCTACTCTACGTGCAACTGCTCCCATCACAGTTTGCTGGGTCATCTCTAGGCTCATTATCCTTCCATCATTCACATCCAACTTCTGAGAAGTTCGGCGATGATGGTCAATCATCGTGCGCTCAACCTACTTAGTATGGGCTATTATACCAGCAAGTGATCTCAATTGGGATGTAAGGACCTCGAAGCCAGACTCAGGTGGTGATGTCCTAGAAGTACTAGTGTCAGGACGAACAAGTGGGGCTTGCTCCTCAGTCACTACAGCATACTCAGTCTGGGCCTAAATCTACTTCATCGAACTCTTATTCAAGGTCCTCATGGGGTTCTGTAGCTGATCACTCCTCAAGATAACTACTTATTACCCTTGGCATATACGATTAATTAGAGATCTAAACGGTAGATTGTCTAATACTCTCCCCTCTAAGAAGGCTCGACGAATAAACTTAAATATCATTATTGGCAAATCAAGATCAAATCCCTTCTTGAAAGCATAAAACAAGTGTGCCTTTCAAGTAGGAAAGTCAAAGATATGGGTTTTCATTTCTATGTTGTAGTTAGCCACTAGACTTAACATCCTATAATTTGAGGTCAAATATTTTAGTTGAAAATTCAATATAACCCAATTACTAGGATGGTCAATGTTGTGTAACTCAATGGCCAAAACTTGTAGAGGAAACAAGTTTTCTATGGGTCTTGCACCTAGATAGTATTTTCTACTCTAAGTAAGCCAAGTGTGGTAGCTCTAAGAGTTGTAGAAAACGTGAACTCAATACCTCGAATATATGTAGTAAAGTGATCAACTTGAGGAAGTGAGTCATGTATATGTGCATAGAGCTCTCTCACCATACTACCATCACACGTCACTGGGTCTATAAACATTCATATCCATCGACAGTTGGTTAGATTTTCCACAATTGAATGATTAACCTCCGTAGTGTTTACTCCCCTTTAAATCAACACAGGCCTGAGAGCGAATTCTCGAATGAATCTCTTTGTAAACTCTCGTGTCATGAATTGAGTAGCTTCATCAAAATTTTGCTCAATATCATCACAAACATCCTCAACCCTGAGTCTTTTCTCTCTTCCTGAGGCCATCTCAATCTCACTCGAAGAATCCAAGTCTCATTTGTTGTGGATTCGAGGTAAAACAATAAATAAAACTTTGATCTCAAAATTAGAAGTTTGAGAGAGTTTAGAAACCTTGGATGATGTTTATGGAGACCTTAAGATGTGATTAATTGGGTTTGGGATACTAAGAGTCATCCAAAACGCAGTTCTTAAACCTTGGCTGCTAAAAACCCAAGGTCGCTTGAGTGACTCCTGAAGCAGAGTAACTTTATTTTTGTATTGTTTAGCTCACTTCAGCTCATTCCCAATCAATCCTAACATGCATGCATGATTTCAGTTTTGTCCAAAACAATTCAATCCAATACATGGATTAATTTGGATCAAAATTAGATGCAATTTTTAATTTTAATCATTAAATGCTTAAAATAAATAATCAAGAAAATCACACAAATTCACTGTTTAAAAGATCCATCCAAACTTCATCATTTCAATACACTACTCTAAGACATATTCAAAGATTTTGAACTCAAATGCATGCATTCAAGAGCAATGTTTCTTCACTTAGGTTCAATTTCATTCACACGTATGTGAACTTTGTTCAACGTAGACTAATTCAAGTGTAACGAGTGTGAAATTAACCTTCAACACAAAAAGGATTCCAATTAGTTTAACATAATAAGCCCATCATGAAATCCTAAATGCATGGTCTAAGTGAATACATAACCGGTTAGTGAGTATCCTAAATATTCTCTTTTCGACAACTCTCCCTCTCTTTTATCCTTTATTCTCTATGGCTTCAATTAATACGATTGTGAATTATGTACTCTAATGTATGCTTCTAAACATAATAAACATGAGCTCTATGAGCTTTACATATGAGCAATTAATATTCAAGCATAAGTACTCTCACAATTTAAGTGCAATTGTTTTTAACCATTTATTATTGCCTCACCTTTTTAGATTTGGCCACATTGGACTCTTTTCACATAATTTGGCCTTCGACATCTTTTAAGGGATTGAAGTTTAAATAACCTTTAGTCATGTGTTCACCTATCACCAACATTTAGAGTCATTCAAGATTATCAATAATTCAAACTCCTATGTGAAGGTGAATGACATGCACATACTTGGTTTGATTTTTTCAAAGACAAACACTATCTAAACATGCTAGGATGAACACGAATTTGGCTAATGAATTATGCAATTGAATTTATGCTACTAAGTTCTCTATCTCTTACTATGATTGATAAAAAAGCACATTTCAACTTTGACTTAAGGATAAAAAATTTCAATGAAAATCAAAGTGTATATTATCATGATCATGAAAAATGAAAAACACAAACAAAAGAAAATATTTTTGCCTTTTTTTTCATTTTTTTTTATTTTTCAAGATAAACATATACCAAAAAAGTGCATAAAGATGAAACCAAAACAAAGAAGTGCAAAAATAAAATAATTAACATAAATCCTAAAAATGAATGTCAAAGTTGACATTAAATTTTTTTTAATTTTTCTTGTTTTTTCAAATTTCAAATGTTTTTTATTTTCATATGTTAAAAAAATGAAAAAAGTAAAGAACAAAAAATATATACACAAATGTATGACCCAAGGGTGTTTGATGAAATGCATGCAAAATTACGTAGGTCCATACACTCATCCCTCCTACTTCTTAAGAGCCGTGACCTTACTAATAGCACTCGGGACCTCTAACTTGGCTGAGACAGTGAGTTTCTAAAAGTCTTCCTTGATTAATCATACTTGTTTTCCTTTCATAAAACTCGGCTTAGGCCGGAAAATGGGTGGAGGACTCATTTTCTTCTCCATGAAAGTGTGTAGATCAATCTTGACCTTGGGGTTAGAAGGAGCCTTATGTACTCTAGTTTGTGGTCCTAGTGAAGATGATGATGCATGACTATGCTTGGACTCCAAAAGCTTAGAGAAATTGAAAACTTGAGAATTCAAGGCTTTGGATTGATTAGCTAGATGCACAAGTTTCTTGTTTAAGTCATCACTATGTTTTATGCAACGTTTCCTAGAATGACCATGTTCTCCAAAAGTATACCACACATCATGATTGACTTGGGTTTCATGAACAACCTTCTTCTTTGAATGCCTACCCTTGCCATTATTAGAATTTTTAGTGCTTGTGCCTACTTATAGGGGTGATGCACTGATGAAACCTTTCACAAATATGGTCTTGGAAGAAGTGTGGGTGTACTCATTTGTGTAGCCTCAACTGCGCTTATCACCTACACTCTTACCCACAAACAACATTCTATTTAACTTTTCATTGCTTTGGGAAAGTCAATCAGATAGTTCATTTGATTCACAAAGATTTTTATCAAGTTTAACACATTTTGAATCAAGATTCTTCTTAGACTTGACAAGCTTAAAGCTCATGACACTCTCTTTCATGGAAACTCACCTTGTCATGGAGGAACTTATTCTCCTCCTCAAGCCCAACAATTTAAGCTTTGGACTTAAGAAAGTCTATATGAATTTATTTCTTTTCATCTTCATTCATTTTGAGCCTCATGCTTAGTGGAAGCAACTTCTCACCTTGTTTTAGACACTCCTTGTATAATTCATTGTAAGCATCTTGGAGGTCTTCAACACTCTAAGTCTCATCCTCAATAGTAGAGAATTCTACAAGCCATCTACGTCCATAGTGGTACTAGACTTGTAACACCCCGCAATTTCTTTTATATATGTATATAGATATATAGTAAATAATTATTATAAAAATATGGATATGTGTAGTGATGTGTGGTTGAATTTGGTAGATTGAAAAGGTAGAGATTTAGAATGTTAGTGAAAATAATAGTTGAAATTTAGTTTTAATAAGTGAAAACACGAAATTTTAGGTCTTAGAACTTGTATTAAATAGGTTTGGTGTAGAAATATGTGTTAGAGAGGTTTGGGATGGAATTGGTTGGCTTAGGAATGGATTGGAAATGGAAAAAGGGATGAAACAGGCTGTAAACAGTGCACGCGAATAGTGCATGAGAACAATGCACTGGCTGCAATTTCAAGCGTGATTTAGACCTTGATGTAGTCAATATATCTCAAAACTCAAAGCATGAAAGTTGTAGAGCTCTTTCTTAGAATTCCATATCATCTTGAATCATCTCAATCGGAGCTCGGATGAGAGATTTATGCCCAGATAAAAAAGCGATGTCAAAACAGTCCCATTTAGCTTAAACAGTGCACGTGAACAGTGCACTGACTGCAACTTCAAGCCCGATTTAGACCTTGATTCAGTCAATATATCTCCAAAATCAAAACATGAAAGTTGTAGATCTCTTCCTTTTAAGTCCCTAGTATCTTGAATCATCTCAATTGGAGCTTCGATGAGAGAGTTATGCCCAGATAATGAAACGATGTCAACATAGTCCAATTAGTTTCGTTTTGCATTTAACGTCTCCATTCGCATCCTAAATCAAAATATAAGAATAATGAGTATATTTAGGCTTTGAATAAGTATAAAAGGCTTTAAGAAACACCCTTGATCACCTTTTATTTGCAAACATCATAAAACTTCATTAATAACCGGTTCAGATGGGTAAAATAGAAACTTTAGTATTTCGGGTGTACATTGACTTTGGTTTTGAGATAAATCATAAAAATAAATATTTTTAGGTTAAAATAACATTAAAAATGAATTCGTAACATTGAAAAACCATAGCATAATCTTATGGATCAAATTGGAATGTTTTGTGGCAAAACCGTAAATTTGAAAACAACCTAAACAGCCCATGAACAGTAAAATTCGGGATTGGTGTGTCTTAAAACCTCATTTTCATCCTATTTTCTCCCATTCTACCACTCTACTCTCACCCCAACCCCCTTAGAACCCTAGGAGAAGATAAAAGAGAAGAAGAAAGGAAGAAAAGATGTCACTAGAGCTTGGGTTTGGCTTGGAACTTTGGATTCAAGGTAGGAGTTTTCTCTCATTCACTTACATTGAGGATAAGGTATATATATATATATATATATATATGTATGTTTTGGCTATCAATGGTATATATATACGCTATGGAATCATCCTCGCTTAGGTTTGTTTGTTTTTTTTGCAAAGATTACATGTTTTGAATAAAGTTAGGGTTTAATACCCATGAAATCTCTTTTCTAGTTTTAAAACCCTAATTTTTGGAGGGTGATGTATTTCCTTCTTAAATGCTTTCTTTATTATGAATTTTGAAACCGTAGTGCTTTGTGTTGGGTAGAAAAATGATGTTATTGTGATCTCATATATTTTTCTTCGTTGGTTGTGAAATTATTGCATGATACATTTTTGGGATTTTGGATAGATGTTTGTAAATTGAGATAAATGTTGGAATTGTATGCTTGGTTGGGTTGTTTGCGATGCACATGAGTGAGAGGTTCCTTGTAAGGAAGTTCACCCCTTCTCAAGAGGCTCGCGGTAAGGATGCTTGGGAAACAATGTAGTGATTGGTGAGAGGTTCCATGTAAAGAGGCTCATCCATTCTCAAGAAGTTCCTGGTAAAGATGCTTGAGAATCAAAGGTGACCAAAAAAGGGGTGGAGATTACCACAAAGGATACCACCTACCGAAAGAATTGTTGGGGATTGTTTATGGCCATTAATGATTATTATTTGTATGTGGTGCTCGTTTATTTATTTCAGTAATGTTTTTTTAAATAAACTTGAGGTCTTTTTTTTTAAATGTCACTGCTTTATTTCAAATTATATATTTATGTTATTTTAAAAATGAGACCGACCGTTTTAAATGCTTTTCTAAACCTTGTATGGGTTTGGAAGAATTTTTCTACAGAGCTTTGTGCTCACCCCCTACCGCTAATATTTTTTAGATTACCTGCTTGAGGAGGACGTAAGGGTCGAGGAGCCCGCTACTTAGGAGACTCCACTTGACGGGAGTGTGGATCCCGAGGTGGACGAATAGAGCGACCTCCTTTCCTTTTGTACTAAACTAGGACATTCTTTTGGAACATTGTGTAGTCTAGCTTCTTTTGTTTATTCCGCTGCGCTTCTTTAATTAATTTTTGAGATGTAATAGCCATGACTTGGGCTTATTCTTTTGGATAATGTTGTAAATATTCGTGAATGAAAAATGAAGTCTTGTTTCTTATGGAATTATATTAGTGCTCTCAAGATATGAAGGGTTTTCGAATGTAATGTCGTCTAGGATGTGTTTTGGAGCGTCACACGACTCAACTTCCTCATCTTTATTTTTGGAAGTTTTTCACAGTGTGAGCCTACAAAGTCCATGAAGTTTTCTTCATCACTTGACAAAGTGCAGTCAACACTCATTGTGGACTCACTTTTGCTTTCACTCACTTTGGCCTTTAAGGCTCTTCTCTTCTCCTTGGGCATGTCCTTCTTCTTAGTACTAGGACATTTAGCAGCTACATGTCTAAATTCATTACACTCATAGCATTGGAGACCTTGCCCTTTCTTCTCAACCTCATGTCAAGATTATATACCCCACTTTCTTTTCTTCTTCTAGGAGACTTGACACCACTAGCGTTGAAATATTTATTGAATTTTTGAGCAAGATAGATTATGTCCTCTTCTCCTAAACGGGGTGACTCATATTTTCCTCCTTCTTTGATTTTAGAATTTAATGCAACACCCTTCACCTTTTTAGGTGGAAGATAGTTCATCTCAAAAGTCAAAATAGATCCTACTAAGTGTCCTCGACCAACACCATAGAAATATTGACACTTGTCTTGAGTGAGGTCACCTTGGTATGAAATCTCTCCAGTAGAGATCTCAAGATTTTTCACTTAGTTATGGCATCGTTGATTTTGGTACCTAAGGCAAAGGAATAGTTAACAATATCACATATCTTGGCATAAAGATCACCAAAACTTTCTTCCTATTGCATCCTCAATATCTCAAATTGTGAGGTGTACCTTTGGAGACGAGATATCGTGATCATTATAGTTCCTTCAAGTGAAACCACAAGAATATTACATGCCTTTGAAGTCTTGCAATTAGTGATCCTTCAGAACTCTTTTGGTGTCACAGCATTGAATATCTCATTCAAGCCTTTTTAGTTCCACTCCACTGATTTAATCTCGATATTCGACCAAGTCGGGGGATTTCACTTTAACCACCACTTCACCACCTTCAATTTGTGTGGTGGCTGTGGGAGGGCTCCAACCCTCTTGGATAGTTAACCACACCCTCTCATCAATGGATTTCAGAAATGATTTCATGCTAGCCGTCCAATATTCAAAGTTTGATCCATTGAAGAGTGGTGGTTGTCCAATTGAACCACCTTCCTTTTTGAGAATCGATTCAAAACTAATTAGTAGTAATGATAGATTTCTTAAAGGTAAACTAGGCAAGCAAGCAAAAACAAGATATGCCTACTTTGTGTCTTATAATCTCAAGGCAATAACGTTGTGATACCAATTGTTATTCTGAGAGGGGAAACCTAATATGGATCTTTCCTCACGATTATACATCTAGAGACCAATACACTTAACTTAGAGGGGGGAAAATAAGTTTTGCAATATTTGCCCAAACTAATTACCGATTAAAACCTCTATCTACCTTAATTACCTATTCTCTATCAAATGCAAAAATTAATAACGAGAACCCCTTTTCAAACACCACCAACACTTTGAACCATGATGATTGATTTTAATTAATTTTTCATTAATTTACACAAGTCAATCTCACGACGATCCCAACAAACCCACAAACCCAATTGCACAATTATAGATGATATGATATCAAACAATCAAAACATCAAACACATATTGCACGTGTATGCTAACAAATGCAAGTGTAAAAAATAAACAATAAGAGACACTAGCAATTTCTTGACCCGAATTCACCTACTCGAGTCTTATATGTCAACCAATACCCATGGCTAGATGTTCCTTTCTTTGCTATGTATCTTCATTGAAACTCCCTTTTCGATGTCTAGTGTAGCTTTAGTTGAACATCTCCACCGCACGATTTGTCTAGGCTTCGAATGATTATGGGTACACCAACAATCCTCGATATGCACACACTAATGAGTTTGTTCACCAAAAAGCTCTCCTACTGTTAAAAAAAATTTATCTCTTCAAATGCACTCTCAATGCTTAACCTAGATGTGGAAAACACTCTCCCTATTTATAGGTCAAGAATAAGAATAATCTTAATAAATAAAAAAATTTAGATTCGCAAATGACCGCTCGATCGGTGGGAGAGCGATCATAGGATGGTTGGTATTAAAGTGAAAAATAATGTTTCAAACCAACCATGGATCTGAACTGCTCGAACGATCTTGAGCACCGTTTGAATGACCATAAAGACCATTCGAGCGGGCTAATAGAGCGAGCCATGTGCAGATCCCCCATATTCTTTTCCCTTTTTAACCTAAGTCATAAAGAGACTGCTATAGTGAAGACTAGCTAGCATAGGACAGTCCCTACAGGTTTTTTAAGCCTAAAACCATGCAAAAGCTTGTCCTCTTGAGCACTAAAGGGTGTTTCTAAAAAAAGAGTCTAATTGTGTCTCAAAATATATTTTCAAAACATAAAATTGGTTTAGAAAAACCTTCTTTGGAAATTACCTAGAAGTAATAATCAGCTCACTTTCAATTTCATTTTTATCCTAATCAACCTAAGTTAAAATAACTAAAGGCTCATTTTAGGTGTCTAAGTCTTTGTCTTTGTCTTTGTCTTTGTCCTAAGCATGAAGGTGCATTCAAAGGTTGAATAATGTAGCCTTGATGCTTGATCTACACCCTTCAATGTCACTTTTGAATCTTGAACTTGATAGCATTATGACCATTGAAATGGTTGAGATTTGACAATAGGCTCCACAAAATTATCCAATTGCAAAACATGATTGATTAGCACACAACTTTGTATAATCTAAGATGCTAATCAACTCATTGTGTGTGTTTTTAAGCTTTAAATGATATAAAGTATGACAATTGAAGTCTTAACGCCATGTGGTTGTACTTGCAGTTGAATGGAGACAATCATTGTTTTAAAGACCCTCCCACGCCTCTTGGGTTGAAAGGAAGTGAAAAGATAAGAAGAGGATAGCTCGGGAGCAAAGAAATCAAGAGTTGCAGATAAGGAAGCAGAATGGTACCGGTACCATATGGTACCGGTACCACGTTCCTGACGTGCCCAAATTCTACAGATCTGCTCAGCTATTTTGAGGGCCCAACCAGTGTGACTCCACCACCTTTCTGACACACCCAAGATACTGATCAACATGCCCTCTCTTTCCCTTGAACCCTGATGCTACTACATTTAATGAAGGGTGAGAAAGAAGGGTAAAAACAGCCCTGACATGGTCTGCTCCCAGCTGCCCCCTAACCCCTTTGGTTGACTGCCACCTCCAGAGGGTCAGCCATGCTCTCTTGCACGAATTTGGGAGGGGAGCTGCTTACTACTCCAAAAAGGGAGGTTGGAATGGAATGACATTTTTTTTGTATGGTATGAAACATAGAGAGAGAAGCTCTGGGGAGAAGAAGATGAATAGTAGATTCTAGAGAGAGAAAGTGACGTTTTTCATGTATTTTCCATTGTTTTAGCTTGGTATGTTTTGTAAGGATCTGGGGAACTTCTTTGAATGCTATGAATGCTAGTTCATTTATGTTGGTTCCTAGTTTAATACTCATCTCAATGCTTTACCATTAATGTTCTTTGGTTCTTCATTTTTCATTGATTCAAAACGGGTTTTCATCTCTTTCAAACTTATTCATCTCATTACAATGCACTTTCACTACATAGTCATTCTCATTTCAAATATGAATAGCTAGATTTTCTAGTTGGCAAGACCAAGGGGGATCTCTCTTTGAGCACACCATTTCAACTCTTTCTCCACCCTCCCTTTAGAGTCAAATGGTTTGTTTTGACCAGATTGAAGGTGGATGACCAGATTGAAGGTGGATGATTCGATGAGACTTTGATAAACCGTAGGCTTAGTCACGGTTTATGCTTAGTTACTCACCGATATCATCCCCGGCTTTCCGTGAATCAAACATTCATTTATACTCAATCGGAGGAGTGGGCTGAGTTGAGGTGACATACCCATTGGAGTAACCTCTTGGACTTGCCAACACTTTTTTCCCATTACATTCTCTTAGGTCATACTTCACCAACCAAATCACAAGATAAAATATTTTTACATTTCCGTGTTTCACCAAATCACTTCAAACTTGTCACACTTCCTTCCCTGTGGATACAACCTTGGAATACTCTTCCAAGTATCACACGACACACGAAAGTCTCCTTGCGATTGGGGAGCATTTTTGTGCATACCATCCCACATTTATATTTTCCCATTTCCTTTTCCTCATTACCCTTTCTTTTGACACCATCCCTAGGGGAAGAAATCCTTCTTCCCCCGTCCATACATTGCATCACTCGAGGGATAGGGATTAGGGGTTAGTTGAGGTTAGGTAATTCTATCAATCAATGATCTAACACCCTAAATCCCCAAAATCATCATTCTTGATTCTTCTATTCAACCTAACACATTGAAGAAGGATATCTAGCTTGGATATCAACAAAAATCAATATGGAGAAGTGTGCATTCCAAGGATCTTGGGTGAGTCCCAGAAGATCACTTGAAGAGCCTCAACGGTCCATTGCAATGTATGCGTTCAAGTGAAGCTACTCATAACTTTGGTGGGTAGTATTCGGAGGAGAGAATTACAGTGGAAATGTTCATCTAAATATGGTATTAGTTTAGGTATAAGTCTCGAGTACTTGTAATTCAACTTTGAGTTGAGTGGATTAAGCTAGGTGAACACAAGCAGTACTGCGTATACAAATTGTTAGTATTCTTTCTTTCTTTATTTTGCATATATCCTAGCAATAGCACACACAAACACTATGTTTTTGAGTGAATGATTGTTTATCTTTCAATTCATTAAAAAGGATTTTATGATCATTGGCTTTGGATGAAGGATTAAGGTCATGGTGAATTTGAGAGTAAATTAATCAATTACTATATCTTTGCATCAATTCACATGACATGGTTTTTGAGTTGGGAAAAGGGGTTAAAGTATTGAATTGAAAAATTAATTTGTTAATTGGTAATTATGGCTTGTTAGTTTTAAAATTAGTGTTTGTTTCAATCCAAAATTTTAATAAACCTATTCACATCGTCTAAGTTGTGTCTAGCAATCCCACGTGTGTAATTATGTCGGAAGATACATATTAAATCTCTCCTTATTCTATCCATGTTTTTGTAAAAGGAATTTCAAAAAAATTAAACAAGAATAATGGAGCTTGTATTGCACAAATCCAAGAAGGATATATTACATAAATTAGAGAACAAAATCAGAATGTAGAATCTTAGAGATTTATCGAGCTGAACAATCATCATTTTGACTCGATGTATTCAAGAGGGGGATTCATATAATCTTTTTTCCTTTGCTAAATTTTTTTCCATTGGATTTTACTTAATAAAGCTTGTAACAAGGCAGTGCATATGATCCAAAGGCTTTACTACAACAGGATTTCATACCCCCGATATTATTTCAATAATCATCCAAGACTGTTGTAAATGCAAAGTATTGTGAATGACTATTATTCATGAATAGTATCAACTATACACAAGTAGTTACAAATAGTGTTGAATAATGATGCATAGTGCCAAATAATAATGAATAATCCATACTACTATTTATGAATAGTAGTGAATAATAAGTGTATTTAATAGGGCAATTAAGAATCTGAAATTTCAGCTATGACAATTTATCCTCTCTACTTATATAAGGAAACCTTAAAGATGAATGTAAAGGACAAAAAAACATAAAGAAAGGGAGTAATATCATTCTCCAAAATTTTCTTGCATTCAGCTTTTGTGTTATTTATTTTATGTTCAATTAATTTAATTATTTTACAACAACAAAAAGTATGTGGCTAACATTTTTGGCTCAGATGGTATTTAATTGTGTGAGGCATTTCTCTCCTACCAAAAAAATCTTTGTCAATTGATAGTTTTGATGGCTATTTCATCATGTCAGGACCACATAGAAGGGTGCAAATAACATCTTATGTATAAGTCATATTTATGCCTTCACCTCACAAAAGAGAATTCGACACTTGTGTTTGGTAGGGTTGATAAAAAGATGGAATGCTGGAAAAAAATGAGTGATACACTTTTTATAATATATGCGAGGAAACCTTCTTTCCCTCCTTTGTGGTTGGTATGAGAGATGAAAAGTAAGAAATATTGCCTTTTTTTTTCTTTTGTGTTTCGTATATATGAAAAAGTGAAAGGATGAAAATATATATATATATATATAT
>CM042187.1:21800894-21870004 GCA_023539305.1 Ilex asprella
TGTATAAAGGGCACGATGATGACTCTTGAGACACTACACTAGTTGCACTCAGCAAGCTCTAAAAGCTCTCTACACACACTCTCTCTAGACTCATTGTAAACTCTCCGGAGTACCACCATTGATCAATAAAACACCCCAGGCCACCGTCGCCGTTCGAAGAGTGGACGTAGGTCATCCGAGACCGAACCACTATAAATCCCCTGTGTTGACTCTTATTTACAGTTTTGCCACTAATTGCCATTGATTGCTCATTAATCACTCTTGTGACTGTTGATCTCGCACCATACGATTTTGTGCATCATCAGTATTAATGGAAAGTTAGTGAATTTAGATTTAATCTTAACGAACTCAAAGTTTAAACAAATGAACTTGTTAGACATATTAATATCAAGAACTATATTATCAATTATCATAGTAGAATAAAGACCTAACAAGTAATAATGTTAAAACCAAATCAATCATACATAATAGATAAACTATACTGTCATAAATGGGTTAAATGGTTCAACAATAGATTAGGTCAGGTTCATGTCCGAAACATGTCAACCTGTTTAAAATACATGGGTTAATTAGGTCAAAATCGGGTTGACCTAATTTTGACAAATCCGACATGATTTTTTTTGTGTTTAAGCGTGTTGATCCATTTTCACCCATTAACTCATTTAATATCGTGTCCGACCCATTCATTTCATGTTCTATTCGTGTTGTTTCTTATCAAAAATTGACGCCCTACCCCTTGGGCCTAATCCATATAACAAACTGAGCATATATATGCACAAGTAGACTTTCTTCTTCAACTAATGTGTGATTGGTGTCAAATCTCAAATTGCACAACTTTTATTTTCACAATCCAAATAGGTCACTTTGGAGCATATTTTCTCATTCATTTTTACTTGATTTGAGCAAGTGAATATACAACGTTATTCTGCTCACGGAGTAAAACAAGAACCTACAGAAATTTACTCAAAACAACGAGCGGGATTCACTTTAATTTAGGCTCAAAATTGACCAAAAAATCAGTTTTTAAAACTAAAATCTGTTTTGGTCCAACAATTTTCTATAATAATGATATAGAGGTGAATTTGAATTCAAAATGTTAGTTTACCACGTGGGCTGTTCAGATTTGATCAATTTTAAGTTTGTACAAAAAAGGTTTAGGTTATACAATCTCGTATTATGTCCTAATACTCTATTTATACCATAAGTGTCACAACTATACAAGTTCTCTTGCTCTCGCCATCATACACATACACGTAGGTTGGGCACATACACAAATAATCGTACCACCATATATGACTTCTAATGCTTTAGATCATGGTTCTCTTTCTCTTACTATGAGAAAATGATCTTTTAGCCACAGAATTGTTGCGACTAAAT
The DNA here is from genome assembly GCA_023539305.1 of Ilex asprella. NCBI lineage: Eukaryota > Viridiplantae > Streptophyta > Magnoliopsida > Aquifoliales > Aquifoliaceae > Ilex > Ilex asprella. The sequence continues at coordinate 21,802,272 of CM042187.1, forward strand.
GTGTAAAAATTGTTACTAAATCTTTTAAAGAATTTTTTTTTATTGTCATTGGGCTGGGACAATATATGTCGTGACTAAATAATTTAGCTATGACATTTTCAATGTTGCCACTAAAAGTAAAACTTTAGCCAAAATATAAAAAATGTCACCTATAATATTTAGCCACAATAATTATTATAATAAATTAAATTAATTTTGCCACTAAAATGTATTATGTTGCAACTAAAAGTATGCTAAAAACTTGACTTTCAGTTGCAATAATTAGTCACTGCTAAAAAATTCACTGTTTAGTCATAATTAAAATTACCGCTAAAATAATAGAGCACATTTTTAATGAAAACTTATTATTGCGGCTAAAATCTTAAAATAAAATAAAATATTAAAATTTTGGAAAAATAATGAATATTTTCCAATTCACCTATTCACATAAATAAAAAAAATTACATATTCAATGAAGAAATAATAGTATAATCAATGCTTGACATTATAAAAAATACATTTCCAAATCAATTAATGTGAAAATAATATTCTAATATAATATCATTCAACTATCTAAAAAATTACATATTCAAGGCCTAGTGGGTGGGTTCAAGTTGCCTGTTGGCTGTCGAGCAATAGTAGCAAACCTTTGATACTTGTCACACTTCCTAACATATAGTTGCACAACCTTATGCTTATACGACCACTAATACTCCTTGGAGATGGCCCTTAGGATGAGGCTTCTCCTGTTAGCATGGGCACCGCACACTCCTTCGTGGATCTCATAGAGTATATCTTTCACTTTGCTAGGGTGGACACATAGTAAGTATGGTCCTGAGGAAGACCTCCTATAGAGCATATGATCTGATGACAACCGGTAACAGGCTGACTTTGAGACAATGAGTCTTGCCTCCTTATCCTCTGGGAGACTCTCATTCTTAAGATAATGGAAAAGTGGGTTTATCCAACTTGGTGCTTGATCTATGTAATTTACCTCTACTAGGTCCTCATGTATACTTGGCTTCTCAAGACACTCCACCTCAATCGTTCACTTTAAACCATGTTTATCAGTAGAAACAAGAGTAGCAAGAGCGTCAACATGTTCATTCTACTCTCTTGGGATCTAGATTATCTTGTAGGACTTCAATTGTCCAAGCAAGTCTCTTGCCTTTCCTAGGTACGATATCATAGTGTTTGAATGGGTGTTATACTCCCCAGAAAGTTGGTTGACCACCAACCGAGAATCGGAGTATATAGTCAACTCCTTTATCCCTAGTTTCAACGCACCCCATACGCCAAAGGTTAATGCTTTGTATTCAGTCTCGTTGTAGGTGGCAGCAAACCTCAACCGGAGGGCTTACCCCAAGACTTCTCCATAAGGGGAGAACATGACAATACTAATTCATGTTCTTCTCCGGGTCGAGCATTCATCAACTTGCAACTTCCAAAGCTGGGACTTGAGAACCATGCTCCAAGCTATTACCTATTCCTTTGGTAGCTGGTACATAAACTCTTTTATGAAGTCTGTTAAGGCTTGCACTTTAATCGCCATCCTTGGAATGAATTTGAGGTTGTACTACCCCAACTTGAACATTCACTTTGCAGTGCAACCAAAGAGGTCTGTCTTACCAAGAACACTCCTCAAAGGGTGTTTGGTGATCACCACAATGGTATGTGTGCTTGGAAATAATGGTTCAACTTGAAAGAAGCTATAACCAAGGCAGAAAAGGGGTTTTTCGAGGGGGCTATACCTTTTCTTTGCCCTCATTAAAGTCTTGCTTACAAAAGAGATGGGCTTCTGCTCTCTCCATTCTACTCTTAGTAATACTCAACTTATAGCGTGTTCAGACATGACTAAATAGAGTTGAAGATCTTCCCCTTGTGAAGGAGTAGAGAGCAAAAGAAGTGTCTGGAGGTAGCTTTTCAAGTCATCGAGGGCCTTGTCGCACTCATCATCCCAGTGGAAGGCCCGACCTGCTCTAAGCAACTGAAAGAAGATCCTGCATCAGTATGAAGATTGACTAATAAATCAGTTAAGGGTGAAAGAAGGGTTTCCATCGGTCTGAAGATTAACTAATAAATCGGTTAAGGGTTGTTGCCTTGCCTGTTATACTTTGGACTTCGTTGATTGACGGAGGCTTCTTAATTGCTTGAAAGGTCTTAATATGATTGGGATCAACCTCTATCCCTTTTCGTGTCACTAGATGGCCTAAAAAACTTCTCAGAGCTTACTCTGAATGCACACTTAGAAGCATTAAGCTTGAGCTTGTGACGTTTCAAGATGTCAAATATGTCTTATAGGTCGGAGAAGTGGTTCTCTGACTCCTTGCTCTTAACCACCATATCGTCTATGTATACCTCCATTATTTGGTCAATTGTGGAGCCAAAGATCTTCATCATCTTTCTACTCTCTTCAAGCTAAATGGCATGACCTTATAGTAGAAGATCCTTTTTAGCGTGATAAACACGGTCTTCTCCTCGTCAAGGCCAAACAGAGGACTTTGATGGTAGCCTCTATATGCATCAAAGAAGTTCATCCTTGTATGACTTGATATTACATCTATAAGCTGATGAATCTTCGAGAGTGAGAAGAAGTCCTACAGACAAGCCTTGTTGAGGTCTGTAAAGTTGACGCATACTCGCCACTTTTCGTTCTTCTTCTTCACCACTACGGTGCTTGACAACCATTGTGGGTATTAGACCTTGCTTATAACACTAGCTTCTAAGAACATACCCATTTCTTCTTAAATAGCTTACACATACTGGATGGTGAACCTCCAACTCCTCTAAACAACAAGTAGGGTCGACATTAAGATGATGACTAGCTAACGAGGGATCAATACATGTAATCTCATAAAGTGTACATGCAAAGGTCTCGATGTTCCTCCTTAGTAACCCAATAAGGGACTCCTTCTCGAGGATAGACAGTTGTGAACTGATCAAGAAATATCTATCTGAATCTACTTGGTCTACTGATACGACCTATAGGTCTTCGATTGACTTGTCTTTGGGTTTGACCCCTACATCCTCAAGAAGAGAGACCTCTTCATTAGCTACAAACACATGTTGTGACTTAGCCATCAATTTAGATCCTATGTTGAGGCATTGTTTAGAGGTAGCTTAGTATTCATGAATCTCAACTATCCCTTCACTAGTAGGGAAGTGTAATAGCTGATGGTGAGTTATGCCTACCACTTGAATCTGGTGAAGACATGTGATAACATTGTAAGGTGATGAAACATCCACCATTAGAAAATATACCTCAAACACTTGTGTACTTGCCTGACAGGAAGTTGTAACCTGCCAAGAGGCTAGACTTGCATGCCATTGAAGCCAACGAGTGCAGTTACCATAGGAAGATGGTCGGCCTAAATTTTTTCCAATTTCTTGAATAGGTCATAATACATGATCTTCATTGAATTCCCATGGTCAATGAGCACATGCCTTACTTCAAAGTCGCTCATGTTGAGAGTGAGAACAAGGGGGTCATTATATGGGTGGACCACCCCTTCCAAGTTTGCATTCAAGAATGTGACGGGAATGCTCTCTGATTTTTTCCATCGGCACTTGAAAGTATGAACACCTTGGTGGTCTTCTTGAAAAATATGTAGAAGAGGTTGGTGATGAGTGAGTTTTATACCTATGAATTAAGTATTTTCAGCTTGATGAAATTACAAGTTTTTAAATATTTTATGTTCCTTTTTATTTGTTTTGTGTGTTTTGATGTTATTTTGTAGGGATCATCATTTGGAAGGGAACAAGGTTAATTTGGAGCCTAAGTGTTGGATTTTTGAAGGTTAAGCAACAAGGGAAGCTTTAGGCTTAAAAGGAGACAGGGCAAAGCTAACACCTAGGCACCCACATTCTGCCCAAACAGCACCTACCCAGCGCAAAGCAAGCGCCTAGGCGCTTGTGTTGGTTCTGGACGTGAATTCTGACATGTTTAGACCCGAAATTAAACCCTAATGCTATATATATGCTAGGCTTTGAGTTGGAAAGGGGATATACTGATTTTAGGGGCTGCTAACATTGGAAAAGACCAAGGATTGATAGAAAATTAAAGGAAAAAATCCAAGGAAGCAATGCGAAAAAGATCAGGATAGAAAGCTAGAGAGAGATTGAAGATTACAAGTAAGTTTTTATTCTATTCTCTTACTTTTACTTCTTGATTTTCTAAGATGTTGTTTACTTTAAGGATGATTTTTTTCAATTACATTATGAACTAAGTTTTTATTAAGATTGCAATGGAACCTGATGTTTAGTTAAACTGATCTACTCTCGTTTCTAGTTCTATTGATCATATATGAGTTGTTTGTCATATTTTGTCCTTAATATATGATTGTGTGGCCAACAATTAATTTCATAACCTAGATGAAATTAGAAGATGAATTCTAGGATTAGATATGATTATGATGACGTGGGTCTAGTTGATTCTTCTTAGGATTGAATAGCTGAGTTTGTGTACAGAATAGGAATATACCTATATGTCATGTGTATCTTTTATGGGAGTTTGAGCTTAACGAATCTATTCTAACTTATTTTACATAGGAATATAGTAATTTAATTGGGAGAGATATTTTTATCTTACTATTAGAAGTGGTTTGATAAATAATTTTGAAATCTCAGTTAACAACTTATTCTGATCAATTAACTGAAAAGAGAGTGGAAAGATTTATCCGAACCTTGAAAATTAAGTTTTGATTTAGTTTTAAATTAGTAATTTCATAGTTAAATTCCAATTGTTTAAATAAAATTGAATTCATATAAAGTTAGTACTTGAAAGTTATTAGCAATAATTCTCCATGAGAATGATACTCTACTTATCACTTTATTACTTGTTGATCGTGAATACTTGCACGTAAATTCTCAATATCAAATTCGGACAACAGGTGGGCTTTTTGATACTCGATATAGGACTAGACTGAGTCAATTTGCATTTGAGGATTGGAGGTAAAGATGACATTTGTCACCTTGGGAGGTTAATCATCCCTTGGTTGAGTCTTTTCATTTGGTTGGACTCGCTGCTCTACCTGCCCCATGGTAGTCTTTTCCTTTTCTATGTACTGGGATAGGCGACCTTGCTTGACCAATTCCTCCAAGTAGCGTATGAGAGTGAGCTGATTCTTTGTTCAGTGGCCCTTATCCTTGTGGTAAGAGTAGGGGTGTCCATGGGCCAGGTTACCCATGAGTCCCGTTACCTGGACCGAAGCCTGATAGTTGGCCCACCAGAGACCGAGCCCAAAATCCTTTAAGAAAGGGCTTGGATTTACCCCTAAACCCACAACCCTCCCACATAGCCGAAGCGAACATACATACATACACACACACATATATATATATATATATATATATCTAGACTAATAATAAAAGTATACTATAAAGAAAAATTTTTGATTGACTACTTTAACCCTAAAACAATATATAAAGACAATATAACCTTATTTAATTTAGAACTCATATTAATAAGACTGGATTGATGTTAAAATTTTAATTGGCAACTTGACTCTCACAATACTAAGTTACTAACATTATTAATACGAAATTTATACTAATAAAACTTCATTAATATTATACATAGTCAAGCCTTTCATATAATTTCTTTTAAAAGATAAAAATGAATTGTTAAAATAATTAAATTACTATTGTAAAACCAGGGTAAAATTGAACTTTTATGAATAAAGAGTAAAACAGTAATTTACCACTGCGAGTTACAAACCTGAGTTTTTCTAGAACTCGGATGACAAAACGGAACTCACCGTTGGATTTGCCTCGCGAAATCTAGTTATCCCGTCAATTTTCGTCGAATTTCGAAATAGTCGAATTTTTTACGTTTTACGAGGCAGTCGAGCCTCGGGTGACCCAAAATCAAAATTTTGAATAAAATTATAAATTTTGGAAAATAATTGAGAGCGACTTAAAATAAAAATATTTTAAGCTTGACTGGGGCGAAATTTAATCGTTTCGGGATGAAAATGGACCCGAAATTTAAAAGAGACGTGTGGCCAATTGTGGGCCAAGTATTCTAAAAATATAAATACAGAAAAATCTAATTTTTTCTACTTATTTGCAAAAATTCTGAGCCGATAGAAAGAGGAAGAGAGAAGAGAGGAAAAAGAGAGAAAAACTGCACATTCTCTCTACGATCTACGGAGCTACGGTGCTCGGATCCGTTCGGGCAAAGAGGGAAAGTCGTTCTCCTCGTCGAGGGCTACGCCTACGTACCAAAAACAAGGGCTTTCACCAAAGGTGGGAAAACCAAAATTCTTGGAAGAGCTTGGGATTGAGTTTGGTTTGGTTCTTTGGAGCTTCTACAACTTGTTTCACCCTTCAAGAGGTAGGGGATTCTCCTACTTAAGTTTATTCACCACTTTGATTGTTATGATGAAATGGGTAGGTTAATATAGATATATTTGACTTACCTATACATGTGATTTTGGTGAAATGGGTATTGAAATTAGATAGAATATCTTTTATCTTGAAATTGGTATGTAGAAATTGCATAATGTCAATTCTTGAGTTATGTGAAATTATCGGCATGTTATGTGTTTATATTGTGCCTTGATTTGGAAGTGTGTTATTGCTTAATATGAGATGACATGCTTGGACTAGATTTGTGGATATAATGTTGACAAATGCATATTGGTTTATTGACATCGTGAGTTATGAACATTATATGCTTTTGATATAATTTTTCAGGGATCATATAATTGGGTTTGAAATGATTCATATGGCAAAATTTTCATATTGAACATCATATTGTGGTTGCAATGGGACCTTGCATTACATATACACGGAAACATCACGATTGAGTGGGTGTGTGTGAATGATATAGTCAACACCACACTTGGTGGATGATAAGTGGGCTCGAGTAAGCTAGGTCGATGACTTCGTCGAGTCGTATGATTTGCATGGTGTTGAGGGTCAGGGTTAACAAGAAGGGCTAGAAGATCCCTCGGGTGCAAGGCCCGGTGATTTGGATACACACTTTCGTTGGTATTAGTCCATAAAGTGTGTCGGTGTACGCGGGACCGTTAGTGGAAGTCCATAAATTTTGTGTCGGTTGTGTGCCGTTGGTGGAAGTCCATAAATACCCACCCCCCAAATGACCCCGGATAGGTAAATGTCATTTGATGTATAACATAAATAACGAAATCATACACATGGGAAGTTACATGTGTTGGAGAGCTGTTGGAGAGCCGGAAAGGGCTTGGGATCATGGATGAAGGGCAATTACATAATAACAAATTGTATGTGTCGAAAAGCTAGGAAAGACTCGAGTTAGGTAGTGAGAGTGAGTCTCATCTCATCCCATAGCATTGCATTATAAATTTCCAACATTGATTGCATATTCATGCTTGGAATATATTAGTGGTGAAATGGTTACATATGAGCATTTCATGTACATTTGGGTTGGGGAGTAGCCTATTTAGGAAATACTCTATTGAGCGTGGCTCACCATTTATGGGAAAAACATTTTAGGTGTGGGATTCACGCTAGTGGAAGGCTCCTATTTCGAGCCCCAAGGATGAAGAAAACAGATTTGTAGCTTTTGTAGTTATTTTGTAAAGCTGTTGTAAATAAATTCCAATTTATGTATAAATTCATGGAATTGACTGAAATGTAACTTAAACAAGCCATGTTTCGTATGAAAAACCTTATTAAATATGTTTTCGGTGGTTGTGGAAAGGTTTGAACTGGATTGGGGACAAAAAATAGGAGAAACAAGTAAAAATCTGGGAAGACTGTACTGGTACGGTGTACCGGTATGTTTTGGTCCAGAGGGTTTGACGTACCAGTACTGTTGTGTACCGGAACTATCTGCAAATTTCTAAAATTTTAATATTGTTTTCCTTTGCTTTTGGACTTGTTTTCTTTGGTTCAAGGGATACAAATGGATTCTAAATGAACTATTTTGAGGCATGTTGGACTTCAGGAGAATTAATTGATAAAATGAACACGGGGTATATACGTGGGTTAAAATCCCGATTAAGGGGATTTGTTTGGATATAAGGTCTGGAATTGAGACAAGAAAGGTTATTTCCGCAGGTTGACAGTTGGTCAACGGTTAGTAAAGGACTCCCAGAGTATGGGGCGTCATAGAATGGTATCAGAGCATAGGTATACGAACTACCTAAGGCTTGATGAGGCATGAGACTAAACCATTACATTCCATTGTGCATTGCTTGTGCGTGCTTTAATTGCTACATGTTATGTGGTTTTTGTTTAGCGAATTATATACTTGGTAAAATGTGTATAAAAATGGACACACTAGGGAAAGAAAACATAACCCTGGGAATGGAAAAGGGTGAACGGGATGGTTCAGGATTTAAATGTCTGCTAGTATAAAACATACGTTCTACTAGGAGGATAATGAGAAAATTCTCAAAGTTTGCATTTAATCCCTAGTTTGGGATACTAAGTTAGTGTGCTGTTGCCATTTGACATGTGTGTAGATGGCAAGTAGAAGGAGAGGACGCCGAGGTGGTGGGCGGAACAATAATCAACCCCCACCGGCCTTTGACCAACTGGCTTTTGCAGAAACAATGGGCATGATGGCTGCTACGGTTGCACAAGCTAGCGCCAGTGCAAATCAAGGAGACACGAGTAACCTCCAACATTTTAAAGCACACAAACCTCCAGTTTTTAAGGGAGGGCCGGACCCTATGGTAGCCGACCATTGGTTCCGACAAGTCAATAAAATCTTAAGGCTAATGAAAATCACCGCGAATGCCACTAAGATAAGACTAGCGGTATTCCAGCTAGAAGGAGAAGCCCAAGTATGGTGGAATTGGGTAACAGATTCTAAGAACTTGGAGACCATAACATAGGGAGAGTTCCAGTAACTCTTCATGGGTAAGTACTTTCCAGCAGCCACTCGACATACAAAGGCCCGGGAATTCCTCGAATTGAAACAAGGGACAGTGACGGTGATGGAGTACATGGCCAAGTTCTCTGAATTAGCCCGCTTTGTCGATGATTACGTGGCCACTAACATGGCCAAAGTAAGAAAGTTTGAGGATGGTTTGAAATTATCCATTTGAGGGAAGATTGTGGGCCTCCGCTTTCAAGACTTGGACACAATGGTCGAAACAACAATGGCTATTGAGAGAGAGGTTGAAGATGCACAAAACATCCAGGAGGCGGGTGCAAAGGATAAGAAGAAGGAGGGTCAATCCTCTTTTTCTAGTTTGGAAAAGAGGCAGAGGACTTCTACCCCACAGGGACATCAAGGACATGGCCGCGGCTACCAAGGACAAGCCCAAGGCCAAGGTCAATCCTTCCAGAGTGGGGGACACTTCAGGGCTTCCAGTCAGGCAGGTTCACGGACATGTTTCTATTGCCATTAACCAGGACACATGAAGCTGGATTGTCCTCAGAGGTAGGGATCCCAGAGTTATGGGACTTCTCAATCCAAATTCTCAGTGGGGCAACCACAGACACACTACATTCTGTCCTACCCCATCACGGGCCAAGGAAGTCAGTACTAGTTTCAGGACACTAATCTAGCCCTTTCCACTTTTCGAGCGGGGACTTTGCAATTAGGCCAAATGGGCCAGGGCATGGGTCGGGGTCGAGAGCAGGGAGTACAGGCCAAAACTTTAGGGACCTAGGGGCGTGTCTACGCCATCACACCTCAGGCTAAGCCAGTGGATCAATCAGTCATCTACGGTACATTTTTATTCTCTCGCTTATGGGCTAGGGTGTTATTTGACTCTAACGCATCACATTCGTTCATTTCTGCATCATGTTTTAAAGATTTGGGCTTAGAGGTTGATACTTTGGAAAAGCCATTATATGTGAGTTCTCCCCTAGGAACTAGGGTGAGAGTTGGCCGGATATGTCGGGGTTGTGAGTTAGAGATCTCAGGGATCCTACTCACCGTAGACCTTAGGGTCATGGACATGTCAGAATTCGATGTCATCCTAGGGATGGACTGGTTAGCGGCACACCGGATCATCATTGATTGTGATAGGAAGAGGGTCACTGCCTATACGCCAAAAAATGTTTATTTCAAGTTTTAGGGGAAAAAACATGACGCCTTGCCCCAAGCTGTGTACGACTCTAGATGGCACGGACAGTTAATGGGTTGGCTTACGAGCCTTACTCTGGAAGACGAGGTGAGACATGAGCTGGGCTTACCTCGGGTTGTTTGTGAGTATGCGGATGTTTTTTCGGACGAACTACCGGGACTACCTCCCTATAGGGATGTGGACTTTAGCATTGAGTTGTACCCTGGTACCTCGCCTATTTCTATGAATCTACATAGAATGGCACCTGTTGAGTTGCAAGAACTCAAGGTCCAATTACAAGAATTGTTGGACAAGGATTTTATTAGACCGAGCACTTTACCTTGGGGCACTCCGGTATTATTCGCTAAGAAAAAGGATAAGACTCTTCGGCTCTGTATAGACTATCGACAGTTGAACAGGGTTACCATAAAAAATAAGTGCCCTTTACCGAGGATTGACGATCTGTTTAATCAACTGAAGGGAGCGCGGGTCTATTCCAAAATAGATCTCCGCACATGTTACCATCACTTGAGGATTAGGGAGGCAGATATCCCTAAGACGACATTTAGAACGTGGTATGGGCATTTCGATCTCACAGTGATGCCATTTGGATTGACGAATGCCCTGACAGCAGTCATGGATTTCATGCATAGGGTGTTTCAACCCTATTAGATCAATTCATCGTGGTGTTTGTTGATGACATCCTGATCTAATCCAAGACCAAGGAGGAGCATGAGGGTCACTTGAGGATTGTTCTCTAGACCTTGAAGGACCATCAGTTGTATGTCAAGTTCAGCAAGTGTGAATTTTGGCTCACGGAGGTGAATTTTTTGGGACACGTAGTGTTAGTTTCAGGTGTATCTGTCGACCCAGATAAGGTTAAGGCAGTTATAAATTGGGAGAAATCGAAGTAAGTCTTCGAGATACGTAGTTTCTTAGGATTGGCAGGGTACTATCGGAGGTTCATTGAGGACTTCTCTTGATTGGTTGCACCTATGACGAGGTTGACCCGGAAGAAGGTCAAGTTTGAGTGAAATGATTCTTGTGAGAAGGCATTCCAGGAGTTAAAGAGGAGGCTGACTTCAGCTCCTATTTTGATAGTCCCAGAAAGGGGACAGATGTATACAGTGTACTGTGATACATCCAAAGATGGACTCGGTTATGTTTTGATGCAATCCGGGAGGGTGGTGGCTTATGGTTCTCAACAGTTAAAGAACCACAAGTAGAACTACCCCACACACGATATGGAGTTGGCGGCCATTGTCTTTGCCTTGAAGGCTTGGCGCCACTATTTGTATGGCGAGAAGTTTGAGGTATTTTCAGACCACAAAAGTCTAAAATATATCTTTACACAATGAGACCTCAACATGAGGCAACGTAGGTGGATGGAGTACTTGGAAGATTACAACTTCACTTTGCATTACCATCCCAGTAAGGCAAATGTGGTGGCAGATGCAGTCAGCCGGAAGTCACGGGGAGTCTTGGCTAGTGTGACTTCCCTGGAGTGGCTTACGCTCGAGATTGTGGGGTAGTTCGGACTACATTATAGGGGTCAGGCTTAAGCCACTTTGGGGAGCTTGGTTGCAACGCCTTCCTTACTGAGTAGGGTGATTAAATCCCAGAGTTGGGACACAGAGTTATTATCCATCAAGGACCGAGTACAGTCAGACTTGGGTGACGAGGGTTGGACCATTCACGCGGATGGTAGTCTTCGATATAGGGGAAGGATTGTCGTTTGCCGACTTGAGAAAGGAGATTCTCAAGGAGTTCCATTGCTCCCGTTTTACAGTTCATCCAAGTGGCACGAAGATGTACCATGATCTTCGTCGCCAGTATTATTGGAGTGGGATGGATAAGTGCGTTGGAGACTTCGTCAGTAGATGTCTTACATGTCAGCAAGTCAAGGCCGAGCACCAGAGACTAGTAGGGTTGCTCCAGCCTTTGAAAGTGGAGAAGTGGAAGTGAAAGCATGTCACGATGGACTTTGTGACCCATTTGCCACAGACATCGCGGGGACATGACGCGATATGGGTGATAGTGGATCGACTTACCAAGTCGGCACACTTTTTGGCGGTGCAGATGACCTTTAAATTGGAAGAATTCTGCAAGCTATATATACAGGAGATAGTCTGACTGCATGGGGTGCCCGTATCTATAGTATCGAATCGGGATCCCAGGTTTACGACTCACTTTTGAGAGAGTTTTCAGCAAGCCATGGGGAAGCAGGTGACAATGAGTACAACCTTTCATCCCCAGACAGACAGTCAGTCGAAGAGGACTATCCATATTTTAGAGGACATATTGCAGGCATGCGTCCTAGACTTTAAGGGTAGCTAGGAAGAGCATTTACCCTTAGTGGAGTTCGCCTACAACAATAGTTATCAGGCGAGCATATAGATGGCACCCTATAAGGTACTATATGGGAGACTTTGCTGTTCCCCAGTGTGTTGGGAGGCTTTGTGACCCACTTGCCACAGACATCGCGGGGACATGACGCGATGTGGGTGATAGTAGATCGACTTACCAAGTCGGCACACTTTTTGGCAGTGTGGATGACCTTCAAATTAGAAAAATTCTGCAAGTTATATATACAGGAGATAGTCCGACTGCATGGGGTGCCCGTATCTATAGTATCGGATCAGGACCCTAGGTTTACAGCTCACTTTTGAGAGAGTTTTCAGCGAGCCATGGGGACGCAATTGACGATGAGTACAACCTTTCATCCCCAGACAAACGGTCAGTCAGAGAGGACTATCCAGATTTTAGAGGACATGCTGTGAGCATGCGTCCTAGACTTTAAGGGTTGCTGAGAAGAACATTTACCCTTAGTGGAGTTCGCCTACAACTATAGTTGTCAGGCGAGCATATAGATGAAACCCTATGAGGCACTATATGGGAGGCTTTGCCGTTCCCGGGTGTGTTGGACGGAGGTTGGAGAGAGACCCTTTACGGGTCCAAATTTGATTAGGGACACTTCAACGAAGGTGGACCTGATAAGGAAGTGTCTTTTTACGGTTCAAAGTCTGTAGAAGAGCTGCGCCGCTGACCTCTAGAATTTGATGTGGGAGATCACGTCTTCTTAAAGGTGACACCTAAGAGAGGAGTAGTCAGATTTGGGAAGCATGGGAAGCTGTCGCTGAGGTTTATCGGGCCCTTCGAGGTACTCGAGAGGGTGGATACAGTGGCTTACAGGTTGGCATTACCGCCAAATTTATCGGGTGTTCACGCAGTGTACCATGTCTCTATGATCTAGAAGTATACTCCTGATCCGACACATGTAGTGAATTGAGGCGAGTTGATGGTTGATGCGGATGGGACCTTCGAGGAGGGACTAGTGTGTATCATGGATAGCTGGGAGCAAGTTTTGTGAGGCAAGACTATGAGACCAGTGAAGGTGCTGTGGCAGCACTGAGGAGTGGAGGAGACAACATGAGAGCATAAGGACACCATCCGTACTAGTTATCCATTCTTGTTCGAGGATAGAGGTACAAGTTTACAATTTTAAGTATGGGATTACTTGTTGCATATGCATGTGTTTAAGTGTGCATGTGTGAATGAATTTCGGGGACAAAATTCTTTTTAAGGGGGAAGAATGTAAAATCCAGGTAAAATTGAACTTTTATGAATAAAAGGTAAAACGGTAATTTATCACTACGATGCGGGTTACAACCTGAGTTTTTCTAGACCTCGGATGATGAAACGGAACTCACCATTGAATTCGTCTCGCAAAATCTAGTTATCCCGTCAATTTTTATCGAATTTCGAGATAGTCGGATTTTTCGCATTTTATGAGGCAGTGAGCATCGGGTGACCCAAAACCGAAATTTTGAATAAAATTATAAATTTTGGAAAATAATTGAGAACAACTTAAAATAAAAATATTTTAAGCTTGAACAGGACAAAATTTAATCGTTTCAGGTTGAAAACGAACCCGAAATTAAAAGAGATGTGTGGCCAATTGTGGGCCAAGTATTCTAAAAATATAAATAGGGAAAAATCTAATTTTTGTCACTGGTTTTCAGCCATTCTGAGCCGATAGAAAGAGGAAGAGAGAAGAGAGGGAAAAGAGAGAAAAACTCTACCTTCTCTCTACGATCTACGGAGCTACGGTGCTCGGATCCATTTGGGCCAAGAGGGAAAGTTGTTCTCCTCTTTGAGGACTACGCCTACATACCAAAAACAAGAGCTTTCACCAAAGGTGGAAAAATCGAAATTCTTGGAAGAACTTGGGATTGAGTTTGGGTTGGTTCCTTAGAGCTTCTACAACTTGTTTCACGCTTCAAGAGATAGGGAATTCTCCTACATAGGTTTATTCACCACTTTGAATGTTATGATGAAATGGTTAGGTTAATATAGATATATTTGACTTGTCTATAGATGTGATTTTGGTGAAATGGGTATTGAAATTAGGTAGAATATCTTCTATCTTGAAATGAGTATGTAAAAATTGCCTAATGTGAATTCTTGAGTAATGTGAAATTACGGGCATGTTATGTGTTTATATTGTGCCTTGATTTTCAAGTGTGTTACTGCTTAATATGAGATGACATGCTTGGACTAGAGTTATGACTAAAATGTTGATAAATGCATATTGGTTTATAGACATTGTGAGTTATGAAAATTATATGCTTTTGATATAATTTTTCATGGATTATATGAATTGGGTGTGAAATGACTCATATGGCACACATTGGATATTAAACATCATATTGTGGTTGCAATGGGACATTGCATTACATATGCACGGAAACATCGCGATTGAGTGGGTGTGTGTGCATGATATAGTCAACACCACACTTGGTGGATGATAAGTGGACTCGAGTAAGCTAGGTCGATGACTTGGCCAAGTCGCACGGTTTGCATGGTGTTGAGGGTTAAGGTTAGCCAGAAGGGCTAGAAGATCCCTCGGGTGCAAGGCCTGGTGATTTGGATGCGCACTTCCGTTCTAGAAATTCTGTTAGACTTTCTTATAAAACAGAAAATTCATCAGTTTATTATACTCCTCTTAGAAGATCTATTTCTTCGGTCCAAAATCAGAGAAGAGATAAAGAACCCATAATTGAATGTATAAAAACCTCTTGTAATCAAATTTCCCATGGAATTTATAGAAAAGATGAAGAAACTTATAATGAAACTTCTCTAGAAGAAGATTATATTGATCCTACTGCATCCGAAATCGGATTTCAACTATAATTTTTATGGATTTACATCAAAAAGAATTTGTTGTTAATAGAAAAGATATTAATGCAGAGTTTAATCTTCCTAAATATGAAGAATTTAGGAAATGGTATTTTAAAACCATGACTAAAAAAGAGCTTAAAAATTATAAAGAAATATTTTACCCTTATATAAAAAGGGAAAAAAGGATAATTCTTTTTGTTAATTGGTTTTTAACCTATTATGCTCCACCTATTATAGATAATTTGAGTGTTATAGAAAAATTTCAACACAAATGGGTAACTATAGACAGAAAACTATAAATAGTTTTTATCCTCCAACCACTGAATCTATCAAATTATGTTTGAATGATTCTGAAGAAATAATAATGAATGCTTGTTATTCAGGAAATACTATTTCAATAAAGCAAACTACTGGCCAATTAAAGGGATGATGGGATAACTATTTAAGTCCAATTCAAAGAAATTAAAATTTGAATGTAGTAAAAATAACAACAGCTAAAGATGGGAATATAATTACTCAAGAAGAAACTATTTATACACTAATACAAACCATATTAAAACACTTTGTTGGCACAAGCTTGCAAAGCATGGATAAAAGTAAAGAACTCTTTATGAATTTAAGATGTCTTACTTTAACACATTTCAGGGGGTATAAAGATGTGTTTTTAGCTAAAATTTTACTAAGATCAGATGCTAATAATGAATTTTGGAAAGAAAAATATATATCAGGATTGTCTAGTTTATTTGCTGAAAAAATAAGAATTCTCTTAAAGCAAAGACATGGAGGATTTAAAATCCCTTATGAGAATTATACTTATGGTGAACTAATTTATGAATATATTTCATAAGGTTTAGCTCTTTGTAATGATTTAAATCTTAAAGCTCAACTTAAGAGACAAAGATTAACTCGCAGAAAGAGCTTGGAGAATTTTGTAATCAGTTTACATATAATTTGGATATCCCAAAAGATAAACCCTCTAGTAAAAGATGATCCTATACTAAGCCCAATAAAAAGGTAAGCAATTCTACAAAAAGAATCTAGCTAAGGATAAGGGTTATAAAGGTTATAAAGAAAATAAACCTACCAAGGCTAAATAAAAAGATAAAAAGCCTATTCTTAAATATTTTAAGTGTGGCAAAGAGGGCCATATTGCTTCTAAATGCTTAGTTAAACAAAAAATTAATGAATTAATTAAGGACGAAAATCTTAAAGATAAATTTTTTAAAATTGTTTTAATGTAAAATGTAAAACCCGGGAAAATTTAAAATTTTTCCCGAAAAAGGGCAAAATAGTAATTTGTCACTATAATGTGAAAATTAAAATACGTGTTCTCTAGACCTCGTATGACATAACGGACTTCACCGTTGGACTCGTGTCACGAAATCTAGTCACCCTGTCAAATTTCATTGAATTCCGAGATAGTCGAACTTTTTGCACGTCGTTCGAGACGACTGAGTGACGGATGACCTCTCAGTGGTCCCCAAAAATAAATATTTTAAAATTTATGTATGATTGGACTAAAGTATCAATACAATTAATTTGGAATAAGCACAGAATATAATAAATCATTTCGGGGCGAAAACGAACCCGAAAAGGTGAGGGGCGTGTGGCGCTATTAGAGCCAAGTATTTAAAAATATTAATAAGGACTTAAATGAGATATATCAACCGAAATATCTCATTTCTTCAGCTCTTGGCCGGCCATAGAGAGAAATGAGAGAGAAGAGAAAAAAACTTTAGTCTTCAAGGCTTATTTCTTTGATTCCTGGAATTCGTCGAACCAAGAGTTAAAATCCATCTCCTCGACGAGGGCTACACGTACGTACAAAGAACAAGAGATTTCACCAAAGATCCAAAGAAAAGATTTTGGAGAAATCAAGTTCTTGGGCTAGTTTTTGGTGTTCTTGACGTCTCTATAAGTCAATCTACGCTACAAGAGGTAGGGTTCTTTCTACTATGGTTTTACTCCTACCTTAAGGGGATGTTTTTTGTGGCTGAAAGGTGAATGTTGTGTGGTTGTTTTGTGGCTAAAATATGGCTGTTTATGGGCTATTTTAGTGGCTAAAAAGGGGCAGCATATAGGCTGTCCAAATGGACTACTTTTGGACTGTTTTAGAGGATTAAATTGAGTTGTATGTGGGCTGTCTAAATGGACTGTGTTTGGACTGTTTTAGTGGCTAAAAAGTGGACTATTTTTAGGCCACTTTGCAGACTATTTTTATGGACTTAAATGGACTATTTTTGTGCGCTTCCACGGGCTGAATTTGAGCACTTTCATGGACTGTTTTTATAAACTTTCATGGACTGTTTTTGTGCACTTTCATGGGCTGAATTTGTGCACTTTCTGTAATACCCCACATGCTTATAGTAATATAGTAATATACTAGTTTAGTAGTTCTTTTATATATAAGGATGTAAAAATGAATCATATAGGTTAAAACATTAGAAATAAATATTTGAGAGACAAATGAATTTGTGAAGTTTATGTTTCGAAAGCATATGAGTTTGGAAACAGTTAATAGGAAGTTTTTAAATATTTTTAAGTCAAACTAAGGTCTCCATTAAATCCGGAAGGTTGAAAAATCTTGGGAGAGGTAATATGAGGTGCATTGGAAGCTTAGAAGTACTCCGGAATAAAAACACACTTTACGTAAATTTTGGGTAGAAAATATTTTGGACACCTCTTCGTATTTTGGCCATAAATTTTTATCCTTAAGTCCAATTGATCTTAAATTTTGACAGTAGATAGCATACATCTAGGGCTACAATCTCATAAAAATTTTCCAATTCGACCTCTAAATGGGTCAAAACTACACTGGAAGCTGAAGTAGAAACTGGGATTCCGTTCGAACGAAAACCGACGTTCGAACGACCAACGTTCGAACGGGAAATGACGTTCGAACGATAAATCGCAAAATCAAAAGTATTGGGAGCTCTCTGATGAAAATAATGTTCACCCAAAGCAACCACCGTTCGAACGTTAAATGACGTTCGAACGTTAAATGACGTTCGAACGTCAGTCACGAATTCTAACTTCCAGAATCGCGAACCAGCGTTATTTTCTTCCACTATAAATACTTAAACACACCTCCATTGACCTCATTTCAGCATTTATAACCCTAGAAACACTTAGAGAAAAAGAGATAAAAAGAGAAACACAAGATTAAAGGGGAAAAACAAGAGATTGAAGAGTTAATTCAAGATCGAAACCTAGATTTCAAGAACACAAGGTAGGGGTTTTCTCTCATTCACTTACATTGAGGCTAGGACCCATATATATGTAATCTTTTCACTTTAAATTATACATGTATGCTATATAATCATTGTTTCTTAATACCCTTGTGACTATTATCATGATTTAAACAATATTATTGTTTGATTAACCCTTGAATCTTTTTTCTTGAATAAAAACCCTATATTTCAAGAGAGATGAACTTTTCTCTAAATTTTTCTTATTTCTTGATTTTAAAAACCTTAGTGTTTCATATTGAACCATAAAATGATGCTATTGTGATCTCATGTACTTTTCTTAGTTGGTTGTGAAATTGTTACATGATATATTTTGGGAATTTTAGATAAATGCTTGTAAATTGGGATAATTGTAGAATTGTATGCTTGGTTGGGTTGTTGGTGATGCACATGAGTGAGAGGTTCCTTGTAAGGATGCTCACCCCCTTCTCAAGAGGTTTCCGGTAAGGATGCTTGAGAAATAAGTCCGTTATAGTGAGAGGTTCCTTGTAAGGATGCTCACCCCTTCTCAAGAGGTTCCCGGTAAGGATGTTTGAAAAACAATGTAGTGATTGGTGAGAGGTTCCATGTAAGGATGCTCATCCATTCTCAAGAGATTTCCGGTAAGGATGCTTGAGAATCCACGGTGACCTAAAAGGAGGTGGAGGTTACCACAAAGTATGCCACCTACCTAAAGAATTATTGGAAATTGTTTATAATCATTAATGATTATTATTTGTGTGTGATTGCTTGGATCCCGAGTGGATCCCGAGTGGGACATCTAGAGATGTCGTTTACTTTTTGTTCTAGACTAGAATATTATTTTGAAACACTGTATAGTCTAGATTTCTTTTGTAATTTTCGCTGCGCTATAATAATAATTTTTTATTGAGAATGTAAAGGCCAAAGATGGCATATTTTTTTTGGGATATTGATGTAAATGTTATGAAGTATTGTTATGAAATGTTCTTTATTGATGGTTTATCTTAGTGCTCTCATGGTATGAATGGCTATTGAATGTAATGTCGTCCAGGGTGTATTTTGGGATTTTACACTTTCATGGACTGTTTTTATGGACTTTCATGGACTATTTTTGTGCACTTTCATGGGCTGAATTTGTGCACTTTCATGGGCTGAATTTGTGCACTTTCATGGACTGTTTTTGTGCACTTTCATGTGCTGAATTTGTGGGCCATTATGTGTTATAACATGCTTGCGAATTGTATTGAATATAAATGTTAATACATGCTAGTTGATGTTTTGACGTTGTTATAGATTTTTGGAGATTATATGCATATGATATAATTGTCCATGATACATATTAAAATGTATGGTTTAATTGGTTCATATAACACTTATTCCATATGGTTCATTACATTGCATATGTACGGAGACATCACATTCATGGGCTTAGGCGTGAGTGTGAGTGTGTGTATGCATGGTTAATCAAACACCATTCTTGGTGATTGACATGTGAAATCAGTAAAGTCGGATCGAAGATCCCATTGAGCCGCATGTTGCATGAAAAACTTGTATCGGGTATAGCAAGAAGGGGTAGATCTTCCCCTCGGGTGCAAGACCCAGCGACTTGGTTATACACTCCCCTGTCATGAAATTCCAGAAAAGTGTAGTATGGTATACGAAACTGGCGGTATAAAATCTAAAATTCGTTGCCCAAAAGACACAAGATTTTGATTTATAAAAGCACTCATTCAGTGAGTAACATCCATCAATGATTTGGTTTTATAATAAAACAACTTTTATTTTCAAACAATCATTGGGTGGATTTTTCGTCAAATGACGGTTACACTGCATGAGTGCATTGCATTGTGTTATGGGAGTCGGTGAGGACTCGGGTCATGATGAGTGAGTTTCATCTCATTTCATAGCATGACATGGTGTAATTCTAACCTAGAATTGCCTATTCTTACTTGGAATGTTGATGTGAATATGAAATGTTGTATGTGAACATTACATGTGCACTTAGGTGGGGAGTAGCCTCTGTAGGAAATTACTCTACTGGGCGTTGCTCACCCTATACGGAAAAACATTTCAGGTGGGGAAAATACACAGACGGATGGCTCCAATTTGGACCCTCATGTTTGAAAAAAGCCGTATGTGGCTTTATTTTGTGTTAATGTACAACACTTGTGAAAATTATGTTTTGGGCATGTAATCCTTTGCAAATGATTGTAATAGAACATATATGAACCATTGTTAATGTAATTTTGCATGTTTTGATATAAGTATGGATAATTAGACCCGGTGTGACCAATATTTACTTATAAATGGACCCGGTGTGGTCAATATTTTATATTGGGCATCGGATGGATCATGTGAAGATATATTGCACAGTTTGGGTTTTGGATAGAGTTCCTCGTACAAAAGATACTCTGCCTGAATTTCGTTAAATTATGGACCTCGGTAAATGGGGCACAACGGCGCGATATCGAGTTACTCGATATCCACGGATATTCCGAGGGTTGATAGAAAATCAACGGAACCCCGAATTTTGGGGTGTCACATAAACCCCCACATGTTACTATTAATAGAATGATAAAAGAATGTTTAGTAATTTCATATATATAATTGTGTAGGAATGAACCATATAAGTTATAACCGTAGAAATGATAATGTTATAAAAATTCGAGTAAATAAAGGAAATCGGTTGTAATGGAACTTGTATTACCTAAGTTTGATGTCCAAAGGTATTTGGTATAAGTTTGGGTTGGCTTTGAAAAGGTTTGAAATGGATTTGAAATGAAAAACAAGTGAAAAAGGTAAATCTGGACAGACCGTACCAGTACTTTTGGTAAAAACAAGAAGCCATGAATGTAAAACCCGAAAAAATTTCAATTTTTTTTTCGAAAAAGGGTAAAATGGTAATTTGTCAGTATAATGTGAAAATTAAAATACGTATTCTCTAGAACTCGTATGACACAACGGACTTCGTCATTTGACTCGTATCACGAAATGTAGTCACCTTATCGAATTTCGTCGAATTCTGAGATAAGTCAGATTTTATGCACGTCGTTCGAGGCGACTAGGTGGTGGATGACCTCACCAAGACCCCTAAAAATGAGAAACTTAAAATTTAATTATAATTGATTAAAATTTTAAATAAGATTAATTTCAACTTAACCTGTAATGTAATAAATTATTTCGGGGCGAAAACGGACCCGAAGAGGCGAGAGGCGTGTGGCGCGATTAGAGCCAAGTATTTAAAATTATAAATAGGAGCTAAAATCATATTTTTAGCAGAATATCTTCATAATTCAACCCCTTGGCCGGCCATAGAGAGAGAAGAGAGAAAAGAGAGAAAACAAAATAGTTCTTCAAGCTTGTTCTTCGATTTTTCGAAGTTCCGTCGGCTGGAATCCGTGGAGCCAAGAACCAATGTTCATCTCCTCGACGAGGGCTACACGTATGTACCAAGAATGAGGGATTTCACCGAAGATCCAAAGAAAAGAATTTGAAGAAATCAAGTTCTTGGGCTTTGGTTGGTGTTCGTGAAGTCCTACACTTCAAGTGAGGTAGGGTTCTTCCTACTTGGGTTTTACTCCTACCTTAAGGGGCTCTTTTTGGTGGCTAAAATATGATTGTTATATGGTTGTTACATGACTGTTTAAGGGGCTGAATTAGTGGCTGTAACATGGCCTATTTTATGGCTGAATTGTGGGCTCTTTTATGGTTGAATTGTGGGTTGTTTTAGGACTGATTAGTGGGTTGTTTTGGGGCTGATTAGCATGCTGTTTTAGGACTGATTAGCGGGCTGTTTTGAGGCTGATTAGTAGGCTGATTTGAGGCTGATTAGTGGGCTATTTTGGGGCTGATTAGTGGGCTGTTTTGGGACTGATTAGCGGGCTGATTTGTGGGCTGTTTTGGAGCTGATTAGTGGGCTGTTTTGAGCTGAATTTTGTGGGTTGCTATGTGTTATCATGCGCCTTGTGATTTAAGTGCATTATCGGCATAGATTATGTAATACCATGCTTGTCAATTGTGTTGATTATAAAATATTGATACATGCTAGTTAATGTGTTAACATTGTGACAAAATTTGGTAATTTTATACTTATGTTGTATATTGCCATTGGACATGTTGATATGTATCACATTGCTTATTTGACATAATTACATATTGAGCATTATATGGGCATCACATTCATGGACATTGGATATGGGTGTGGGTGTGTGAGTGCATGGTTTATTCAAACATCATACTTGGTGGTTGAAGGGTGGGCTCAAGAAAGTGGGATTGAAGTTCCTACTGAGTTGCATGGTCACATGCATGAAAAACTTGTGTCGGGTAAAGAAAGTAGGACTAGACTCTCCCACGGGTGCAAAACTCGGTTATTGGTTTATTCACTTCCGTCGATGCAAGTCCAAAAAAAGTGAATTACGCGTACGGAGCCGGCGGTGTAATTCCAAAATCTGTTACCCAACAAGACACAAGATTTTAATTTATAAAGTACTTAGTCAATGAGTAACACCCATCAATGATTTGGTTTTATAATGAAACAACTTTTATTTCAAACGATCATTGGATGGATTTTTCGTCAAATGACGATTCATTTCACAAGTGCATTGCATTGTGTTGTGGGAGTTGGTGAGGACTCGGGTTGAAGTTGCATGAGTGAGTCTCATCTCATTTAATGGCATGACATTATGATTTTTCAACATAGAATTGCATGTTCTTGTTGAAATGGATATTGATTGTTATCGTTTGCATGTAAACACTACATATGCACATAGGTGGGGAGTAGCCTTTGTAGGAAATAGTCTACTAGGCATGGCTCACCCTATACGGAAAAGCATTTCAGTTGCGGGATTCACTCCAGTGGATGACTCTCATTCGGGGCCGCAAGGGTGAAGAAAACTGATTCGTGGCTTTATAACTCATTTTGTAAAACTTTTTGAGCAAACTAAGTTTTTGGACATGTCTATGTAAAAGAATTGTAATCAAACTGTTATGGACTATTTTTGATACAACATTGTATGTTTTGATATAAGTATGGATAGTTGGACCCGGTGTGGCCAATGTTTACTTATAAATGGACCCGGTGTGGTCAATATTTTATATTGGGCCTTGGATGGGTCATGTGAAATTTATTGTACAGGTTGGGTTTTGAGGTAGAGTTTCCCGTACAAAGGAGACTCTGCCCAAATTTTTATTGAATTATGGACCCCAATAATTGGATACAACGGTGTGATGTCGAGTTATTGATGAGCACATAATATTGCACATTTTATGGCCTCATTACATTCATTATAACTCAACTTTTTCATTTAATTACTTAGTGTTAGCCTATTTTATGAATAATGTTGAATTCTCGATGTTGCATATTTTGATAGCTTAAATGTTGGATTTTAGGACCTTGCAACTATGTTGGATGTGTGGTAATGGAATGGACACAATACATGAAGAATTGGAGGCTTAAAAGTGAAGAAATCAAGGAGGTATTGGTGTTTTGGAATAAAGGCACCAGCTGCCACATCACTGGAAGCACTGCCTCGGTTGTCCTCCATTTTGACCATGATCTACTTAGAATCTGGAAAAGTTCAAAACATGAAAGTTGTAGATCTAGAGGTTTTCTATATCATGTCAAAATTTCAGCTCAATCAAACTGTTAGATCAAGAGTTATGTCATTTCTACCGAAGGTGGTCCAATGCAGGAAAACAGTACCGGTACCACGAATCTTCTGGCCGAAAACAGCTTGTAACTCAACTTTGAGGCTTGGGGGTCCCACTTGCCCCCCAACATTTCCTTACACAAGAGCAGGCATCCCTTACACATTTGGATGACTTGGGAGGCTTGAGCATTAATGAGGATGTGAGGGAAGAGGGGTTAGCTGGGAGATGCAGGCTAGGCTTGTCCTAGCCTTCCAATCACTCAAATCAGCTCACACACATTGGGGGACCCTCATGGACGAAATTCAAGGCTCTCCAACAATATACACAACATTTATTCAGCATTGTAGAGGAAGAGAGAGTTGGCTACCTAAGCTTAGGAGTAGTTTTAGTTTAGCTCCAAAGAGGAAGAAGATAAATAGTGACATTTTAGCATTTTCTTCTCCATTCAAGTTGTAGAAAGCTTGTTAATCTCTTGTAAGGATCTTCTAAGTTTAATTTATTGTCTTTAATCTCATTCTTTTCAAGTTATTGCAAGTTTAGTTCCATGTTCTAGCTTTCACCATTTATGTTTTCAAGTTTTCTTCAATTCTTAGTTTAAAATGGGTATTGTTGATTTCTCCTCTTAGTTTAAGTTTCTTGCATTAGTTTAAGTTCCATGCTTCATTTCCTCATTATGTCTCTTTAAATTATGAATGTCTTGATTTTAATATGAGTAGTTAAGATTTAAGTTGGTTAATCCAAGGGAAGACCTCCTCTTGGGGATTCCATTTCAACTCTTCTTCATTCCTCCCTTTTGAGTCAAATAGTTCGGTTTGACGGGGTTGAGAGTGGATGAGTTGGTGAGCCTTTGATATCCCGTAGGCCTAGTCACGGGTTATGCTTAGATACTCACCAATCTCGTCCCTAGCTTCCCCCGAATCAATCGCTCATTCATGCTCAATCGGAGGAAGGCTTTGAGTTAATTTGGTATTCCCATTGGAATGAATCCTTTGGATTAGCCAACACTTGTTTTCTTGCATTTTCATTTACAAACACAATCCCAAAACATAAACAAAAGATTTTACTTTTTCTTTACCTCTTTACAAAATCACTTTCACAAAACTCCCTTTCTTTCCCTGAGGAGACGACCTTGGAATACTTTCCAAGTAAAACACCGACAACAAAAGACTCCTTGCGATTGGGGAGCACTTTTGTTCACATTCCACTTTTCATTTCACACATATTTTGTTCATCTATTTCGCACCATTCACATTCCATTGTTTCCTATCTCTTGTATCATCCCGACGAAGAGTGACACTCCCTTCACACATAAGCCATACACATTTGAGGGTGGTGTTGAGAGGTAAGGAACAACAACCGCAATCAATCAATCAGTTATACGATGTCCACAGGTATTCCGCAGGTTGATGGGTGATCAACAGACACCCGGATTTTGGGGTGTCACAATGAAGAAAGAGTAGAAGTGGATTAGAGGGGAGCTCACAACACATGGAGAGATCCTACGTCGTCTTGATTTTGGAACTTGAGACCATATTTGGCCATCCTCTTAGATTGTTGATTGCACTCCTTCCTTCCTCTTTGTGAAAAAAAAAAACTTTGTTGGGATTTCATTTTAATTCTAGTACTTAGGTTTTTAGGTTACTATACCTGTAGTTAGTGGTAGGTAGTTGAGTCAGGCTTTAGTAACAGTAAGTTTTTTACTTTCTTTAGTCCTAGGAATGTAATCAAGACCCATTTTTATTAGTTACATATATTATGGTTTTGTCATAATTAGTGTTGTTTATTTGATTGGTAATTTTCTTGAATTATGCCTTATGACTTGACTAACAATGAGTTAGGCGATGTTTAATTGCAACTTGGATTTGTTTCTATTTAAGCCTGTGATAGAATTCTATACTGGTTTTTAGTATCATAAGTTGTGTTCCCAATTGAAACTGAAATTGAGTTCATGTTTGACTATGCTAGTGTTAACATTGGATAGATAATACTCTTACTTTGAGAACTTGATGCACATAGTAGAGATGATTTTAAATGACCCTAGTGGGCTTTAGAGCTAATCTTTCTTGGATGGATATTTATATTTACTCTATAAGGATGATTTCATTCAACAAAATGAATTGAATAATTTCATTATTTTTTCAAATGCTAGTGTTGTGAATAATATTAACATTTTTTAATTATTTGCATATAAAGTGTATTGTCAATAACTCCTGAGATATGATTTTAGGCTATTGTTGCTTTAATTTGAGTCTTAGCCTTATTCTTTGTTTTTATTCATCTCTAGAAGCCGCAATTGAACTTCTTGAATATTTTTTATTCTTAAGCCCTAATATAATAAGAAATTCAAAAATATGAAATATTGTAACCTACCTTGATTATCCCGGGATTGATTTGACAAACATACCATAAGGGATTGATGTTGGCTTTTGAAAAAAAGAATGAGAAAAAGGAGGTGAAGTTTTCATGCTTAAGCCAATGAAAGAAAATATACATGCATTATCATGTTGAGTTTGTAGAAAACAAATATGAAAAAAAAATTGTTGTTATTGGAGAAAAAAATAGTTAACAATGCAGTTATTACAAAAAAAAAAAGAAAAAAGAAAGAAGAAGAATAGAATGAGTATGATATTGTGCAATTAAAGTGAGCTTCCAGATGATAGGAAAAGAAAACAAATTGAAGAATATGGTTTAAAAAATTAATGTTTCATTAGGATAGTTTTTTGAATTCCTAAATATCTTTTATTTAAAGAAAACCATTGTCTGAAGAACCTATTATAGAAAATACATATTTGATCTGAAGAGCAGGTCGATTGGTGCATGAATTGTGTGAATAAGGAGGAGATTGGTAGTTATGTTGTAATTTATGTTATTGATTTTCTTTCAAAATATTATGCTAAGTATTATAATTAAAATAGTGGTTATTTAATATTGATGGTATAATTTTCGATGGATGAGCAAAGTCAACGAATGAAATATTAAGATAGGATCAGAGCTGCATGGCCCATGGAATGGGTGATGGTCTGAGAGTTTATCCTTTTTGTACGAGGATAATGAGACAGAAGAAATATAGTGGTTCACCAGCTACAGAGCATGGCTAGTCCACTCTTTAATGGAGGCCCTTGCTCCCTTCTCTTTATTCATCACTTGAATTACAGAGTTCTTCTTTTCTCTTCTCTTTTTTTTTCGGTCCTCTCTATGGTGTCAGCACTCATTCGCATATATAGATTGATCCCTAGTTCTAAGGGATCTACACCGAGATCCTGGCCTTGCATTTGTGGGATCTCCCTTGATTTGCGGGAGAGGATCTTGGCTGGTTGAGAGTTTTAAGCATTGACTCTAGCTTTCCGTGCTTATCCATTCTATTTTGGGGGATACACGTTGTCTATCCAACTGTCCCCAAATCATTCCTGTTATTGTCCCGCTTGGATGGGACTATCCTCTAGCATTCTGAGCTCTCTCATCTTGGCTGACCCCTGACCTGACCTAGAGGCCTGAACTTATTTCTGAGATTATTTTTGGTATCATTAGTTTCTCCCCAGCCCTTGACTCAGGCGAGCATGGGCAAGGGCTGAGCTGTTTTAGATCGAGCTAAACTCGCACGTGGCAGATTTTGGCTTGTCTGCGTATGACATCTCTTTGACGGTCCCAGGCAATCATGAGTCCCTCGATTCTCGTGTACGTTTCAGTTCGTGTCCCCCAGACTTTAAATGTTCAAACGGCTAATAAAACTGCTCTCATATTGTTCATCTTCTTCCTTCGTTCTCTGATTCCCTTCGCGAGACTGTACTTTCTGTGCTTGATTCGACCGTTCGTAGTGCTTTCTTCCCTCGATTTGGCTTCTGGGTTCTCGTTCGTTGCTTCCTCATAGCTAGGTACGTCTTCCACCCTCTTTTCGTCTTTACTTGTTCTGGATCCCTCAAATTTGAGGTGGTTGTTGTATTTTTGGGCTTATCGATTTTTTTATTTTTGGAACCGTGATATCTGTTTGTCCCCTCTGCCTTATTTCGTGACCTGGGGTTCCATTGTGAGGATCCTTAGCGTCGGCAGTTATTGTGCTAGCCCCCTAGTTATTAGGGAGTGTTTGACCAATATTCCCCTTCCCTATCGCCTCTACGATCTTCCTCTTTCTTGTCCTCTCATGTCTACCTCTTCCAGAGCTGTTCGATCCTCTGTCCCTCCTCCAGCCGGTAGGTCTGCCGAGGAGGATGTTGAATTAGGGAAAGTGGGTGAGGAGATTGACAACTTCCCAGGTGTTGATGCCCTTAATCATGAAGTTAAAGCGGGAGAGCTCCCCTTATCATCTGCCTCTATGCCCACCAAGCCTAGCAAAGGCAAGGGGAAGGTCAGTGGGGCTGGGCTCTCCAGCGGCTCATCGTATTTTGGAGCTGCTCTTAAGCAAGCTAAGCTCGTAGGACCCAGTAAGGTTGACCCCTCCCTCCTTAGGATTTTCAGTGTCCGCTACAGTTTTCCTCCTGGTGTCCAGCCCTCGTGCCCTAAAAGTTCTACTCCTTACGTTGCCGAAGTCCACAAAAAGGTCTGCTTCTTTGAGGCTGCCTTCGAAAATGATCTTCGTTTTCCTCTGCACCCTTTCCTAAAAGTTGTTCTTCAGTTTTTTAATGTATGCCCTTCCCAGCTTTCTCCTAACTTCTGGGGCATCTTAGTGGGTCTCTTGGTCCTCTTCAAGGACCTAAAACTCGGGGTTCCTTCTCTCCCTCTATTCCTGGACTTTTTCAATGCCAAGCTGACCTCAGCAGAAGGCTTCTTGTATGCTTCGAAGCGAGCCAATGCCAAGCAGCTTATTTCTAACATTCCTACCTCCCACAAGCACTGGAAGGAATATTTCTTCTTTATTGGGGCACAGTCTGGGAGTATGATCCTACTGATAAGTCAGATACCCTTGGTATCCCTAGGGCTTGGTCCTATCTAGAGAATTTGGGTGAGTAATTGCTTGAATCAATCGAGTTTTGTTCTGGGAATGGCATGTTTCTGAATCTTGTTGCTGTCACTCTCTAGGTACCAGACTCGAGCTCAGCAAAGAGGATGAGGAGGCGAAGCTGAAGCTGTCTAAGTGTGCTCCGAGGAGATATTTTGAGCTTATCCAGTTTCAGGTCCTAGTTACAAGGGGACTTAGCCTTCCCAAGGTGACGATTGAAGCTCCGTCTCCGATTGCAGTCGTCAGACCTGAGGAAGTACTGGGTGATCTCCTCGCTTTTTTGGGTTTTCAGTATCTTCCCTTCTCCTTTCCTTGATCTGATTAATTGTTGTGGTTTAGACCTTTCAGGATCTTCTACAATGAAGCTATCTTCAGAGAAGCTTGAAGCCAAGATTGCCAAGCTGTAAAAAGGTGGAAAAGGCAGTAAAAGGAAGGCCGAAGCCGTGTTTGGTGGAAACCTTTCTACCCAAGCTAAGGCTCAAAAGCTAGGAGGGACTTCCTCCTCTCCAGTTTTGGTTGTGGATAGCCAAGTTTCACCCTCAGTCATTCCTTCGGGCATAGGGGTTTCCTCTTCTTTGCAGCCTCAGTTCGCCCCTCTTAGGCCCGATGAGCCAGGCGAAGCCTCTCCCACTCAATCTGAGGTCGAGAGGGCTTGGGAGTTCGTTTCTCGGGTCCAGTCTGAGGCAATTGTGTTCATCCCTTCTGGCAAGATCATCGAACCATTCCGGACGAAGTCTAAGGCTGACAAGGGCAAAAATGTTAAGGTGGAGGGTCGAGGAGATTCTTTTTTTGAGAACGCTGAGCTCGCTGCTGGGACCATGGCATCCATCCTCTCTGAATCTGATATTGCGAGGGCTTGCTCCATGCCTCTAGAAGAGGCAATCGCCTCAGCTCTTCAGGGTGCTACCACTGTAAGTCTTTATGTTTTGATGTTCCTTCTTAGCTTCTGCTAGTCCTTGATGCTGATCTTTGCTCTTATTCTTGTTCCTTAGATGGCTCTCCATGTAAAGGGCCTGCTGGGTAGGGTCCGCTCTGCGGAGGATTCAGTCAAAGCTTTGAAGGCTTATGAGTTTAAGGTTGCTAAACTTTCTTTCCAGAATGAGGATCTCAAAACTCAGGTGAGTAACCTTCAGGATAAGGCGGAGAAGCAAGCTTTAGAGCTCCAGGACCTTCGAAGGGCTAAGTCCAAGGCTGAGGAGGGTGAGAAGAAGGCTCAAGATGAGCTAAGGGATGAGCTAAAATACAAGACTGAGCTCTAGTCCAAGGCTAATTAGGATTCCTTTGATACCCGCTGCTCTCTTGATACCTTGAAACAAGAGCATGAGGCCATCTGTGAGGCGAACGAGGCCCTTTATGAGGAGCTCAAGGAGAAAAATGACCTGATTGCCGAGTTAGAGGATGTCGTCACCACTCAATGGGCTTCTGGGTGGCTCGCTTTTCAGCGAAAAGCCTCCAAGACCTTCAAAGATTTGAACTTCAATTTTTTTGTCCCAACTGAGGAGGAGTCCAACTCTGATGTCGAGGAAGATCCCCCGACTCTTCCTACCGAAGCATCAGACCATGAGGTGTCTGTTCCTCCTACCATATCCAGAGCTGCTTCCTTCTCTGCTGGCCTTGTGAACGCGGCTCTTGCTCAAGACCCTTTGACAGATAGGGTAGAGGTTCTTGGAGCAAGTA
Source organism: Ilex asprella (assembly GCA_023539305.1). NCBI lineage: Eukaryota > Viridiplantae > Streptophyta > Magnoliopsida > Aquifoliales > Aquifoliaceae > Ilex > Ilex asprella. The sequence goes on from CM042187.1 coordinate 21,832,910, forward strand.
CCCCAAAAAACCCAACTACTCTAGCCTCTAGTCCTTTTACCGAGGTTGCACCTGCTTTATCGCAGGATCTTCTGTCTACCCCTCCTCCAGAAGCTTAGGATTTTGTAATTTCTGTTGAAATCAGTTGTAATTTTTATACTTGAAATACATTTTATCACTCGAACATCGAGCTATTTATTGAAGTCATGACGCTATGTCAATATTCTTTTGAATCTGGATTTGTGTATCTTCTTGTTCTACTTGACATGCTCCTCTTGACTCCTTTATATATTCCCCTTACCCCCTTGCTTTGAGGGGTGCTGAGTTCCCCTTGAAGCAAAACTTTATGGGGTCCAAACAGTTGTTTGCCTTTTCAGGCGATTGTTAGACATACTTGGCTTATTTGGTCATGCTTGAATGCTCTTGAAGATATTTAGCATGGCCTTGATGTGTCTTTTTCGCCTGACCCTTATGTACTCTACGTAATTTTCTCATGTGACCCTGACATCCTTTTTCGCTGAGCTCATTTCTTCGAGCTCTGTATGTGCTTAGCTCTTCCCTCAAATTGGAGGAGATCTATATGCTTCTTGGGAACAATCATGTTGAGTTGAAGAGCTTTGAGAACTTTTATCTTAGGATTTCCCTGTAGTGATCTCAACCGACCTACTTCACTAGAATTGTATGGGTTTTTTGGAGGTCAGGGGTCGAGAGAGCGCTCAAAAAGAGGTTTAAGCTGTTGCATCTATGGCCCTCATCAAGGCTCAAAGTTGGAGGTTATTCTTGGATTCGCTTGATTAATCAGGACAAGAACAAACACCGGGTACCTTCTTATCAGCTCATCATATGTGTGATTTAGCAAGGATGCAATTGCATAAATCACGTCTGTTAGCATTGCCAGGGGTCTGATGAGCCTCTTTATTGCGGGTTTTGGTTCACCCTTCGAATAGGAGCTGCAGCTTATTGTACTGGACCTCTTTTCTTTGTGTTCTGTCTGAAGGTCTGGAAGTTTGTCCGAGCCCTTTAGTGCTGGCAGGTCAGGCCCTCCAGGTTGGATATTCTTGATTTTTCTACCGGTCCCAAAGACGAGGTCAAGGAAGATGATGATGAGTGAACATTGCTGCTTGTGCCTTCCTTTTGGTTTTGGACTGTTTATTTAGTCTCCGTGGGCTTTAACTGTTTTGGAGACCCTCCACGTGCCTTAGATGGAATAACCTACTTCCCCGCTTTCAAGGACGGGTTATCTCTTGGCGTAGTTCTTGGTTCTTCCAAAGCTGGCCTAAGTTATAAATTCTGTGATTTCCTCTTTCTTGTCTATCACTCTTGGAGGCTTTCTTGAATCTTCCTCATCCTTTAGGCACCCTTGCTCGCGACCTTTAATGGCTGTTCCCACTTCGACTTTGTTCGAAGATCGCTCTTCTTTCGGAATTGACAGGGAATTCTAGTTTCGTTCCTTGACTCCTTCTTTGCTCACTTCCTCTGACCTGAAAGGGATCAAGGAACGGTTCTTTCAAGAACTGGAACTGCCTCTCCGGGTTCCTACTCCAAACGAACCTCCTAATTTTCTTCCCTGAGGTGAGGTCTGTTTCTTTGAAGATGCCTTCGATATGGGTCTTCGTCTTCCCATCCATCCCTCTATTGGGTGTATCTTGGCGTATTATGGTCTGCCCCCTCCCGTCTATCTCCTCGAGGGTGGGCTATGCTCATCAACTTCTTTTTATTTTGGCGTCTCCATGGCAATGACCAGTTTTTCACGACTGCTAAGTTCCTATATTTATATTGTCTCGAATAAGACGACGTTCCCTGTTTTAGTTGTTTCAGGTGGAGGTATTTCTTCGAATGTTAGTTTGTACTTGACATTCCTTCTTCGTCCCCTGAGTGGCTTAGCCGCTTTTTCTTTGCCTTTGGGGATTCTTGGAGGTCTGTTGAGGACCGTCGATGAAGGAATAGGGTCCCACGTTTTTGGAGGAAGTTTAATTACATCAGTAAGGGGCTTAGAAGTCTTCTTGATTATTTTCCCTTTCCTAGCGTTCTTGTTCTGATCTTTATCTTATTGTGCAGTTGCGCCTGATCCCGATTTGCCAGAGGCAATGAGGATTGAACAAGTGAAGCAGTCTGCACCCATGCCCTTTTCAGAATTGATGACTTCTGGTAACCTTTTCCTATTTAGTGCAGTGGCAGCTTCCATTGATTTTCACTTCGACTGCAACTCGCCAGACCTTTCTCCCTCAGAATCCGAGGAGGTGCGTCCGTTTTCCAAAAAATGCAAGCTGTGTGACTTTCCTTCATCTCTTGATTCCTCTCTTAGTGTAATTTTTCTTTCTTCCGCTGGGGCCAAGCTTCTCAATGCACTCTCGAAGGCGGAGAAGGAGAGGGAGGAATTGAGGAAAAAGAACGCCTTTTTGAAGGAAGAAATGGCTGAATTGAAGAAACACTTGGGTGATAACTAGCAGTTCTGTCTTGGGAGCTTCAGACGTCTTCTCTAAGCAACTTTGTTTTTGACAGTTATTTTTTCTTTGATGTAATTTGGACAAGTTTTTCTTCCGTTGGATGTTGTATGTCTTAATCTACCTTCTTTTCATGGTCCACTTTGAGTGGCTGAGCTCCTTCTCCAAACTGCCTATTTTGTGGTTAACTGCGAAGCTTTCCTTGATATTACATAGCGAATAGTGCGTGGTACCCTCCGTTCCTCCGTAAACAACTTCGCCTCTTCTGAGCTGTAGAATTCTTTATTTATAAACAATGAGTTTATCGTGAGCTACTGGGCTCCTCCTGAGCTATGAAGCTCCTCTTTCATTTATAAACAATGAGTTTATCATGAGCTACTGGGCTCCTCCTGAGCTATGGGGCTCCTCTATTATTTATAAACGATGAGTTTATCATGAGCTATTGGGCTCTTCCTTGATTTATAAACGTGAGTTTATCGTGAGCTACTAGGCTCTTCCTTTATTTATAAACGTGAGTTTATCGTGAGCTACTAGGCTCTTCCTTGATTTATAAACGTGAGTTTATCGTGAGCTACTGGGCTCTTCCTTGATTTATAAACGTGAGTTTATCGTGAGCTATTGGGCTCTTCCTTGATTTATAAATGTGAGTTTATCGTGAGATGCTGGGCTCTTCCTTGATTTATAAACATGAGTTTATCGTGAGCTGTTGGGCTCTTCCTTGATTTATAAACATGAGTTTATCGTGAGCTACTGGGCTCTTAAGCTATCAGTAGGATCATAATTGTCTCATAGCTGGTTGAATCAAAAATTTGCAATTTTATTAGAAACAATTCTATTACAGGAAGTACTTACTGAAAGAACTTTTTGAGGTGCTCTGCGTTCCAGGAATAAGGTAGGATTTTTCCCTCTTCGGTCTGCAGTTCGTAATTTCCAGGTCTTATCACCCTGGAGATAATGAAGGGCCCCTCCCAGTTTGAACCTAATTTTCCATGAGAGGGGTCCTTTCTTGCGAGTAGAAGTTTTCTAAGCACCAAATCCCCCACCATAAAGCTTCTGTTGTTGACTCTTCTGTTGTAGTATCTTATGGTTTTCCTTTGGTAACCTTGGATGCGCTACAGAGCTCTGTTTCTTTTTTCATCCAAGAGGTCGAGATTCAATAGGAGTGACTCATCATTGTGCTCCAGATCAGAAAGCTTGGCCCTTGGGGATGGGACCCCGATCTTTATAGGGGACACTGCCTCTGTTCCATAAGCCAAAGCGAATGGTGTTTCCTGAGTTACTGACCTCACAGTTGTTCTATAAGCCCATAACACTTCTGGAATATGCTCCACCCATTTCCCCTTCAGGCCTTCAAGTTTGGTTTTCAGCGCAGCTTTGATGGTCCTGATAGTTACCTCTGCTTGTCCATTGGACTGTAGATGAGCTGGGGCTGAAAAGTAGTTATTTATTCCCAGTTCAGCACAGAATCTTCTGAACTTAAGATTGTCAAATTGCTTTCCATTGTCCGAGACTATCGCCCTAGGGATTCCAAATCTACAGATTATGGACTTCCATGTGAAGTTCTGGACTTTCTACTCCGTGATCGTAGCCAAAGGTTCCACCTCTTCCCACTTAGTGAAGTAGTCCACTCCAACGATGACGAATTTGCACTGTTCCTTGCCGATCGGGAGGGGCCCAAGTATGTCCAGACCCCACTACTGAAAGGGCCAAGGACTGACCACCGAGGTCAGGAGCTCTGGTAGACAACGGAGGAGATTGGCATTTATTTGGCAGATTGCACATTTCTTGACCAACTCTACGGCATCCTTGAGCATTGTAGGCCAATAATATCCCTGTCTTAATGCCTTTCCCGCCAACGTTCGTGTTCCGATGTGATTACCGCATATTCCCTCATGAATTTCTCTGAGAATGTAATTGGCGTCTTCATTCTCCACACATTTAAGTAGAGGTGTTGAAAAACCTCGCTTGTAAAGGTTTCCCTGCAAAATAGAGAATCTGGCTGACCTGTTTCTTAGCTTCGCTGCTTCCTTGGGGTCCTCTGGCAAAATTCCATCCTGAAGGTATCCCAGAATTGGGTCCATCCAGCTCGATGAGGCTTGCACAGGGAATATTTCTTCGTTTTCTAGGTCAACGGAGGGTTTTGTCTGGTGCTCCACTGGAATTAAGCTTCCCAAGCTTTTCTGTGAGGCGGTTGCAAGTCTTGCCAATGAGTCCGCTCTTGAGTTTTCAGATCTGGGAACGTGTCTGACTTTAACTTGCACAAACTTCTTGATTAATTCCTGCACCTTTCTGAGGTAAATGATCATATTCTCACCTTTGGCTTTATAAGACTCCTTTATCTGTCTTACCACAAGCTGTGAATCACTGCATACTTTTAATTGTTCAGCCTCCATCGAGTGAGCTAGATTAAGTCCTGCGATAACAGCCTCATACTCAGCCTCGTTGTTTGAGGCTTTAAATCCAAACCTCAGGGCATATTCGACATCCAGTCCATCTGGTGAGGTCAAAATCAGGCCCGCTCCGCTTCCTTGGGCATTGGCTGCACCATCTACCGAGAGTTTCCATACTAGGAGATCTGGTACTAGTTGCGTGGTCCCCATAGGTGTTCCTGTTGTAAATTCAGCGATAAAATCTGCCAGGACCTGACCTTTCACAGCAGTTCTTAGTTTATATATAATGTCGAACTCGCTAAGCTCGATGGCCCATTTTACCAATCTCCTAGAGGATTCAGACTTATGCAACACCAGTTTCATTGGCTGATCTGTCGGAATTTCTATGGTATGGGCCTGAAAGTAAGGTCTGAGTCTTCTGGCAGTAGTGACTAAGGCTAAGATAAGTTTTTCCATCTTCGGGTACCTCTCCTCTGCACCCCTGAGAGCTCTGCTGTAGTAATACACCGGCTGTTGAGCTCTATCTTCTTCTCTAACGAGAGCTGCACTGGTAGAGAAATCTGAGACAGCCAAGTATAGGGTGAGGACCTCCCCTTCGATGGGGCTGACCAAAATTGGAGGGGAACTCAGATAAACCATTAAGGACTTAAATGCCTCTTCGCATTGGGCATCCCATTGGAAATTTTTTTTCAATATTCGAAAGAAAGGCTGGTATTTGTCACTTGATCGAGACACGAAACGGCTCAGGGCAGCTACTCTCCCTGTCAGTCGTTGAATCTCTCTCGTATTTGAGGGTGGTTGCATGTCTAGTACTGCCTTTACCTTAGCTGGGTTGGCTTCTATCCCTCTGCTGTTTACTGTGAAGCCCAGAAACTTTCCTGCCGAAATTCTGAAGGCACATTTAGCAGGGTTGAGCTTCATCTTATACTTCTTGAGAACTCTGAAGGACTCTGCCAAATGTTGGACATAGAGATCGGCCTTTAGTGACTTTACCAACATATCATCAATATAGACTTCCATTGTTACTCCAATTTGCTTCTGGAATATTTTGTTCACCAGACATTGGTACGTGGCTCCTGCATTCTTCAGGCCAAAAGGCATGACCTGGTAGCAATATGTTCCTTGATCTGTCACGAACGAGGTCCTTTTTTGGTCATTGGGGTCCATTCTGATCTGGTTATACCCTTAGAATGCGTCCATGAAGCTGAGGAGCTCATGCCCTATGGTAGCATCTACTATCAAGTCGATCTTAGGTAAAAGAAAGTTGTCCTTAGGGTAGGCTCGATTGAGGTCAGTGAAGTCTATGCACAACCTCCACTTGCCATTGGTTTTCTTAACAAGGACCACATTGGCTAGCCAAACAGGGTAATCTACTTCTCGGATGGCCTTGGCTTGGAGAAGCTTGCCGACCTCCTAATTAATGGCTTTCTGGAGTTCTGGGGCGAAGCTTCTTCGTTTTTGCTTGACGGGCTTCTTGGCAGGATTTATGCTTAGCTTGTGAGTGATGACTGAGGGGTCAATGTCTTCCATGTCTTCTTGCTTCCCAGCAAATACTTCAGCATTTTCTTTCAGGAATTGGATGAGTAGGTCTTTAATTTCCCTACTTAGCTTGGACCCCACGTAAACGAGGTGTTTTAGTTCGTCATCAAGCTGAAAAGGTTCCAGCTCTTCCGATGGCATTGGCCTAGTTTCTAGCTCATCCCTCATGTCAAGCTCGTCAAGTTGGATGCTCTCCACCTTTTTCTGCTTCATGGAGGCCATGTAACATTCTCTAGCTACGCGCTGATCTCCTCTGACCATTCCGATTCTATTTTCTGTGGAGAATTTTATGACGAGGTGGTATGCCGAGGGGATGGCTCTTATTGCGTTTAAGGAAGGACTTCCTAACAGCATGTTGTACGCTTAGGGAGCTTCAACCACCAGGAAACTTACGGTTATGGTGGCCTGGCAGGGAGAGTCTCTTATGGTGAGTACGAGCTGAATCGATCCCAGTGGCAGTACCCTTTCTCCCGAAAATTCTAACAGATGGGCATTCATTGGTTCTAGTTTTTCTCTTCCTATGCCCATCTTGTCAAAGGCAGATACGAAGATGATGTCTGTCGAGCTCCCATTGTCTACCAGGACCCGATGTACTGTCCTGTTAGCCACGACGGCTCTCACTACCAAGGGATCATCATAGGAATGGTGACAGCCCTCCAAGTCTGAGTCTGAAAAAGTTATGGTTGTGTCTAGCCGAGGTACCCTGGTTGTAGTGCATACCCCAAGCATCTCATCACCTCGGATTCTGTGCAGATGTGCTTTCCTGGCTGCACTGGATTCTCTTTCCCCTACAAATCCTCCATATATCACCCTGATCTCCCCCATGGGTTGCTGGTGTTGCGCAAGAGCTTGTGGCTGAGGTGGTGGAGGTGGAAGAGCTCGATTTGGGTATTCCTGGGCCGCAAAGCGACGTAATTGTCCTTGTTGGATCAAAAACTCTATTTCCCTCTTAAGCTGAATGCAATCATCTGTGTGGTGGCCATGATCTCTATGATAATCGCAGTACTTGGTGGGATTCCTCTTCGCCGGATCTGCCTTCATCCGAGGTGGCCATGTTAGGAACTTCTCGTTCTGTACCTCATGCAAGACTTGTGATATAGAGGCTGTAAGGGGAGTTAGCTGTCGAGGTAGGTACCTCGGCTGCAGCTCTGGCTGCGGGGGCCACAGACGATCTATCACATTGCCTCTCCTCTTTGAGGAATGATCTCTATCTCTTCTTGGAGACCTGCCTCGCTCCTTATCTTTCCGGGGACTTCTTTCCCTCTTCTTTTCTCCCTTTCCCTTCTCTTTTGGTGATGAAGAACTCCCCATCTTCGAGAGGAGTGCCTCTTCTCCATTTATATACTTCTCTACTTTAGCCAACACCTCGGCCATACTCGCTTGAGGGTTCCTTGATATGAAAAATATCAGGTCTTTCGATTGTACCCCGAGCCCCGCTATGAAGGCGGTTATAGCAAACTTTTCATCGGGGACGTCCACCTTCAGAGATTCTGAGTTGAACCTCTGAACGTATGATCTGAGGTTCTCGTCTGGCCCTTGCTTTACATTCAAGAGATGGTAGCTCGACTTCCTGTAGATCCAAGCTCCTATGAAGTGGGATACGAAGGAGATTAAGAGTTCTTTGAAGGAAGAGATCGAGGCTGAAGGGAGTCTATTGAACCATGCTAAGGCTGACCCTTTAAGGGTGATAGCAAAGGCCCTGCATCGCACGGGGTCCTGATATCCATGCAGCTCCATTTGATTTTTGTATGTGTTGAGATGGTCCATAGGGTCTTTCGTTCCGTCGAAGGCCTCAATCTGAGGCAACCTGAATTTTGGGGGGAGAAGAAAATGCAGCACCCCTGTGGTGATGGTGACTCTGTCTGCTGTACCAGGACATCCATAGTGACATGAGTCTTGCTTCTTATAGCCTCCTTCATGTGGCTGAGCTCCTGCTTGATGTCCTCAAAGCGTTGTTCCTAATACTGTTCTCTTCTTTCCTGCTGGTAGGGGATGAAATTACTCCTTTCCCCTCCATCATTCCGGCTTTGTGCCTCTTCGTTGTGACCATTCTCGGGAGGCGGTTGTGGATCTTTTCCCATGGTTTGGCTATTCTCTCCTCCCTCAATGACCTCTCTGAGGGGGATCGAGGTGGTACTGTGTCCAGCGAGGAAGATTGTTCGGGCCTGCTTGGGCCGGTCGTGCCTCCTGTGGGCGTTTTAGGAGCTTTAGAAGCTCCTCATTTTGCTGTAATAGATGCTAATTGACAAGACGGAGGGCGTCCAACTCGTTATTCGCTGGTGGTTCCCCTGTGAAGGGATTGATTTCTGGATTATTTTCGGCTTGTGCATTGGCGGCTTCCTATTGATCTTGCAAGCGTAGCGGATTGGTTTGACCTCGGCTCATATTGCGGGTTGAGACCATCAGTTACTGATAAATCAACGTACTTATAAAACGAGAACAGTCGTTCCCACAGACGACGCCAAACTGATGGTATAATTTTCAATGGATGAGCAAAGTCAACGAATGAAATATTAAGATGGGACAAGAGCTGCATGGCCCGTGGAATGGGTGATGGTCTGAGAGTTTATCCTTTTTGTACGAGGATAATGAGACAAAAGAAATATAGTGGTTCACCAGCTACAGAGCATGACTAGTCCATTCTTTAATGGAGGCCCTTGCTCCCTTCTCTTTATTCATCACTTGAATTACAGAGTTATTCTTTTCTCTTCTCTTTTTTTTTCGGTCCTCTCTATGGTGTCAACACTCATTCGCATATATAGATTGATCCCTAGTTCTAAAGGATCTACACCGAGATCCTGGCCTTACATTTGTGGGATCTCCCTTGATTTGCGGGAGAGAATCTTGGCTGGTTGAGAGTTTTAAGCCTTGACTCTAGCTTTCCGTGCTTATCCATTCTATTTTGGGGGATACACGTTGTCTATCCAGCTGTCCCCAAATCATTCCTGTTATTGTCCCGCTTGGACGGGGCTGTCCTCTGGCACTCTTAGCTCTCTCGTCTTGGCTGACCCCCTGACCTGACCTGACCTAACCTAGAGGCCTGAACTTATTTTTGAGATTATTTTTGGTATCATCAAATATGAATGTATGTGAGTTGCTTGTTGTTTTGCTTTATATTAATTTTTCTCACATATGACAAAGGAAAAATATAGAAATTACAATAAAACCTAAAAATAATGTCAAACTTGACATCAAAACTCTTTTTGGGTCTTTTAATTTCTTTTGTTTCTATTTTTTCCATTTTAAAAAATAAATAAACAAATAAACAAATAAAAAAAATCAATGCATGTCCCTATGGTGTTTGATGTAATGTATGTAAGACACACCTAGGTTCATACTACTCATTTCACATACTTCTTAGGTGACACGACCTTGTTGGAAGAACTCGAGACATTCAACTTGGTTGAGACGGTTAGTCTATCAAACTCCTCCCTAGTTACCCATACTTATTTTCCCTTCCCAAAACTCGAGTTTTGTTGTACAATGGGTAGAGGACTAACTCCCTTTTCTTCAAAAGTGTGTAGATCTATCTTGACCCTTGGAGCAAAAGGAGCTTTTTGTACTCTAGCATGTGGTCCTTTAAATGATTATGCATGTATGTGCTTGGACTCACTTGACCTTTCCATAAGCTTAGAAAAATTCACAACTTGATTGTTTAAAGCCTTGGATTGGTTAGCTAGATGCACGAATTTCTTATTTAAGATATCTCTATCATGAATGCAATGTGTACTATAGTGACCATGCTCTCCACATGTAAAACACAAGATTTTTCATTTGGATTTTCTTTTGTAACTAGCTTCTTTAAATGCATAAGCTCACCATTTTTACCTTTAGGAGGACTTGATTTTACACGTGGGGGTGATAGGTTGGGATTACCCTTCACAAACATGGTCTTAGAAGTATTTTTGGGGAGGGGTTGTTCTCATTTGTGTAGCCTAGGCCTCTTTTGTCACCACAATCTTCCCTATTGACAACATTTTTTTTCAATTTCTCTTTGCTAAGGGAAAGTCTTGTTGAAAGTTCTTGTGATTCATAAAGATCCCTATAAATTTTTACAAGTTTAAACTCAAGACTCTTATTAGACTCTAAAAGCCTTTTATGCTCACTCTCAAGAAACCTCTGTGAAAACCCAGGTAAATTTGAATTTTTTCGGAAAAAGGGAAAAATGGTTATTTTGCCACTATAATGCAGAGTTAAATTATGTGTTCTCTAGAGTTCGTATGATGCAACCAAATTTTCCGTTGGATACGTATCGCGAAATCTAGTGACCCAGACTAATTTTGTTGAATTCTGAGATAGTCAGATTTTGCACATCGTTCGAGGCGACTAGGTGGTGGATGTCCTAACAAAGGTCCCCAAAAATGAAATTTATCAAATTTTCTTATAATTGAATAAAATTTTAAATAAAATTAATTTGAACTTAAACTGTGATGAAACAAATCATTTTAGGGCGAAAACGAACCCGGATAAGTGAGGGACACTTGGCGCGATTAGGGCCAAGCCTTGAAAAATATAAATAAGGGTTAAAATTAGATATTTTGGCAAAAATAACAGCTGAAATCTTCAACCTTCACACGTTGGAGAGCAAGTGAGAGAAAAGTGAGAGAAAACTTGAATGTTTGAAGCTTGTTGTTTTGATTAAATTGGAATACCATGCTTGTGAATTGTGTTGGAAAAATATGTCAATATGTGCTATTTTATGGATTGACATTGTGAAGGAATTTAGTGATTATATACAATTGATATAATTGGCCTTGAATATGTAGAAAAGTAGTTAAATTGATCCATATGACATTCATACATATGGGACATGATTGTTATTGCAATGGTGCATCACATTGCATATGCATGGAAACATCTCTTCACATGGGCGTGTGCATGGTTGTTGTCAACACCACACTTGGTGATTGATGGAAGGCTTGAGAAATTTTTGTCGAAGGCCTAGCTCAGTCACATGGTTGCATGATAAGTTGAGTTGAGGTTAGTAAGAAAGGGTTAGAAGATTCCTCGCGTAAGAGACTTGGTGATTGAATACACACTCCATTGGTATAAGATCCCATAAAGTGTGTCGGTGTACGCGGAACCGTTGGTGGAAGTCCATGAATTCCGTGTCAATTGGTTGCCGTTGGTGTAAGTTCATGAATATCCACCCCAAGAAAGACCCTAGATTTGTAAACGTTATTTGATGTGTAACATAGGTGACGGGTTCACACAATTTGGCATTTGCATGTGTTGAGGAGCCGGGAAGGGATCGGGTTGAATGCATGAATGAGTCTCACCTCATTGCATGACATGTCATAGTAAATTCCATCATTGAGTAGCATACACTTGATTGGAGTTGTTGTGGATAATTATTGTTGCATGTGAACACTTCATGTGCATCCAGAGGGGAGTAGCCTCTGTAGGGGATACTTTATTGAGCATAGTTCACCATATACAGGAAAACATTTCAGGTGCGGGGTACAAGCCGGCAGACGGCTTTCATCCGGGCCATTAAGAGCGAAGAAAAGCCAAGATGTAGCTTTGCTTTGAGTTTTTGTAAAATATTTATGAAAACTTGATTTTTGAAATGTAAGTGTATGTAAATGAATGTAATAAAACTTATATGTATCAAGTTTTATATAGCAAATGTTGTTAATCATGTATGAGATGATTGTAGAAGGGTTTGTAATGCCTTTTGAGTGAAAAATATGTCAAACAAGCAAATCTGGACAAATCGTATCGGTACAGCGTACCAGTATGGAGCTGTCCAGAGAGTTTACCGTACCGGTACGCAGTACTGGTACGCTTTCCACAAACTGTACCGATACACAGTACCGGTAAACTCCAAAATTTTGAAAATTTTAAATTATTTTTCCAAGCTTTGAGCTTTGAGTTTCCTTCCTTTAAATGATCTAAATAGACTCTATTGGAGTATAAATCATGGTGTATTGGACTTGAGTTGCGTCAAATGAATAGTTGAACCCAAATCACTTTGTAGGTTATAATCCCGATTAAGGGGATGTTATCGATGTGGTGTCGGGTTAAGCCACATCCACGGGTATTTTCGTTGGTTAATGGATTGTCAACGGTTGTTAAAGGACCCCCGAATTTTGAGGAGTCACAACCTCACTTTGACTTGGAGGGACTTCTTCTCCTCCCTCGAGCCACAAATATGAGCATTGAACTTCACCAAGTGCATGTGAAGTGCTTTCTTATCCAATTCACTCGACTTGAGCCTTATGCTCAATGAAAGTGACTTTTTTTAAGGCACTTCTTATATAATTGATTATATACATCTTACAGGTCCTTGATGAGTGCGGGATATTGCACATATAATAGCCTTATTGCATCCATTTTAACTTATTTTTTTACAATGAATTGTGAGAAATTGGTTTAAATTGAAGATTAATGGAGAATTGTTGGATTACAGATGATTGGAAGGTAAATACAGATGTTAATTACCTTGCAACTTGAATCGGGACAATGGGAAAGAAAGGAACTCAAGACGACTGGCTCGGGACCTTGAAATGTAGAAAATTCAAAGAAGGCAAGGGAGGTATCGGTACCCATATCACTAGGTACCGGTACTTGGACTTATTGGAATGTAGGTACAGGTACTAGTACGTACTTGTACTTAACACTTGGACCTCAGCCTTTTGTAATGAAGAGATGAAGTAGATACTAATACCTTCATCACTAGGTATAGGTACTTGCCCTTACTGAAACTTAGGTACTGGTACCTAGTTTCTTAGGTACCGATACCTAACACTTGTACCTTAACTTTTCAAAATGGAAGAAATGAAGGAGGTATCAATACCCCTACCACTAGTTACTAGTACCTGGGCCTTATGACTGACGAGTTACCGGTACCTCATCACTTGGTGCCCGTACCCAAAGCCTAGAAGTCATAGATTACTTTCCCCAGGACTACACAAGCTACAAGGGTCCACTCCTACTTATCTAACAGTTTTTTGACCATTTCAACTGTAACGCCCCAAACACCCCCTTGAACGGCATTACATTCTAACAACCATTTATATCATGAGAGCACCAAATAAAACCATCAATACGAAAATGTTTCATTCATCATATATAACATGGACAAGATCATTCCAAAAGAATAAGCCAAGTTATGGCGTATACATCCCTAAAAGAATGGGTCCCTCTTGGCCTTTACATTTCAACAAAATTAACTAATATAGCGCAGCGGAATATATCAAAAGCAAACTAGACTATACATTATTCAAAAGAATATCCTAGTTTAGTACAAACAAAAAATGTGTCACTCTAAGCGACCACCTCGGGATCCACACTTTCGTATAGCGGAGTCTCCCAGTATACAAGCTCCTCTATTCCCAAATCCTCCTCTCGTACATAATCTAGGGGATGAGCACGAAGCTCTGTAGCAAAATCTTCCCAAACTCCAACAAGGTTTAGAATTGTAAAATAGGTCGGTCTCATTCATAAAATAACATATATAGTTTTTGAAATAAAATAGGTACATTTAAACAGATCTCAAGTTTATACAACAATGATAATCAAATGAAAACAGTAAAAAACATTTCTTAATAAGAAACTGTTATCAAATGGTTAGGAAAGGCATCTGTCGTTGCACTGTCCCATACCAATGCACCGGCTACGACATAATCCAATCTATGTCCCCATATAGTTATATAGATATATATATTGGTTTATCCCATGCCATGTATGTTGATTGTTTCTCAAGAATCTACCCAACGAATATGCCTAGTTCACCAATCAGAATCACAAGCACTTTGGGGAAAGGGCGTCTACCATACTAATGGCAGTGACGAGTCCCTTCCCAGGAAAGGTATACCAACCCTAGTTCGAACTCCAGTGAACGATAGTGGTCGCATTACCGAATGACAACCCACCACAAGTGTTAGGAAACCATCTCACCCCCACCGGGGTAGACTAACCTCTAACAATCTACGGCATCTTTCGATGACAATTCAAGTCCCTCACAACAACCATACAATAAGGAAACCAACATACTCTCAATTAATTAACAAATTCCAAAGTATTAACAAAATCCCCAAATTCATCATGGGACAATTTCAATAACCAAGTACATAAAATGCAAGAGATAACAACAACATCATTTTATTACTCAACACAAGCTCTATGGTTTCAATTTCAATAATAAAAGAAGAATTTAAGAAGAAAATTCATTACTCTTCTTCATCTAGGGTTTTTCAAACAAAAGAGAAATTTCATAGGTATTCAACCCTAACTTTGTTAAAATCATGTAATCTTTGCCCAAAAGATTAAGAGAAGATGATTTCATATCATATATATACCATTTAGGGAAAAACATACATATATACATACACCCTAACTTCAATGAAAGAGAAAGAGAAGAAATCTCCTACCTTGTGTTCTTGAAAGCTAGGTTTTGATCTTGAATAACTCCTTTAAACTCTTGTTTTTCTCTTCCTTTCTTCCTCTATTCTCTCCCTTTCTTTCTCTCTTAAGGTTTCTAAGGTTGGAGGGGCGGAAATGGAGCCAAAAGAGAAGACATAATGTATTTATAGGGCGAAAATCAAACCAAGACTGCGACATTAAACATTCAGAATTCTTTCGGCCGTACCGGTACATCGAATTCTCTGGACCAGTTTGCTTCGGAACACAGTACCAGTACGGTTCAGTACCGGTACACAGTACCAGTATGATTTTGCCCAGTTTTTTCTATTTCTTCCATTTTTCATTTTTAGTCCATCTTAAACCCTTCCAAAGCCATCCCATGCATGTCTAACAAGATTTCTCACATAAATCTCAATACCTACACGTTCTATTGAACATGTTTTCAATTCTTTACAATTCAAAACTAAATCTTAGCTAACTATTGACTATTTCAACCTTAACACTTATATTTTCATTTCCAAATTAATTAATCAACAATTATACGACTATGTGAGTATAAACATGCGGGTTTTTACAATCCACCCCCCTTAAAGAAAGTTTCATCCTCGAAACTTACCTCTAGTAGCGAATAAGTACAGATACGTTTTCCCATCTCTAACTCTGGTTCCCAAGTAGCTTCTTTCGCTCCATGGTGCTGCCACAAGACCTTCACCAATTGAATGACTTTGTTGCCAAGTACCTTTTTCTTGGAATCAAGAATTTTCACCGGCTGTTCTTCATAAGTTGTTCCATCTTGAATCTCAATATCTTTCAAGTCTACGACCGACGTCGCATCCGATTGACACTTCCTCAATATCGACACATGGAATACGCCGTGTACGCCTAATAATTGAGCTGTTAACCGAATTTGATACGCCGCTTTGCCCACTGTCTTGATCACTTCAAATGGCCCCGATATATCTTGGCGCTAACTTTCCCTTCTTGCCGAATCTAAATACTCCTTTCTGGGGTGAAACTTTTAGGAATACATAGTCTCCCTCTTGGAACTCCAATGGCCTTCGTCTTCTATTCGCATAACTCTTTTGGCTACTTTGTGTCGTATGTAGTCTCTCCCAGATGAGTTGAATCTTCATGGTAGTTTCTCAAACAATCTCCGGTTCAAGCAAGCTATTCTCGCCAGCTTCCAACCAACACGTCGGCAAGCGACATGGTCTTCCATACAATGCTTCATACAGCGCCATCCCAATACTTGCCTGATAGCTATTGTTGTATGCAAATTCCACCAATGGTAAATGATCACTCCAACTCCCCTTGAAGTCTAACACACATGCCCGTAGCATATCTTCCAAAATTTGTACCACTCTCTTGGATTGGCTATCGGTCTGATGATGAAATGCGGTACTGAAATGTAACTCTGTCCCCAAAGCTCTTTGAAGAATTTTTCAAAATCGTGCCACAAAACGAGAATCACGATTCGATACTATAAAGAGTGGAACTCCATGCAACCTGACAATCTCACGGATGTAGAGCTGGCTCAAAGTCTCTAAGTTGTCTGTGGTCTTCATACTCAAGAAATAGGCCGACTTAGTCAGTCTATCCATAATAACTCATACTGCATTATTTTCTCGCGATGTCCGTGGTAAACCTGACACGAAGTCCATAGTGATGTGATCCCACTTCCACTCTGGGATATGCAAAGGTTGTAGTAATCTTCCTGGCTTTTGATGTTCGATCTTAACCTGCTAACACACCGCACACTTTACGATGTACTTAGCCACATCTAACTTCATTCCTATCCATCAATACTAGCGCTTCATATCCCTATACATCTTTGTACTTCCAGGGTGAATAGCAAACTTAGAGCGATGACACTCTCCAAGTATCTCCTCATTTAGAGACGAATCATCTGGTACACCTAGTTTCTCCCCATATCTCAATTCTCCGTTTTTTAAAGACCACACTTCAATTGTTTCCCCATTTTCCAATTTAGCTCGAATTGACTCTAAGGCAGGATCCAAGCATTGTACTCCATAATTATACGTTGGAGAGTAGGTTGGGCTACGAGGTTGAATAGGCATGGTCGAGCTCTATCTTCTCCAACCCATAGGTCATAATCTCCAAGGGCATCCCTCATCTTCCATTGACTTGCAAGAGCATTTAGTTCACCCTGAGACTTCCTGCTAAGTGCATCGGCAACTACATTTGCCTTCCTCAGATGGTAGTTGAGGGTGAAATCGTAGTCTTCTAGATACTCAATCCACCTTCTTTGCCAGAGATTCAAATCTTTCTGTGTGAACACATACTTGAGGCTCTTGTGGTCCGAGAACACTTGAAACTTTTCTCCATACAAGTAGCACCTCCACAACTTGATGACAAAAACCACAGCGGCAAGCTCCAAGTCATTAGTGGGATAATTATGCTCATAAGTCTTAAGTTGTCTTGAGCCATAAACAACTACCTTGCCTCCTTACGTTAACACGCATCCCAAACCTCTTCGTAAAGCATTGGTGTAGACATTGTATCCTTCCCCACCGTTCGAAATAATAAGGACAAGAGCCGTCGTCAACCTCTCCTTCAAGGTGAGAAAGGCTCGTCCACACTCTTGAGTCCACAAGAATTTCTCCCCCTTCTTCGTAAGGAGAGTCATCGACATCACAAGTTTGGAGAATCCCTCCACGAACCTCCGGTAGTAGCCTGCTAAGCCCAGAAAACTACGCACTTCGATCACATTCTTCGGTGGTTCCTATTTCACTATGGCTTCATCTTAGCAGAATCAACAGCTACACCTTGTTCGACACCACATGACCAAGGAATTTCACCTCCTTTATCCAAAACTCACATTTACTCATCTTGACATATAACTTATGCTTCCTCAAGGTCTGGAGCACAATTGTGAGATGGCGTCCATGTTCTTCGTGGGTCTGTGAATAAATTAGTATGTCATCAATGAATACGATTACAAACTGATCCAAATATGATCGAAATACTCTATGCATCAATTTCAGGAAGGCTGCGGGTGCATTGGTCAATCCGAACGGCATCACCGTATACTTGAAATGACCATACTAGGTACGGGAAGCAGTCTTAAGAATATCCTCCTCTCGGATCCGTAATTAATGGTACCCTGTACAAAGATCAATCTTGGTGTAATACTTAGAACCCCTTAACTGATCAAATAAGATAATGATCCGTGGCAACGGCTATCTATTCTTCACTGTCATCCGATTCAACCTTCGGTAATCCGTACATAACCAAAGCGTCTCATCCATTTTCTTCACAAAGAGGACCGATGTACCCCAAGGTGAAGTACTCAAACGAATAAACCCAATCGCCAATAGATGGTCTAATTGCTTCCTTAGCTCCTTTAACTCCAAAGGTGTCATCCGATAGGGAGCAATAGATATGGGTTCGATTCCCAGATATAGATCAATCTTGAACTTAATTTTCCTTTGTGGGGATAACCCGGGTAATTCGTCAGGGAAAACATCCAAAAAATTCGATACTATCAATACCACATCCGCATGGGATTTATCCCAATCATCTCCCATTAAGCTGGCTAAGAAACTCAACTGGCTCCCAGCCTTTGCTTTCGAGAATCTACTACCCGTAGTAGAAAATGGATGGGAAGAATTATGATCATTCATGAAATTGAAAACTACCACTCCTGGTAGCTGAAATGTAATCCGTTTGTGGAAACAGTCCATTATCGCCCGAAAAGCATACAACAAGTTTATCTTGAATATCACGTCATACCCCTTCATATCTAATGCAACCAAATCTATAATCAGTTTATGATCCCCAATTCGAAGTACACACCCTCTACTCACCTCGCTAGTATCCAACCGTTCTCTTGTAGGCAAATCAACATTTAACGCATGTTCTAGCTTCTCGAAACCCAATCCCAAATTAAGAGCATAGGCGATACATATGAATGAATGTGTAGCACCGGGATCAAATAAAATTCGGGCCCATGAATTATAGAGAAGAATGATACCTTCCACAACTGCATTGGAAGCATCTTCCTCCGCTTGGGTCAAAGCAAATACCCTTCCTTGATTGGCGCCGTCGGGGACTTGAACTTGTACCGGTCTAGGTTGTTGCAGTGGCTACTTGTCCTGTCGCTTGGTTGGCCCTCGGTGGAAACGATGGCCAATTGTGTCTGAAGTGCCCCACTCCTCCACATACGAAACACTTATGGGGGTCTGTGTTTGTTCTAGTCGGAGTAGTCCTCTCTCCTCGAATTGCCGGAGATCTCTGTCCAACTGCTTGATCTGGGCGACGGTAAGGTGTCGCTCTCTATACTCCACTACTACTAGCACCAGTCAAGATCGGACCTCCCCTCATGTGGCCTTGTTGCCGCTGGATGTCGTCGATGTCCCTTTCCACCAATGCAGCTCTATCAACAATATCCCCATACTCTCAAATCTTGTGAGCCACCAACTTCTCCCTGATAATCGGCCTCAAGCCTTGCTCAAAGTGTTTGGCCATGTCGGCCTTAGTAACTATAAACTCTGTAGCATAGCGGGATAGCTCATCGAACCTCCTCTCGTACTCGTCCACGGTATGTTACCCTGTCGTAGAGCTAGAAAGTCAGTCTTCATCCGGTCTCTGACTGATTTTGGAAAGTACTTGTCTTGGAAGATTTGGTCGAACTTCTCCCGAGTGAGTGCATTGGTGTTCCTCCTTCGTTTCGCGGAGTCCCAGCAATGGTCGGCCTCCCCCTCGAACAAATAGATGGCCAAACCAACCTGCAAGTCCTCGGCAACTCCCATGCCATCACAGATCTTCTTCACGCGGTGGATCCATCTATCCGCATCCAAAGGATTGGAGCTCCCTTGGAAATTAGGCGGGTGTTAGCGTAGAAACTCTCTAAGAACCAACATCCGCCGATTCTTGTTTCCATTGCCCGATACTTGGGCTAATGGATGAGCCCCACTATTGTGATTGTGGTTGTTTCCATTCTGGCTCTGCACTAGAATGGTAAGCTCTCTCAAACACTGATAAATGTCATTCATGGCATCAGGAGGTGGTGGTGGAGGAGGGGGTGCTTGGTCACCACGTCCTCGTTCACAGCCACGTCCACGTCCACGTCCTCTTTCTCCGTCCATCCTACACATCAATTCATAATTTAGTTTCATTGATATACAAGACATCCTAAATATTACTTTAATCTAAAGCTTATGGTTCCTATAAAGCAAGACCGAACAATTTCTTTCTACCTAGTCCTATTTCTCTAGTGTGAATCCATAACCTACAGCTCTCATGTAAGACCTAAAGCCTAGGCTCTGATACCAAAACTTGTAATGCCCCAAATAACCCCTTGAACGGCATTACATTCTAACAACCATTTACATTATGAGAGCACTAAATAAAACCATCAATACAAAAATGTTTCATACATCATATATAACATGGACAAGATCATTCCAAAAGAATAAGTCTAGTTATGGCATTTACATCCCCAAAAGAATGGGTCCCTTTTGGCCTTTACATTTCAACAAAATTAACTAATGTGGCGCAGCGGAATATAACAAAAGTAAACTAGACTTTACATTGTTCAAAAGAATATCCTAGTCTAGTACAAAAACAATGTGTCGCTCTAAGTGTCCACCTCGGGATCCACACTCCCTTCTAGCGAAGTCTCCTAGTATACGGGCTCCTCTATTCCCAAATCCTCATCTCGTACATAATCTAAAAATATGTAATTGTAGGGGATTAGCACGAAGCTCTGTAGTAAAATCTTCCCAAACTCCAACAAGGTTTAGAATTGTAAAACAGGTCGTTCTCATTCATAAAATAACATATATAGCTTTTGAAATAAAACAGGGACATTTAAACAGATCTCAAGTTTATACAACAATGATAATCAAATGGAAACAGCAAAAAGCATTTCTCAATAAGAAACCATTATTAAATGGTTAGGAAAGACGTCTGCCATTGCATTGTCCTATACCAATGCACCGGCTCCAACATAATCCAATCCATGTCCTCTTATAGTTATATAGATATATATATTGGTTTATCCCATGCCATGTACGTTGATTGTTTCTAAAGAATCTACCCAACGACTATATCTAGTTCATCAATCACAATCACAAGCACTTTGGGGAAAAGGCGTCTACCATACCAATGGCAGTGACGAGTCCCTTCCCAGGAAAGGTATACCAACCCTAGTTCGAACTCCAGTGAACGATAGTGGTCGCATTACCAAATGACAACCCACTACAAGTGTTAGAAAACCATCTCACCCCCACCGGGATAGACTAACCTCTAATACTCTACGGCATCTTTCGATGGCAATTCAAGTCCCTCACAACAACTATACAATAAGGAAACTAACATACTCTCAATTAATTAACAAATTCTAAAGTATTAACAAAATCCCCAAATTCATCATGGGACAATTTCAATAACCAAGTACGAAAAATGCAAGAGATCACAACAACATAATTTTATTACTCAACACAAGCTCTAAAGTTTCAATTTCAATAATAAAAGAAGAATTTAAGAAGAAAATTCATCCATCTCCTTAATCTAGGGTTTTTCAAACAAAAGAGAAATTTCGTAGGTATTCAACCCTAACTTTGTTAAAATCATGTAATCTTTGCCCAAAAGAGTAAGAGAGGATAATTTCATATCATATATATACCATTTAGAGAAAAACATACATATATACATACACCCTAACTTCAATGAAAGAGAAAGAGAAAGAGAAGAAATCTCCTACCTTGTGTTATTGAAAGCTAGATTTTGATCTTGAATAACTCCTTTAAACTCTTGTTTTTCTCTTCCTTTCTTCCTCTCTTCTCCGCCTTTCTTTCTCTCTTAAGGTTCCTAAGGTTGGAGGGGCGGAAATGGCGCCAAAAGAGATGACATAATATATTTTTAGGGCGAAAATCAGACCAAGACCGCGACATTAAACATTCAAAATTCTTTCGGCCATATCGGTACGTCGAACTCTCTGGACCAGTTTGCTCCAGAACACAGTACCGATACATAGTACCAGTACGATTTTGCCCAGTTTTTTCTATTTTCTCCATTTTTCATTTCCAATCTATCTTAAACCCTTCCAAAGCCATCTCATGCATGTCTAGTAAGATTTCTCACATAAATCTCAATACCTACACTTTCTATTGAACATGCTTTCAATTCTTTACAATTCAAAACTAAATCTTAGCTAACTATTGACTATTACAACCTTAACACTTATATTTTCATTTTCAAATTAATTAATCAACAATTATACGACTATGTGAGTATGAACATGCGGGGGTTTACCTCAACACTCTACCATAGACTCATACTCTCTAAATTCAACTGTTATGCATGTAAGAGTGGAAGAGAGTAATGAAAGGAGAAAAAAAAAGAGAATGGTTGGAAAAAGAAAGGGGCCATGCCTTTCACCTAATTTTTGGAAGCATTTTTGGTGAACTTCTACCTAAAGCAACTGACCTCGGCACACTTAGGGATAAACAGAGGAGGATGGACAACAATAGAGGACACTTTGTTACATTTTTTAGCTTTTAGAGAGAAGCTCTAAGGAAAAAAAATGGTTCTAGAGAGAGAAAGTTAGGTTTTTACATTTTCATT
This sequence comes from Ilex asprella, assembly GCA_023539305.1. NCBI lineage: Eukaryota > Viridiplantae > Streptophyta > Magnoliopsida > Aquifoliales > Aquifoliaceae > Ilex > Ilex asprella. The sequence continues at coordinate 21,855,219 of CM042187.1, forward strand.
CTTGTAAGCTTCAATCTACATGTAATCTTGCTTTCTAGCACATTAATCTCATTTATTTCAAGTTGTATTGAGTTTAGCTAGGGTTTACTAGTTCTATTGCTTGTATTTGGTAATTTTCTCTTTAAGCTTTACACGTTGAGTATGAATGTTATTTCCTTTGTAGTCTAAACTTTTGCTTACATCAATACAAGTTCATGTTTAATTTCATTACCATGTTTTTCTCTTTCATATTTGTTCTTGATTTTATTATAAGTAGCTAAACATTTAGTTGACTAATCAAAGAGGTAATTCCTCTTGGTTATGTGAAATCGACTCTCTTTCATTCTTCCTCATAGTGTAAAGTGTTTGGTTTGACTAGGTTGAGTGCGGATAAATATGGGTGAAGACTTTTGATACGCTGTGGACTTGTTATGGGGTATGCTCTTGTCCAAGCAACTATATTCATCTCTCGATTCCTACAAATCAATCAAACACCTTAGCACAATTGGTTAAATAGAATGATTCGATTTGGCATATCCATTGGAATGAACTCTATGGATTAACCAACCCTCTTTTTACTTTCATATTTCTCAAAACACAAACCACCGAATTTCAAATCACAATATTTTTCATTTTTTCCCTTTTACAAATCACTCTTGATAAACACTTGACCTTTCCTTCCTTGAAGAGATGACTTTGGAATACTATTCCAAATAAAACACAAAACTATAAGTCTCTCTACACTTAGCGAGCAAATTTTTCATATTCACACACATTTTCATTCATCCACACACAATTTTCCTAAATCTTGCACGAACTTGAGGGAGAGTGATGCTCACTCTTCATTATAAGTCATACACATAATCAGGTTCATGTGGGAAGCAAGGAAAACAAACCAAGAATTTTTGGCGCCATTTTTGGGGGGAGGCTAAGCGTCAAGTTTTGAAGGTGATTTGGGACAACAATGGTAAGTCTCGTGATCTTTATCATGGGCCGAGGTACGTTGGTCCTTTCTATATAATTGTGCATAATTTTTTATTGTAGTCAGTTATTTTTAGTTAATTGTAGTTAGTACATTTGTAAGTGGGGACATGTTAACCAAAATAAACTAGTCAGACGTGACCAATGACAAAACATGAACATAAACCAAGACCTTGCCAAAGATGCTGGAAACAATTTTTGGATGATGGTGCTAACAATCCAAGGGGTGGGGGAGTACCAAACCCTCGAGTACAAAACCCCCAAATTCAATTCCCCTCCAAGAAATGAAGGAAATAATCTCCCTATTGATCCCTCAGGGAGATCAATGACAGATTATCTCCAACCCATAAAAAATAGCACCCCATCATGCATACTTTTTCCAGTACAAACACATGGCTTTCTTGTCAAATTGGGCATGTTACAATTACTTTTTGAATTCTATGGTGCGGAACGAGAAAATCCTTACCTACATATTAATGATTTTGAGAAAATAGTTGGAACATTCATTTCAAATCACGTAATGGAAGACATGGCACCTATGAAGTTTTTTCCCTTTTCTCTCAAGCACAAAGAAAAAACTTGGTTGAACTCTTGAAATCACACTCGATAAGTTCTTGGGCCCAAATGTTATCTAAAATTTTAAACAAGTTTTTTTTCTGGTGCCCAAGACCACCGCTTTGAAAAAAAAAATTAAAATTTTTATGAGAAACCAAATGAGCAGTTTGATTAGTGTTGGAAAAGATACAAGGATATGTTGCAATCCATTCCAAATCATGGATTTGAATTGTGACAACTGGTTAGTTTCTTCTCGAAGGAATTATGCCAGGGCATTAACAATTCATTGACATGATGTGCAATGGAGAATTCTTAAACTAAGATCCCGATGAAGACCTAGAGTAATTCAAGACTTTGGTAAAGAATGTCCAATCATGGGATATCATTGATCCTTTCAATGTACCAAGGTACTCTATAGGCACTCAACCAAGTGGGGGTGGGTTAAATAACTTACATGACCAAGAAGATTTGCTTGTTAAAATTGCAAAGTTGTCTTGCAAGGTGGAAAACTTAGAGGTTAGTAGAAGACATGAAGAATCAAATGTGACTAAAGCCAATGAATTTTGCTCGATTTGTGAAAGTTTTGAGCACTCAATCGCGGAGTGTCCAAACATTCCGGCACTTAGAGAAGTGTATCATGAGCAAGTAAATGCATTCAATCAAAATAGGTAGTTGTATTCTCCATACTCCCACACATACAATCTGGGATGGAGCTTTCACCCGAACTTTAGTTGGAAGAATAACAATCCTACACCTCATGGGTCCACCTCATTGCCACCTCCCATCCCACGAAAGCAAAACCAATCATTTTATGCTCATGATCCATCGGTTATATCTCAATACCAAAGGTCCAATTCACAAGGGTTTTCTCAAAACCCACATCAACAAGGGTTTCGTCAACAAGGACAACCCAACCCACCCGCATATAAACCTCCTCATAAGAAAAAGTTGCAGGACATTATGCATCAATTCATCCAAAATCAAACTGCAACAAATATTAAGTTAACTAATGCTATGGGGTCATTCCAAGAAGAAAAAGGGAAATTTCCTGCACAACTCCAAGAGAACCCCCAGGGTCAACATGTGATCGAGTATAAAAGAGAATTTTGAGCAACTCAAGGTTGTCACCACTCTTAGGAGTGAAAAGTAAATTGATAAAACCATTTTACCTAAGGTCTCTCCCAAAGCCAATTTTGAAAAAAAAAAAAAAGACCAAGGGTAACTTTGGAGAGAGTGAACAACTTGAAAAGCCTAATGTTTTTTATTTGACTATGAATGATTGTCCTATGCCAGCCCTCTATCCTCAAAGATTGATGGCACCTACTAGGATTTCTAATTATTTTGATATTCTTGAGATGTTTAAGCAGGTGAAGATCAATATTTCACTCCTTGATATCATCAAGCAAATTCCCTCTTGTGCAAAGATATTGAAGGACTTATGTATCTTGAAGAGGAAGTTGAATGTGCACAAAAAAACATTCCTCACCGAGCAAGTGAGCTCCATTTTGAGGACAATCACCTCGCCCAAGTTCAAGGATTTCTACTGCCCTACCATTGCCATGACCATTGGGAATTGCCATGTGGAACAAACATTGCTAAACTTGAGGGCAAGTGTTAACCTTCTACAATTCTCAGTTTACCAACAACTACCACTTGAGGAGTTGAAACCAACCTCTATCACTCTTCAGCTAGCAGATTATAGTGTGATAACACCAATGGGAATAATAGAGAATGTGTTGGTCCAAGAAGACAAATTTTATTTTTTTTGTTGAATTCATTGTGTTGGACACTCACCCCATTGCTAATCCTATTCACAATTTTTTTGTCATTTTATGTAGACCTTTTCTTGTAACTTCTAATGTCGTGATCAATTGCAGTAATAATCTAATGAAACTAGCATTTTGAAACATGAATCTTAATATGTTCAACATATGCAAGCAACTGGGAGATGATTAGGAAATTCATGAAGTCAATAGGATTGACAGCTTGGTGGAGCATCAAATGGACTTACAGTGTAATACAAGTTTGGGGGAGAAAGAGTTTGTTGAGGATTTGGAACCAGAGACTATGCAAGCGGTGGGAACTTGGATCCCGACATTTGAAAAATTGCCTCCATAAGAGAAATTTTTTTCCATCCATTGTCCAACCACCTACTTTGGAGTTAAAGCCTTTACCATCCATATTAAAATATGCATTCATGGGTGAGAATCAAGCATTTTCAGTGATAATAAGATCTTCATTAGCCTTCTCATTTGCACTCACATAATATATCTTGAAGAGGACGTCACAATCCCGACAACCACAAAGGAGGCTCAATCCAATTATGAAGGATGTGATTAGAGATGAAGTGCTCAAGCTACTTGATGTGGAAATCATCTTTGTGATTGTCGATAGTAAATGAGTTAGTCCCACAAAAGTAGTACCAAAGAAATTGGGAGTAATAGTGGTGGCCAATGAGGATAATGAGTTGATCCTAACTCAGGTGGTCACCGGTAGGAGAGTTTGCATAGACTACCGAAAGCTTAACTCATGCACTCGCAAGGATCATTTTTTGGTACCATTCCTTAATCAAGTGTTGAAAAGGATAGTAGGATATTTTTTTCTATTGTTTCTTAGATGGATACTCCGGCTATAATCAAATAGAGATTGTCCTAAAAGATCAAGAGAAAACCACATTCACTTGTCCCTTTGGAACATGTGCCTATTGCCAAAAGTCATTTGAGCTATATGCAATGCCCCAAAAAAATTTCAAATACGTATAATGGGGATATTCAGTGACATGGTGGAAAAGATTATGGAGGTTTTTATGGATGACTTCTTAATGTCTGGGGATTCTTTCGAAGGATGTTTGGGAAACTTAGAGAGAGTATTCGAGAGATGTGAAGAGAAGAATTTAGTGCTTAACTAGGTGAAGTGCCACTTCATGGTGACCCAAGGGATTGTATTGGGTCACATCGTATCCACAAAGGGAATAGAGGTAGATAAGTCTAAAGTTGTAGCAGTTTCCAATATGCCTACTCCAAAAGATAGTCAAAAATATCAGGTCATTTCTTGGTCATGCAGGTTTTTACTGTCGTCTCATTAAAAATTTTAGTGCATTGGCAAGACTATTGACAAATTTACTAGTAAAAGGTTTTCCATTTGAGTGGTCAAATGATTGTGAAGCATCTTTTCAAAAACTTAAAAGTATGTCAATCTCACCTCCAATTATGCAACCACCCAATTAGGAACTCCCATTTCAACCCATGTACAACGAGAGTGATTACGCGGTCGGTGCAGTATTAGGTCAAAGGGAAGATAAAAAAAAACCTCATGTCATATACTATACTAGAAAAACCTTGAATGTAGCTAAAATGGACCATAATACTACCAAAAAGGAGTTACTAGCCATAATATTTGCCTTAGGCAAATTCAGGTCATACATCGTTGGTTCACCAATAGTAGTCTATATTGATCACTCTGCTTTGAAGTATTTGTTGTCTAAGCAGAATGCTAAACCGAGACTCATTAGGTGGATCTTTCTCCTTCAATAATTTTATTTAATCTTTAAAGAAAAGAAAGGAGTTGAGAATGTGGTGACAGATCACTTGTCACGACTTATTTTCCAATGTACCAAAGTGCACATCTCTATCCCTGAATCTTTCTCGGATGAACATTTATTTTTTATTCACTCAATTTGTCCGTGGTATGCTAATATTTGCAATCTTCTTGCCATAGGACAAATGCCCCCACACTGGAGCCCAGAAGACAAGAGAAAATTCGTGGCAGCAGTGAAGTATTTTTACTTTGACAACCCATACCTATTCAAATATTACCTTAACCAAGTCATGCGGAGATGTGTACCAGATAATGAACAGTAGGATGCCCTTTCTTTCTATTATTTTGAATCGTGTGGCAGACACTTCTCTTTAAAGAAAACCTAAGCTAAGATAATACAAATTAGGTTTTACTGGTCGACATTGTTTAAAGATTGTGTTTCATTTTACTGATAATGTGACATGTGCCAAAGGCTGAGAAGTGTGACCCGTAGGAACATGATGCCCCTTACTTTCATTTTTGTTTTTGAAATTTTTTATTGTTGGAGCATCGATTTTATGGGTTCATTCCCCGTTTCCTATGGCTACCTTTATATACACCTGGTAGTTAACTATGTGTCTAAGTGGGTAGAGGCAGTCCTGACCAAGACCAATGACGATATGTTGGTGAAGAGTATGGTTACAGCAGACAATGTGACAGACCTCCAGGAAACCTATGATGTACTAAGAGCCTACATGATGAAGCTGAATCCTAAAAAATGTGCATTTGGCGTCAATTCAGGAAAATTCTTAGGCTTTATAGTCAACAAAAGGTGCATTGAAGTCAACCCAGAAAAGATCAGAGCCATCTTGGATATGAAGTCTCCAGCCTCAATAAAGGATGTCCAGCGCCTTAGTGGGAGGATAGAGACCCTCAACAGGTTTGTCTCAAAATTAGTAGATAAGTGTTTGCCTTTGCTTAAAATCCTCCTTTGGTTTTTTCTAGTGGGGAACAAATGCAGAGGAGGCCTTCTAGAAGCTCAAGTCCTACTTCGTCACACCACATTTGTTCTCCCATGTTGTATCAGAAGAGACCTAGTATCTCTACCTCTTCTTTTCACCCTCTATCGTGAGCTCTGTCCTCATCCAAGAGGATGGAGGCATCCAGAAACCTGTGTACTATGTAAGCAGGGCGTACTGAGGAGTAGAGGTAAAGTACTTGGAGCTTGAAAAGTTGGCTCTGGTACTTGTCACCGTCCCCAGACATCTATGCCACTACTTTCAGAGCCACACCATCATGGTTATTACAGATCAACCACTCAAAAGAATTCTAGGAAAGTTCGATGTGTCAGATCGACTATGTCATCGAGTTGAGTGAGTTCAATGTGCAGTACTAGCCGAGGGCGGCCCAAATCAAAAGCACTTGCGGACTTTGTGGCTGATTCTACACCATCACTGGAGTCCCTGGGTTCTATGCCGATGTGAGTGATCAACATCCTAGGTTCCCTACCCTTCAGTTGGGGCCAATGGAAGTTTGTAATGATAGCTATTGACTACTTTACTAAGTAGATAGAAGCCGAGACCTTAACTAGAATAACGGACCAGAAGGTAAAAGACTTTATATAGAAGAGTATAGTCTACCGCTTTAGAATACCTCACATCATTGTGAGTGACAATGTCAAGCAGCTTAACAACAAATTCCTTAATAGCTTCTGTGACAACTTACAGATCAAGCAGAGGTTACCGTCAGGACCATCCTCCAAAATTTGAAAATCAGATTAGAGAGTACGAAAGGACGATGGGTAGACAAACTCCCCAAAGTGTTGTAGGCTTACTAGATGACACCAAGGAGCCCCATGGGTGAGACCCTTTTTTCCCTAGCCTATGGGACAAAGACGGTCTTACCCGTTGAGATTGGGGTACACTCTCTTAGGGTCTAGTACCATAACCCTGCCAGTAATGAAGAAGGTCACCACATCAACCTCTACTTGGTAGAGGAAAAGAGGGAGATAGCCATGCTTAGAAATTCAAAGTACAAGTGTCGCAAGACCAAGTACTAAAATATTTTATCTAGGTTTGGAATGCCTTGAGTTGTGATAAGTGATGGTGATTTACACTTATGCAATAAGCCATTTGCGTCATTGATGCATAAATAAGACATTACACAAGGTATCCATCGCATATCACCCACAGACCAATGGCCAAGCCAAGTTGGCCAATAGAGAGATCAAAAACATACTTGAGAAGACGGTTAACCCTAACTAAATGGATTAATCACTTAGATTGACTGATGCTTTATGGGTTTAACACACCGCTTATAAAACCATTCTTGGTATGTCGCCCTATAGGTTAGTCTATGGCAATGTCTGTCACTTGCTAGTGTAGATGGAGCACAAGGCATTTTGGGCCATTAAAAACTTTGAACTTCAATTTAGGACTAGTTGGGAGTCATAGAAAGTTGGAGATAAATGAGTTGGAAGAAATTCGTCGGGATGCATATGAGAGCTCTAGAATTCACAAAGAAATGGCTAAAATCTTTCATGACAAATCCAATGTAAGAAAAATATTCGAGCTCAGCCAAAAAATTTCTTGTATAATTCCCACCTCTCCAATTTCTAATGAAAACTTTGATCTCGTTGGGATGGCCCCTAAATTATAAAGGTGGCCTACCCACGTGGAACCATGGACATAAAAAACCCTCAGGATGGCAAGACGTTCAAGGTCAATGGCCAAATACTTAAACCATTCTTTGAGAGTTTTGAACTTCAGGAAGTCGAGGAGGAGTTGGTTGATCCGCTTACACGGATCTTGTTGAGGCATAATTGTTCAGTAAATGTTTGTGTACAATTGCTTCTCTTACTACTTTATTTTATTAGTTAAATTCTTCACTTAAATTCTTCACTTACTTTCTATTGTAAATAGTGATCTTCTTTTATTTTTGCATCTAGCGGTGTTTTTGGAAAACTCAGTGTGAGGTGTTTTCTTACCCTTCTTGTATTTAAATTTATCTCATCTCATGGCATTTCTTTTTTTGTTGCATTGAGGACAATGCTTAGTTAAAGTTAGGGTGTGAGGTGCACCATTCGCATGACACACCATTTTTTTATTGATAATACCATTTTGTGGTGAAATGCACCATTCGCATGATACACCATTTTGTTGAGGATAAATTATTAATTTTTTGAATATATATATATATATATATATATATACATACATCTGATATTGAACTATATTTTTCCTCTGAACTATTTTGGGACCTGCATTTGCCTGACCTAGAACTTGAACATATTTTCGCACCATAGATGTTTATCCTATGCTTAAATAGCACATACATGTCTTCAGTCAAACTCAACCCAAGTGCATCATGAAGGTGAAAATTTTTTGCAACGTACTAAAGAAGATTCCCATCTTAAGAGCTTGACATATATAGTGGAGATGAATGAAGTACCATTGTGGGACATTGTACCATTTCTTTTTGGAGGTTTAACTTACATGTACGCAAAAGTTTAATCTTTCAAATTTAATTCTATTCAATAGTCTCATTATTCTTGCTTTGGTAAGTGTGCAAAATGATTGTTAATTGACTTGATCTTAAATGCATAATAGTATTTAGCCATGTATCTTTAAGAAATGATTTTAGTCCTTCTTTGATCAACCTTGAACTTTAGCCCTTCCATTCAAAATATTGTCCCTTGCCACCGTGCTTGAGCTATAAATAAATAAATTCAGTTTCCTTAACATCTTTGACATGGAATATATTTATCCTACGTTGGTTATCCCAAGATAAGAAATGCTTTATTGAAGAAGGGGATGTGATGGTGAGAAATGAAACAAAGGGATGATTAAGCATGAATTGAAAAAAAGAGGGAAGGCAAAAGCAAAAAGAAAAGAAAAAGGAGGGGAGGCCGAAAAAAAAGAAGGCAAAAAGAAAAGGGCAAAAATAAAAATAGAAAAGAAAAAAATGGAATTAAAATGAAGGGGGATTGAAAAAAAATGAATGTGTGCCAAAACAGGGTGAATTTTGATTTTAATGCCATATTCTCGAGATAATTCCCTTTGAACTCCTATTCCCCATCGTTTCTCTTAGCCTTCACCCAAGGCCACGTTATAATCGGAAAAAAGTCCTTTTGATCTCAAGGATACATGTCAAAAGTACACTCTAAAGAAAGAGAAGTCAATATCACTGTCTCAAATTGCCCTAACATTCCATGAGAATATAACAAGGTTCAAATTGGGATTATATGTGAGTTATCCTTTGCTTTTGAATACAAGATTATGCCTCACGTATAAACATTGAAGGAAAGTCACTATAACTATAGAGTAATTCACTTTGAGGGAAATCATTGGTTAGAATTGCATCAAAGGTTATTTTGGATAGCAAAAATGAATGTGGAGGTTTTTGGGTAAGTTGTTTAAAATTTCATGGTCATTACACACACACGAGTTGTGAAAGGGACATGTGTAGGTGAGTACTTTTGGATAGCATTTAAATCTATGGTACGACTCATGGGTAACTAGTTCGGGTGAATGCGAATTTTTTTTTTCAAGGCACCCCAGGGCTGGTTGGGACGATAAAATATATTTCAAATGCTTGATATGAAAAAAAAGGGGGAAGAGAGAAGTGTGTAGGTAGCTTCACTATAAACTTTCATGAGAAAAAAACTCGTCCGCTAGGGATCACCTAGTGGTTTAAAAATGTAGTGATTAGAATACGATGAAATTGGAATACCGTAGACTTTATTTTGTGTTTTATTTTATGGTGTTCATTTTTTTAATTTAGAATTCCATTACATGTGTTTTGAAATTGTCAAGCCTTAAATCGTGTTGCAATTTCGTAAATGGACTCGAATAGAGTCAGACAATGTGATTCAGTAGCGTGGATCATGTTTTTGGGCAATTGAGTTATGAAATAGGTTGTTAGAGTGTTTTGGAGTTAAATAAGTTAGATAAAATGGAAGGGGAGTGAGAAAGAGCAGCAAAGAAATTTTTTTTTGAAAAATTAAGGGTAGCTACAAGTACCAAGTCAAAGAGGTACTGGTACCTAGAAGATAGAACACTCAGGTACCAGTACCAAGTCAAAGAGGTACCAATACCTATAAGATAGAACACTTAGGTATTGATACTTGCTTGACGAGGTACTGGTACCTAGTGCCCTAATTTGCAAAAATCGTGGATTTTAAAAGGTGGAAAAAGCAAATTTCATTACATTATTCTCATTTCTCCTCCTCTCAAACAATCTCTCCTCTCCATAGACACCCTCCAAGCCATCCAACAAAGTTTGGGCATCCATCAAAATACTCAATTTCTTCACTCAAGGTTGGAATCTAGTGATCATGGCATATTTTGGTAAGTCTCTTTCTCCACCTTTTGATTTTTTTCACTTTGATTTGGGATTGGATTCTCCCATTCTTGTCTTTTGGGTTGTTATTGCCTTTGGAACAAGGGGGCATGGGGCCCTAGAGAAAGGTGGATGAAATGGGCCCAAGTGGTGGGGAACAAAGGAAGAAAAAAAAAATGACCCCCATACGCAGACTATAAGGGTGAAAAATGTGACATGTGAGCGTCAGGTTTATAGACCCACTTTGGAGCCAGATGATGTGTGACACCCTCATCTACTTCGTAATATTTCAAGAGTGCTAATAACCTTTAAAATTAGTAAATAATATAGTCTCCAAATGAATAACTCTGAGACCAATTTCATATATATTTCAAACAGATACTTCCAGACTATTATAACTTACACGTCTCAGATATAAAAATCTTTCAACTCAATCCGTATAACATAACATATTTTTAAATCCTCACTAAGGAAAACAAAGAAAATATCGACAGTTTAAACATATGCGGAATTCCTCGCCACCAGCTAATCTGAAAAAGGGGAAATAATGTAGGGTGAGCATCAACAGCTTAGTAGAGTAATTCAATTTCCAAGCAAACGAGTTTGAAAATAATATAGGTTAACATGATTGGGCAAGAATCCAAAACAAGCATTTGATACATATATGTCAGCAAAACGTCATTTCATGTAAAATTATAAAAGTTAAATAAAACTATAAAAGAGAGTTCAGAAATTTAAATACAATGCTACACTGGTGGGCAATTCATCCTAATAGACCCCTCAGGGTCAATACGATCCATACGATCCAATAATTTAGGGGACTTTCACCCCAAGGAAGATACGCTCTCAAGTCAATACGATCCAATTCAGTACCCAAGTCCGAAGACCAACAGAGCCACCCAAGCATTTACAAACTCAATGAATACCCTCTACGGCCTCAAACTGGAATGTAAACCCTTTTGCCACTCGACCTGTGTGCACTTATATTTTCATTAAAAAAGATCCTAGAGTTTCATTCAATACGAACAGTAAGAGTAATACGATCATTTCCAAAACATTAGTGCAAACCGCACTCAGAAATCTGGATTCGGGTCCGAATTCATGTCAATATTCAAAATCACCCAATCATATATTTCAAAACATGCTAAATCATCATAAATAACATATGAAATAATTTAAAAACAAGTTTGAAAAGCATCGCTTATTCTGAAATGGATAAACCTTATCCGCTCGGTATTTTAATCTGAAATAGCAAAAAATTAAACAGTGTTATTTTTCGATGAAATTTGATACACATACTCAATTAACCTACCTAAAAATGAATATAAAACTTATTTCCTCAAAATCACTCAAAACTAGGTCAAATTGACCCCGAATGTCAAAACAGTCATTTTATTCCTCATATAGATTCGGTCGTCGGATCGACATAAAATTTTACTAGGACCTCCGCACGGATGTTACGGAACTTTTGGGACCAACCAGAGGTTAATCAGAGTCAGACGCAACCTCACATGCCGACGGGGTGCACTGGTATCCTTCATCTTCTTCATTGATCACCTTGACCAAAACCCTAGGTTCTTTCCACCAGCCCTAACCTCCCTACTTCTCACCCTTATTTCTCCCTACTCAGTACACCATTTCACCTAATTTTTGAACCTAAAAACTCACCACAAATCACTCTAACAAACCCCATAACTCTCAAGCTTCGAATTAAACTTAAACCCATAAAATAAAAAGGTCAAAGTTAACAAAAAATAAGGTTTTTAGTTTATGTCTAGACTTGTAACTGCTCGTTTCACCCCCCAAACGACCTCTAAATCCAATTCTGAGGCCATAAATGGATTCATTGACCCCAAATTAGCTAGACTCAAGCCCCCTTTCAATGTTTAAATAAGTTTTTATCAAAATCATATTTTCACCTCCTCCAACTCTCGCACCACCATTAAACCACCACAAACCACGGCAAACCACCAAACAACTCCTCAAGATCTCCCAAACTCAGCCATACCAAACAATTAACCCAAATCATGCTCAAATCTCAAACCCGTTTCAAAATCCAAAATTCATTAAACTTAAAAACATAAATTCATGCATTAATACTAAACCAAATCAAAATCTAAATACATATATGAGTTCCTAGCATCCATATTAGGCTGTGAGAATACCTCTTAGTGCTTAAAATTCTCTGCAAGAAATTCAAAAATCCAAAGTCTACTTTCTCTCCCTAACTTCTCTTTCTCCTCTCTCTCTCTCTTTCCACCGAATCCTTCTCCCTTTTATCCCCCCAAGCAGCTTCTTCAGGTTTTTCCAAGCAGCTATGTGTCCTCCATGCAAGCCAATAAGCCTCCATTAGCCACCTTGCATGTGTAGAAGGTCCTTGACGCTTCAATGGCAATTTGATAATTTTTTTATTTAGTTTGTGGCAGTTTGGTAATTTCTCTATTTTGTCTAATTTCTAAAATTAATTAAAATAATTTTTTTTAATTACCTAAACTCGGGTTATTACATGATGTCGTTGTTAGGGCCACCGAGAACCATGGTTTGCATTTTGGGTTCCAAGAAGTAAAGGTGTATATGCTCCCTTATTGGCAGGGGTTTTATCAAATATTGGTGGTGATGGATTTTAAGTTGGAACTTTTGAAGATCAATGTACGGGGACAAGGGATTAAGATCACCCGGGTAGCCATAGTTGAGGCTTTGCAATATCAAAGGCCTCCCACTGATAAAGTTAACTACCCCCATGGCACTAAAATGCTGAAGCAACTCCATGAGTATGCACACTTGATGTACAAAGACCCTGCACAAATCAATGACATGATCCAAGTCAAGGGGGCTCAAGCATACTTATGGAGTGATACACAAGGTTCTTCATTACAATGTCCTACCTCAAGGAGTGGAGAAAAAGCTTGGGGAAAAAGAGATGGCCCTCCTCTATGAGTTCATGGTTGGCTGGCAAATGGACATTACCTTGATGATCTGAGAGGTAATGAATGATTACGCCCAAGCCACAAAACCTAGGACGAACTTGTCCTATGCTCACTTAGTTACCAAGATCTATCTTCAGCGAGTTGCTCGCACCTGAGTTTGGCCTGATAGGCAAACTGAGTGGCAAGAAGAAGAAGGCTATGAATCGGGGGGTCTGGGCATTGTGAGGAGAGGGTGAGGCATCTACGGCTGGGCCATCTACATCAGGGCCATCCGTATCCACCCCACTGATGATTGTTTCCTACCTGCTCACAAGGAACGGGGGAGGTTGGGCGAGTTCGGGGGAGCTCTGCAGCTTTTTAAACTGATAATGAAGAGGATTTTTTAGCAAACATTCCTAGGAGAGCCTTTCCTTGAGATGCCACCACCATCAGCTAATGCATCAAATATTCCACCACCGACTCCTAGGACTAGCACTTTTGTCCAATTGTTTGCTCCATCCCTCTCAACTATTCTTAATGTCATAGAGTTTGAAGATGATAAGGAAGATGATGACGAGGTTGATGATGACGATGATGATGATGGGGAGGAGTAGAGGAGAAAGAGAATAGTTGGCATTCCCTATTTTGTTGTCGTATAGTGGTTTCTAGGAGTCGTAGAATGGAAAAGTTAAAATAGGAGTGATAGGCCTAGTAGAAGACTCTCTAGGGAAATAGGCTAGTTTTTATGCTCTTTGTACTCAATGAAAATGTTATGAATGAAAGAATAGCATGTTGTGTTAACTTGCATTTAGCACATGCAACAAACCTTTAAACCCCTAGGTGATCCCTAGTGGACGAGTTTTGTCTCGTGAAGGTTTCCATTGAAGACACCTACAAACTTCTTTTCCTAGTATCTAATATTTAAAATATATTCCCTTATCCTAACTAGCAATGGGATTTCAAAAACAACTTGATCCGAACACCCAAACAAATCACACATGAGACATATCATAGCCATAAATGCTATTCTAGAGTATCCATGTACACATTAATTTTTAAACTCGTGTGTGTGTGTGAAATAAACATGTAATTTAAGCATTTACACAACGGAATTCACATTCACTTTGACTATCCAAATTAAGTTTTGATGCAAAACTCACCAAGGGTGTCTCTCACAATTGAATCACTCAATGATTATCATGGCATGCACTCCATGTGTATATGTGAGATGGAATCTTGTGCACAAAGCAAAGTAAGCTCACATATAATCCAAAAATGAAGTATGCATAGAAATGAAACAACCTTGGCATAATCTCATGAAAGAAATGCTAGGGCATTAGATAGCAAAATCAGCTCCTCTTTTTCTTTAAAAGTATGCATCCCCCATGCTTCTCTAGATCATTTTAGGACTTTCAAGGGTTATAATAGGACCTTAGGGTGATATCTAAGTAAAAAAAATGAAGGATATAGGGTAACAAAGAGAGTTGTTCCGAGTGAGAGACTTTTAAT